>JASUUG010001122.1:3000000-3552500 GCA_030449905.1 Luvunga scandens | reverse complement strand
ATCTAGAGAATTCGAGTCCTTCGTTGGAACTTTTTAAAAATTTTAGAATACATTAGAGTAACATACCAACTATACAATAAGTAAATGATATTATAACATGTGTGTATTTATTTTGAAAAATTACTATGCAAGTGGTGGTTATATTAACTTTAATTACACATATGATACATATATTAGCTGCTTGTATTAACTTTGATGTATTATTAAATTCCTTTTACTTCTTCCTTAAATGAGAATACAGGTCATTCAAATTTATCAAATATCATCCCAAATGTGCTATTACTAATTCTGGTAAGGTCATAATAGACAGTGTTGGTCCATTAAAGAAAGAAATGACCCAGGCCGCAGATAAGAAAATTATTTTTGTAACAAATATGATGTTAGATTTAGACTTATTTGTGTTTTGGCCTCGGGCTAGTTGTCATTCACTACAAAATGACCTTTATATATTTCTCAAATTTTTACATTTCAACATGCGCAGGCTATGTATATAAAAGTTTAATAGATACCTCTGCGGTATAAAAGAAGCTTTATTAATTAGAAGAAGAAAGATACACCTAATTAGGTAGGTTACGTAATGAATCTTACCTTTCATATAATGCATAATGTTGAAACAAAAAAATAAAAAATAAAATTCTACAACAGCACGCAATTAAAATGGAAGATAAATGTCCAAAACAAGATACAAGTGAGTGTAT
Organism: Luvunga scandens; assembly: GCA_030449905.1. NCBI lineage: Eukaryota > Viridiplantae > Streptophyta > Magnoliopsida > Sapindales > Rutaceae > Luvunga > Luvunga scandens. The sequence continues at coordinate 3,551,802 of JASUUG010001122.1, read as the reverse complement.
GTAAATAGTAATTTTGGGACATTATAGGGATTATGGATCATGGAACAATGAGAAAACGTATCAAGTTATCAACAAAATTTATAAATTTTCATTTTCTTAGTACATATAAAAAGAAAAGGAAAGGGATGTCTTTGTTGATAGTGCAAGTGTCGCTGGATATCAATACGCAGAATTTTTTGTGGGTCCTGAGAAATAGCAATAATTGTTGCTGCTGGTGATTTTGTTGTAAATAGAAATCTTACTTTCTCTATCAAATGGTCATTTTCTCACAAACTGGTCCCCCTGTCCACGCTCTGGTACAATCCAAAACCTTAGCCCTGTCCCAGTCCCACCACCTTAATAATTCATCCCATCTAAAACTCTTTATTTTTTTCAAAAAGAAATTTAAAACAGCAATGTCACTCTTCTTTTCAATATTATATTAAAAATTATGTATTGAAATTTACTATTAAAAATCCACTGAGATTTGAGATCAACTTTGCCATGGTACGGCCAATAAAGATTGTATCTGTTAAAATTAAAAAAAAAAATGTCTGGTACGTGTACAAATTAACGAAAAAAATTATTTAATTAAAAATTTTTGTTCATTAACACGTCGTTTTTTCCCTGCCTTTTGTATATATTTGAGTATCATTACTCGTTTCAAATGTTTGGCGGAAATTCATTCCCCACAAATGCATAAAAATGGAAATCGAACCTCTTTCAACATGCGCACGTATAAAGGAAAATGATCTAACAGCTAATTAGTGAGTGCTTTCTACACATTAAAGCTAGCTCCGTAAAATTCTGCGTAAAATTTACTATCTCAACTATACATAAATTGCAAATTTACATCAATTGTAATATATAGTTATATACTGCGTAAAACAGCATTAACTACACATCAATTGCAAGATTTGTGCTACGTCAAATTTACACAGACCATCTGATTAGACTAAGGAACCATTAATTGGACCACCCACAACATTGAATTTTATTCTGTAATTAATTACACATTATATACAACAGAGACCGAGCTGAATCGTAACTTTGTCTTATATGTGAAGTGATATTTTAAATGCAAAAACTGATATATATGGAGTAGAGAAGCCGCTTTTGTCTCTGATGCATGGAAGTATTATTTTGTGAATATATAGATTCGTGGTGAGCATTTTTTTGTTTGACTGTGGGCACGCATTTCATATAATATAGTAGTTGTACTTATTCGGAGAGAGAATTTTATATTCCATTTCCATGTGAAGTACTTGCAGTTCATTACTTCACAGTTTTATTCTCATTCCTTTTCCATGTGAAAATGCAGTGATCAGGGGCAGTAAATCCTGTGGTGCTTAGAAAAAAATTACTGCTTAATTATGTGGGTAGACGAAACGTTGAACAATATTTAATAATTAACCCACCTTGATTTTGTTGTCACTGTACCCGTAGCATAGCTTATTGTCTTCATAACAGTGATCAAGGCAGTGGCTTGAGGTCCACGCAACTCTTTCAAATCCCCTTCCATGAATATGGATAGTGATAAATATACCTCCTGAATATTAGTGAAACCGTGAGAGTAGTTATTGTTGAAAAAATCCTCAGACATAAGCCCATAACCTTACACTTCCATTCAAACACATGCTTAAGAGAGGGAGATGCAAGTTCGGGATTGTTGACCTAAGGGTTATGTAATCCTTGATTTTGATGATAATAAACTACATATCATGGATCAAAATGGAAAACATATTGTTAGAAAATATATTGTTTTAATCTCACTAGCTTTTGAAGGGCAAATATCATCCTTGTAAAGATCAAGTTCAAAGCATCCATATAGACAAAGCTTGTCAATTTAAGGACACACTTAGGTAATCTTTCTTATCACGTATCTCTTGTAAAGTAATATGATTAAATTGGTGCATAATTAAGCATTTAAAAGTTTAATTTATTATCATGATCATAGTATTTAAATCATCTTTGTTTTTATATTATAAAGTTTTTATACATGAAGAAGAATGAAATTTAAGTTTTTTTAATCAAAATGATTGTTTTCAAATATATGGACTAATTTGAAAATTGTGAATATTTTCAAGTCATACAAGTATTGTTGAATTTCTGAAAGAGGACCTATTTAAAACATTTTAAAATATTTTGGGCTTATATGAAATTTTGAAAATTCTTAGGCCAAAATGCAAATTTTAAAACATTGAGAAATCAGCCAAGCAATCATCCGTTAGCGTTCTGTTTTGAAATGATAATTCGCTTATACTTTAGCAGTGATCAATTCTAGATTTAAAATTTCAAATTATCTCAGTGGTTACATGCCACTTTAGCAATCGGTTTATCCTTTTTATAATTATCGGTGAGCTATTTGCACACAAAATGTCTTATATTAAGAGAGTAATAGTTAGGTGGCGTTTGTTTTTTAACTTAATGACTTAAAGTGATTTAACTTAATTAATTAAGTTAATTAGAGGTGTTAGTTTTTATAATTTAATAAGATTTTTAAGATAATTTTGACTTAATAAAAAAGAAGCCAATTTTTTTTGCTTTTTACCGAATGGAAGCATTTGAATTATGTCAATTAATTTTTAATGTAAAAAATATCTCTATTTTATAATTTATTTTTTATGTCTATCCCAAAACTTACTTATAGATATTTACCCTATATAATCTCATATTTACATGCAACAACTTCAAGATGAAATGGCAAATTAACTATTTCAAACATCTTGTTAGTTTTTTATATATTATAATTTACCGAATGTACTATTATTGATAATTAATAATAAAATTTAAAATTTATGGTAATTTTATATTTTATAATTTTAAAATCATTATATATTCAATTGAATGTAATTTTACTTATAAATATTGAAATATTATAGTATTTAGTATATTATTTATTTGACATTTAAATTTAATAAGGGTTACAAATGTAAAAGTACATATTTTCATATTTTTAAGTTGAAAAAACAAACAATTTAATACTTATTTTCAAATATGCAGATAAAAAAAACAAACATATTATTTAGATTCAAACATTTAGATCTATTCAGAATTCAGACTAATTCAGATCTATTCAGATTTCAGAAAGAAAAACAAATGCTACCTTAGTTTCTTGATTCATTTATAAAAAGCCAACTCTAACTTAATATCATAACTTTTGCTGAGCTAAAATTTGATTAATTAAGTATATTTTAGCTTTTATTTGCTTATTGAGCTATAACTTATTTATATACTTATGTAGGGAGTTTGATCTTGTAAAAATCATTTCTATTTTTAAAATTGAGAGGTTGTAAGTGTGAGAAACACTTAGGTAAAAGGTGTAGGAACATTTCAAGATTTTTAAAGTTTGTTGAGACATTTGAAGTCAATTATACTTATTTTGAAACCTTGGGATGTAAAACTTGATTAGTGAAATTTTCAAACTTGAATCATTTAGAGGTATGAACGTAGATAGGTTGGTCAAACTACATAAAACTTATTGTATTTTCTTTTTCTTTATCTTTGTCTCTACATATTAATTATTATAGTTATCATTAGTGGATTTTGGTAGTTGGAGTTATTGAACTGTGACTATTATTAAAAAATTTTAAAAAAATCCAATTTACCCTACCCGTGGGGTTGTTTTTCTCTATCTTTGTCTTTATATATCAGTACCTTGATTTGCCAGCTTCGATGTGTTTGCTGTCCAAGCGTGGCTATAGTTCCTGTCTGATCTACTGCAAGTTACAGCCTTAAGTCTTCAACAATCTGCACGCACACAAGCAAGATCGAAAGAGAGAAGAGGGCTTTCTACAATCTTGGTCAAGTATCAAAATGAGTGAATAGTGATTCCAATGGGTTAGAGTTAGTTAAAGACCATGGTTGAATGTATAGAACCCTCGTGTATTAGTATAAAATTGTTCATCCATTGTGAGTTAAAATAATACAATTAGATGCTATATTAGTCCATAATATACTACTATATAGCGTGTAATGAAATTAGACTAATTAACATAATTAATATCTGATCATATGATAAAAGAGTATGTTAAAATTGCTCCATAATATTTGACATGAGCCACATATTAATCTGGTAAAAAATAAAATATATAATCAATAAATACAATAATTATTTCTCAAGTATGTGGATAGAGATCTCGCCTCTATTAGGAGTAGATTTTTGAGCTATATATATACTTAATAGTTTTTTAAGTATGTATTTAAACTCCTTATAAATCTCATATTGTAATTAATTATTAGTGTTCGCAGGGAAAGCAATAGCCATATTTCTAATCCTCTAAGCTACCAGCAAAAAAGAACTATACCGTTAGATCCCTCTATCAACCAAAGAATTTGAGTAGAATGCATCATAGGGGGATTTTACCATGAATTCATTAACTCTATATGACATATTTCTAACACTTTACCGCTTTGATTCGGACATGGATTCTATAGTACATTTTTTTTTTTTACTTAAAAAATGGGAGTGCTGGATCATATATTGATCTATTTTCTACGTATATAAATAGATAAATTGACCTATAACTTGAGTCACATTTAATATCTTTCTATACGCAATAATGAGGCTAGAGCTACATGGGAAGCATTCTTAGAGCACATATTTATCTTCCCTTTCAGGAATTTGATTATAATAAACTTCTTCAATAACTATTTAGAGGGAAACATTCAAGCAAAATAATTGAGATGACTGTCATGTGTGATTATTAGAGAAGAAAATCACTATACTACAGTATATTTATAATCATCACAAAATTTTCATTCCATTTTCGAATTTATGCCCAAACTTGAGATGTGCAAAGCAAAAACTTTCTATTACAAATTTCTTTTTCCAATTCGGCTTTAATTGGCTTTGAAAGTCCATCTGCAAAAAGTAGGAGAATCGAGAAACGAAAAGCCTCCCAATATGTGGCTATGCGCTGCTACTGCCCACAGTCCCATAAACACATAACATCTGTCCATTGACAGGAAGGCTGTTCAAGCACATTGGATCTATTTAGATTTTATTTGGGCTTGAAATCAATAAAAAGTCAGTGTGCTACTAGGCCGTAATGAGCCTAATAATAGACTTAATACCCAGTTCATTGACCTCCAAAATCAAATTCCACTATGTGAAAACACATTTCGAGGCGTCACGAAACAACGAGCCAGAAGATTCAAAAAAGAAAAAGCTCAGGAAAAACCCAAAATACCCATTGACTTGTTAACTACCAAATATAAAAATTCGTCACGACCACGTTCAAATTTGGTAGTTTCGGAAGGCTGCTCCCCGTCAATATACAGAAACAGCGGAACGCGGTGGTTGTGCGCCGGGTTCTTCTTTGTTTCTCAACAAGTATTGCCGTATATGTGATTCCTCGATTCTGAAACAAACAAAAATATATCAACATCCACTTTAAAAACACAATCAAAATCAAAAAACAAAAACAAAAGTAAAAACGCATTCTCTCTTTAAATTCAAAACCACAAAACACATCCAAGAAACGAGAAGGAAGGGATTAAAAAGAAAAGGGAGAATGCAGGCCGTTTGGTTTCTCGTTAGGGCTTTCCTTTGCTTTCATTGCTTTGCTTTTATCTCGTGTTGGTGCTGTCATCTGGTTTCTGGGGTACGTTCATTTCTTCCTCTTCTTTTCTTGCAATTAATTAATTTCTTTCCAAGTTAATTTTGTTGAATCTTATTCCTTTTTAATAATTTATACATATGGTAACTATCCAAGTATAGGCATCGTGACTAATATTTTGGGGATAGCTAGTCGTTTAATCTTTAACTAAGTATGCAGCATAACTTATCCTCGGATTTCTTATAGATTTCTTGTCTACGGGAGACTCGATCCTTCTAAAATTTTCCTTAACTTATCCTCGGATTTCCTATAGATTTCTTGTCTACTGGAGACTTGACCCTTCTAAAATTCCCCTTAAAATGAATAAACCTAAACTTCAGTGGGCAATGATATTTTAACCATCCTAACAGCTATTATGATTTTAATCTTATCTTTAAAGTTGGGTACCTGATCTTGTAATTTGTTGTGACTTTTTTAAATTTTATAAAACGTAAGATCAGAGTTTTAGATCTACATAAAATCTATAACAAACTCCACTAGATTGTGTTATCACTTTACCATTAAATTTTAAAAACTAATCACATTTGCTATTAATAAGTAAATTGGAGATTTTGATTAACGACATTAATTACGGGAGTGTCAATCATCTTGAAAAGGTACAGAGTTTTTAGTTTGATTTTTACCTAATATAAGAAATTGAAAAACTTAATTGGTCAGAATTCAATTAGTTTGATTCATCATCTTTTCCAGAATGCTTGGACTGTTTAATTTTAATCTGTTTTATCACTTCAAACACTGGTATAAGTCCGATGGCATATCTTTTTAAGGGGAATTGATCGCCTCCCAACCTGCTAATCATAGCTTCTCATGCACTATCGTGCACTGTAATATGTGCGTCATCCCGCGTAGAATCAATCCTCTCTCTTTTAAATTGGGTATAGCTCTAAAATTTTCGGTGGTACAAAATTTTCGGTGCGTACAAAATTTTCAAGTAAATCTTTGTCGCTTGGTGTTGTGTTATCAAAACCCTCAACAAACTTCAAATTGCTAAAAAATATAGCGTAACCCCTTAATATATGGGCCCAGAATGGCTTGAGCATCCTGAAGGCTGGAAGCCTGAAATCGCAGTAACACTCGTGTTTGGATGAGATCATTTGTTTTTTTTTTTTTAACGGAAATGTTAATGAAAAACCAATCAAGCGATTCAATTGACATGTTATTGCCCTGATCATATGTAAATGCAAAAATCACTTTGGTAATCAATTCAATATTTGTCTTAGAGGGGAAAGTATAGATAAAATCTAGAAAAAAGACATAAAATATGTGAAGATTATTAAATATAATTGAATTTACAAGTAATTATGCAAGTTAAAAAGAGAGAGAGGGAGAGAGATTTCTCTTCCAAATCTCATTTGAGCTTTGATATGGTCAGTCTAAACTTTTTGTTAAAAAAGCTTTTTTAAAAAATCTTAATTCCTAGTAATGTATTCTTATTACGACCGTACTTTAATAAAGACAAAAACAAAAAATTTCTGCAAGATTTTATCCTAACTAACATCGAAAGCGATACAACATTCATCAATTATATAATAAATTTTTACAGTTTTTGAAATCATTTAATATTAAACGTTTCAATAATCAATCTATTTTCTGTTTGAATTTTATGTAGAATATGCGTGTGCTTATTTAATAATTTTTTTATAAAAAACCAGCTCATTGCAAGATCAATAATAAAAAATTTACATAAACTTTATCTACGTTTAATATTAATATGTCAAATAAAAAAATGTAATTATCTTCATCATCATCATCGTTATTGGTTGTGCAAATGGTTAAAAGAAATTATTAAAAGTAATAAAAATAAGATATAACCTGCAATAACGGGGCTTTAAACTTTTATTGTAGAACAAACGACAGCAAAGACGCAGCGGATGACTGTGACGAAAACGCTGGTAACAGAGCTGTAATTTTAGACAAGAAGAAAATAATATATATTCAAAGCCATTGTGATTTCTGGAACCTTCGACAGGATTCTAAATTCATCCAAAAAATACTTTACCAAAATTGCAACCACATCGCCATCGCATTGTTATAATTTAACCCATCAGGGCAGAAGCTGATTGCCCACGCACAACTCACAAAAAGTCTGAAGCATTTTTGTAAGCAGGAGAAGAAGAAGAAGAAGGAAGAAGCAGAGATAGTGGAAGTGAAGAAGAGAAAGAGAGTAGAAGAAGAAGAAGAAGAAGAAGAAGATGGGAGTTGATTATTATAAGATACTGGGTGTTGATAGGAATGCTAACGATGATGACTTGAAGAAGGCTTATAGGAAGCTGGCCATGAAGTGGCATCCTGATAAGAACCCCAATAATAAGAAAGATGCTGAAACTAAGTTCAAGCAAATTTCTGAAGCCTATGAGGTATCTTCCCTATACTCCCTCTATCTGCTTCAAATCATCAATTACTTTCTATTTTTTGTTATTTTTTACTTGAATATTTTTGTGTGGATGTTACTGCTACGTAATTGTGGCTTCTTTAGTTCAAAGTTTCAATTTTTGTGAACGTTAATCCTCAAAAAAATAATATTCGTAATAATTAATTTATTACGTATCTCTGCTATCGCATCAGATAGGTTCTCTACTCGTATCAAAGCTATAAAAAAAATTAATAGTACATCCATTTTTAGGAGAAATTTTAAATAGAGGTTATAATTTTCATTATTTTGGCATTACACATTGACTTTGGTTAATTGTTTTGTTGCTGGTTATGTGATAGATTCTGTTTGTTGTGTTTTGAGATTAACGTGGCTTGGATGTAGACTTGTTTTGGTCATTGATTGAAACTCTTTGTCCGTGCAAGGTGCTGAGTGATCCTCAGAAAAGAGCGATATATGATCAGTATGGAGAGGAGGGCTTAAAGGGTCAGGTGCCACCACCAGATGCTGGTGGTCCAGGTGGAGCGACCTTCTTCTCCACTGGAGAAGGGCCGGCGTCATTTCGGTTCAATCCCCGGAGTGCTGATGACATTTTTGCCGAGTTCTTTGGTTTTTCAAGCCCATTTGGTGGCATGGGAGTTGGCGGTGGAGGGATGAGAGGGTCAAGGTTTCCAGGTGGGATATTTGGTGATGATATGTTTGGGTCATTTGGTGAAGGAGGAGGAGCATCAATGGGTGGTGGTGGGACAAGAAAAGCGCCTCCGATTGAGAACAAGTTGCCTTGTAGCCTTGAGGATCTCTATAAGGGGACTACTAAGAAGATGAAGATCTCTAGAGAGATTGCTGATATAAGCGGGTAAGTGGTTCTTGTTTTAATAGTTGGTCTGCTTTTGTATTGGTGGTGTTACCTTATTTTTAGTAGTTATTCTATGGTTGTGTTGCTTTTACTTTTCGGGAATTAAAATTGAGCATTGATTTAGCCATTCTGGTGCTCATCAAAGTATGGCTTATTGACAGCCTAATTTCAAGAACAAAAGCTATTGTGTATAGAACACCCCCCCCCCCCCCCCAAAACCCCTATAAAAACCACCAAAAAAAAAAGAAGAAAAAGGTTTGCTTTGCTAAAAGGCATAATTGTCTTTTTAGTTCATTTTAATTTAATTGCTTCTACTATGCTTGTCGGATTTTACATAGTGGAATATTTTATTGGTTAAAATGTTAACATCCTGACTGCAGTCTTGATTGCTGATTCTTCGAACTGAGCTAATGGTGTTGGTTTATGAGAAGGAAATCTGAGGCTGTTGCATAATCTGACCAAGTTCTGATGCATTCTTCAAACTGAACTAATTAAATGTTGGATGTTTTGGTTTGCCAGAAGGAAATATGGGGCTATTGCTTAATCTAATTAAGTTGTAATTATCAGAACTCTTTCAGTGCTGGATTGTGCAAAAGCCAAATGGTTAAACATGATCATATCTGTTTACATGTTTGGGTTTTCCTTGAGTTCAATGTGGATATCTGTTAGGCAGTAACTTAACTAGACTAGGTGGCGTTTGTTTTTTCATCTGAAATTTGAATAGACCTGGGTTAGTCTGAATTCTGAATGGACCTGAATGTCTGAATCTTAATAATATGTTTATTTTTTTTATCTGAATCTCTGAAAATAAATATTAACTTGTTTGTTTTTCAACTTGAAAATCTGAAAATATGTACTTTTACGTTTGTACCCTTATTAAATTTAAATGTCAAATAAATAATATACTAAATATCATAATATTTTAATATTTATAAGTAAAGCTACATTCAAGTGAATACATAATGATTTTAGAATTATAATATGTAAAATACCATAAATTTCAAATTTTATTACTAATTCTCAATAGTACTACGTAATATAAGAAAAAAAAACTAACAAGATGCTTGAAATAGTTGATTCGCAATTTCATCTTGAAGTTGTTGCATGTAAAGATGAAATTATGTAGAGTAAACGTCTATGGGTGAGTTTTGTGATAGACATGAAAAATAAATTATAAAATAGAGATATGTTTTATATTAGAAATTAATTGACTTAATTTAGATTCCTCCATTCAGTAAAAAGCTAAAAAAAATTGAATTTTTTATTAAGTCAAAATTATCTGAAAAGTCTCATTAAGTTATAAAAACAAATACTTCTAATTAATTTAATTGATTAAGTTAAGTCACTTTAAGCCATTAAGTTAAAAAACAAACGTCACCTAAATATAAGTGTTTAGATGATTTTCTGGTCCCATTCTAGTTAATATTCGATACCGTCTCTTCTTTTATGGTCTTCCTTTTGTTGTGCTCCTGTCTGAAAGCAGCTGTGCAGTGCTTGTTAATTTTGCTGTAAGAGTCTGTACTTTTATGGATATATGGTATCAAGGAATCCTTTGTCTATAATAGTTGATGAGTTCTAATCTACTGGTTTTATGTTGAGCTTTTTCCTTTCTGTTCCTAACCTTACAGCCGCCATGAAAGTTTTAGATGTTGTGCTATCAGTTAATAATTTTAGAATCTCATTGCATTACCCCCCTCCCCCCTTCTTCCTTCTTCCGAAAACAAATTTTCAATGTGAATTGTACTAGTGGTGTGTGTTTTATGGTAATCTCTTGATAGGAGGAATATTTTCTTTGACGATCTTGAGCTTTTCCAATTTAGGTGTAACTTGTTTTTGTTGGGTGCAGCAAGACTATGCAGGTAGAGGAGATTCTAACTATTGATGTGAAGCCCGGATGGAAGAAGGGTACAAAGATCACCTTCCCTGAGAAAGGAAATGAGCAGCCAAATGTTATACCTGCCGATCTTGTATTTGTTATTGACGAGAAGCCTCACAGTGTTTTTACTCGGGATGGAAATGATTTGATTGTCGCACAAAAGATATCTCTTGCAGAAGCATTGACGGGTTATACGGTTCATCTCACTACCCTAGATGGGAGAAATTTAAACATCCCAATCAACAATGTGATTCATCCCACCTATGAGGAAATTGTACCTAGAGAAGGAATGCCCCTTCAAAAAGACCCATCAAAGAGAGGAAACTTGAGAATCAAATTCAACATCAAGTTCCCTACTAGGTTGACTGCTGAGCAGAAGGCGGGAATCAAGAAACTCTTTGGTCCCTGAAACAGATACATCGGCAAATGATACTTTCCGGAACAGAGCTCTCTGTTGTGAATATATGCTCGTCGGATCATCTACTATCTTACGAATCATGGCAGGTTGTCCTGGTTGGTTCTTTGGTTACATTGTGATTACAGTTTTACTAGTTTAAATTGATAGTTACTTTTTTAGGCTTGTTTGATAGTTGCTGCTTAATGCATGGGAGAGTTGTGTTGTCATTTTATTTGACAAAATCTTGGGGTAGCATCAGGGGTGATCAACTGTAAACCAACGTCTGCTCTCATAATAATAAATATATGATTGATTTCTACATCATTGCTTATGTTGGTTTCTGATGACATTAGGGACGTCGTGTGGGGGTGTTTTAGGGGGCTAAAAATTCCTTGTGTGTGGTCTCGTATCTACTGTTTATGTTTTTTGGGTTGATGCGTGATGATGGTAAAAGTCGTCTTTGATTCACTAGATTTGCCTCCGTACGAGTTTCTTGCATTGGGCTGAATCGGGAATCTAACGGGAAGTTCAGCAAATCTGGCCAATAAGTTGGGTCAGGCGAGTGGATAGAGGTCAAGATAATTGTTTGTGGGCCTTTGTTTCTTTTAAAAGTGGAATTAAGTCAATTCAAGTAAAACTGTTTTTTTTTCTTTTTTGGAATGATTAAGTAAAACTGTTTGAGAAAGTTTTGAGCTGGTTTAATCAACTTGCATTTCAGTGAATTCGTTGTTTTAATTTTTTTTTTTTATAATATAGTTGATAATCAATTATTTGATAGTTGTCAGTGTACTGAGTTTTAAAAGAATAATTAGAATCAGCTGTGTTTGTTAAGAAATAATTTTTTAACCAAAAACTAAAATTCCCACTGCAACGATTTTAGAGTATTTTACGACCTTGGGGGTTGCCATAATATGAGGTGCAAATGGGACCTCATGGTTGTCGCAGCCATTATAGTAATGTAACCAATTGCTGTAAAATCAAATCCCAATCGGACTTAGTTTAATGCGGTAAGTGCTACTATTTTTTTGTAAACTAATAACATTAATTTTTTGTAATAATAAATAAATATAATTTTTAATTTAATACAACTTTATATAACATTAATTTTTTATTTATATATTATTATCATTAATATAAATTAATAAATAAATAATTTATTATTTAAATATTGCTGACAATAAATACTTAAAATAATAGATAAAAGCAAAAATATAATATAATATTTCATTTTTTAATTATATTATAATAATTAATTATTTTTAAGTAATTTAATTTAACTAATAACAAATATTGATAATTTTGAATAACATTAATTTAAAATTAATAGTAATATAAACAATTATATAAAATATTATTGCATATACTATAGATTATGTTGCACCAAATATAGTATCATATTACAATTAAATATACCATATGCAATGCAACTAATGTAATACAATACAACAAACGCACCCTTAATGGACTTAAAAGATGCCAAATTAACAACTCCAAAACACTCTTTTATTAATAATTGTAATAATGATATGTGCATAAAAAATAATATAAAAATAGTATATTATTATTAAACATATTGCATAAAAAAATATGAGACAATAATTTTTTTAATTTTTATATTATTTCATTAAATTTTGTGTCGTCTTCAATACATACACCAATATTATTAATAAGAGTTGATTGATCAGGTGGGGGACAATTGAGTCTGTGCAAAACGATAAAACAAGTTTGACGCTATATTTTGCTAAGTCACCGCTTCATTTTCAAAGGTTCGACCTTATTTCTGTATTTTGTGAATTATTATTTTTTTCATGTACAAAATGGGCTTTATATCGGTAATTATAGAAAAATGTTTAACTCCACTAGGATAAATTTCTATAATAATTTAATTATTGTCTTAATATTAAAGGGTATTTATTAAAATATCTAAACTCTTGTTTACTCTTATGTTATTGAGGTGAGATCCGAGTTGATTCTTGATTCGGTACATATTTACATAAGAAGGTTCTGTTTAAGATGAAAGTTAAACATGTGTAATTTAAAAGTTGTAATATTGAAGTATTTAATAAACGTTAATTACCGTATCTCATAAGCTAAATTAATTTAATTTTATACTTGTGTGATGAAAAATATATTAGGTCTTTATTACTTTTGTTAAAATTATTATTTAAAAATTATAATTATTACAAAGTATTAAACTTATTTTATAGTTATATTTTTTTCAACAATGGCTAAAATTCCAAATTACCAACGAGTCCAAAGCAAAGAAAGGAGAGGAGAAGGAGACACAATCATATTGCACCTAAAAAGTGAAAAAGAAAGAAACAAAGGAAAAAGATTCTGAACGTACCGAAATTCCAAAGCTGCCCGTTCACTTCTTCGTCAACAAAATGTTAGAAACCTGATAAGAACGTCCACTTTGGTAGTTTCCAGGCACATGCCCCATGGGCCATCACTCCACCAGCTTGTGCAAGAAGTAGAATCGAAAGGAGAAATTATTTGATTGCTTTTGCTCGGAGCAAAAGGCTATAAAAGCCAACCAAGCTTTGTGGTAAGAAGCAGGAGAAGCAATTCGTGAAAGCGAAGAAGAGAAGATGGGAGTTGATTATTACAAGATACTGGGAGTTGATAGGAATGCCAATAACGATGACTTGAAGAAGGCCTACAAAAAGCTGGCCATGAAGTGGCAACCTGATAACTATCCTGATAACAAGAAAGAAGCTGAAGCTAAGTTCAACCAAGTTTGTGAAGCTTATGAGGTCCAATATCTTTTTACTTTCCGCTTTCTATTATCAAACTTTATTTTCCAAGACATTAATATCTGATCATAGTACGTTGTTTGTTATGTGATGACTGCAAAAATGATATTTCTTTTATGGGAATTTTTTGTTTCTCTTGAAATTATTGCTCTCTAATTTGAGATCATTAATTGATCGCTAGGGAAAAAAAAAAATCTTTTATCACTATTTATCATCTCAAATTGATTATGCTTAAAATTTAAAACTCTTCACTAGGTTCTATGTAAATTTCACACACGCACACACACACACACGTGTTTGTGTCAGATCAAGTAAGATGTGAATTACAAAAAGGTCCTCGGCTAAGCCCGCAGGGTGGCATCTAAGGGCTTACTGTGATTTCGGCTAGAGCAATTGTAGTGAAAAAAGTTCAAAAGTATTTATCTGATAAAATTCATTTTCTCAAATATTTTGCTTTTGATTAACATCCTATTCTCTATCCATTTAACTTCAGAGAATTCATGATTTTTTGAAAAAAATAAAAAAAGTAGTGGGCGCAAAGTTCGGACAATGATCTTTCCTTAATTTTTTGACCCTCTTAATCTCTTGTAGTTTAATGAGTGGTCAAGACTTGGTTTTGAAAATTGATGTTAACAATTAAGTTTTTTTTTTTAAATAATTAAACCTACTTTTTCACTGGATTTAAAAAGCTTGGAGAGGTGAGAGGAAAAAATTAAAAGAGAATCCCAATTTGCAAAAGTCCAAGCCAACCATCTTCCCCAAAATTCAAACTTGAATGCCCAACTAAATTAACCAATTTAAGTCTTGAATAAAGATTGCTCAAGTATCACAGCTGCTGATACTTTTTAGAATAAAATTCTCTACGTCTCGTAAAAGTGATGTTTTTAATTTTTGTATGAAAAACAATTCCCACAGAATCTCAATTTACCAAAAAAAAAAAAAAAAATTCCCAATTGTCTTTAATGGTTTTGCTGTTGATTATTGTGAATGATTCCGAATGCTGCGTTGCTTGTCTTGGTTGTTGATCGGAAACACATCGTTTGAGTAGGTTCTACGTGATCCTCAAAAAAGAGCAATGTTTGATAGTTACGGTGAAGAGGGCTTGAAGCGTATGCCACAAGGCAGTCCCCAAAATGCAGATGACATTTTTGCGAAATTTTTTGGTTTCACGAGCCCCTGCGGAGGTGAAGGGAGGAAAGGGTCAAGTTCTAATTTCTCAAATGGGGCATTTGGTGGTGGTAATGATGATGTTTTTCATTCCTTTAATAGAGGATTTTCAATGAGTGATGGTGGTGGGCTTAAGAAAGCACCTCCGATTGAGAATAGGCTGCCTTGTACCCTTGAGGAACTCTACAAGGGGACTACCAAGAAGATGAAGATCTCTCGAGAAATTGTTGATATCAATGGGTAAGCAGTTGTTATTTTAATATAGCTGACTAACTTAACCGGCTCAATTTAGCCGGTGTTTGCATACATGTCATGATTTTATTTGGCTTACTATATACAGTTGTGACAAGAGGCATAATTTCTTCGACATTGACAAGGTTTCCCACTGTATGTGTGTTTTTTGGCTGTGCAGTAATACAATCACGGTGGAAGAAATTCTAACAATTAATGTGAAGCCTGGCTGGAAGAAGGGTACAAGGATCACCTTCGAAGAGAAGGGAAATGTGCAGCAAAATGTTAAACCTGCAGATATTGTCTTCATCGTGGACGAGAAGCCTCACAGTGTGTTTACTCGAGATGGGAATGATTTGATCGTCACACGGACGATAACTCTCGGTGAGGCCTTGAAAGGTTATGCGGTTCGTCTCACAACCCTGGACGGAAGGAGTCTGAACATCCCCATCGGCAATGTGATTCATCCCAACTATGAGGAGACTGTCCCAAGAGAAGGGATGCCAATTCAAAACGAGCCATCAAAGAGAGGAAACTTGACAATCAAGTTCAACATCAAGTTCCCGACAAGTTTGTCTGCAGAGCAGAAGGCCGGGATCACGTTTTAACAGCTTTTAAATCGATGGTTTCCTTGTTTTGGGTTGTTTCGGGAGTTGCGGTCCTAATTAACGTTTTCATCTGTTTTTCCCAAAACCGTGTGCTAGTTGTGCATAAATAAAGATTTTGATTTTGTCCTTTTTCCCTTCTAAGAGATGTTCTGCAATGGCTCTTCATTTCGTTGCGTACGCAATGGCTAACTGTAAGTGCTATTTGCAGAAGAGAACTTTTCATTGATTTTCTTCTGAGCATGAAAAGTTCAGGGAAACTAAGTGCTTTTCTACCAACTTTGGCTGGTTTTACTGACACGTGGTCCACGAGTCTCTCTCTCTTTATATACGGGGATTACTATCCACGCCTAATTAATTGGAATCAAGTACTGCCAATAAAAACCGCTTCCATGCGTGCAAAGACGATTGGGTTCACATTTGACAATCGAATGGCTCAGGGGCCCTTAATCTATTGACCGCAGGCCAATTAAGGGCCATCCATGATCCATCAATATAATTTTAATACAGCGGACACGGCTACGAACAGCCAACTGTTAAAGATTTTTTAAAGTTTTGACTACAGGGATAGCGCTCCACAATCCAACGTACCATGAAGACACTTCTAGAAAGTCAGTAACTCTTCACAGTTGAGTTGCTTTTGTTAGTCACTGAAATCTGAAGATGATGCCCCTGTACCTTCGTCAGGGTCTCCAGTCCGGCCTCCATCTCCATCCCTGATTCCCTCTTCATCCGACTCCTCTTTTACATATTCTTCAACGTCCAAATAACCTTGTTCATCTTCTGCGCCGCCCTCTCCCATTTCATCCTCATCATCTTCGTCATCACCATCTACAATATCATCACTTCCCTCCTGCAAGTAACTTGGCCTACCATTAAAACCACCTGCATATTCATCTATCATATCATTGTATTCATCCCCTGTTGCTTGGCCATTTTCTTCACCGTACCCTGATCTTCCTGAGACGCTAGCATTTTCAGCATCGTCTACTTGCAATCTAGGAATTTCATCTCTATTCCACCCATCCCCAGATAAGTCTCTTGCTTTGTCAAAGATGCTTTGCTTTAGAGCATCTTTCTCCACAACCACCCTCTTTGTTGATTTCCGCCTATTTCTAGCGCTGCGACGACCACGCTTACGACTTCCTTGCCCATGAGATTGACCTTTCAATACCAGTACTAGTCTCCCACTCTTGGTGTTTGTGCTTCTCTTACCAGAATCATTTCTGGAACCAGCTACTCTTTTCTGAGATCTTCCGGTATTCGGGCATCCACGGGCCCTTCCACGGATCCCTCGTCCATGAAGAGGGCCGGCAAGCCCAGTCCCCACATCAACCCCATTAGCTTCTTCACCTTGAAGATAATTTACTTTGTCCAGAGCTTCAGCTGTTTCTCCATGTCTGGTGTTTTCCACAGCCACATATTTTGATGGAAGCTTCTAAAAAATTTGAAGGAAAGAAAAGGGTCAAGAAAACAATCCCCTGGAATAGAAAATCCCAAACTAAAGTCAGATAAGTTACTGCTGCCGTATATGAATCCAGGAAGACCAGGACAATGATACCCCATAGATGTTTTCCCAATTCTCTAACAGCCCATTTGAGGCAGATCTGCTGTGGTAGCTACCCTAAATAGGTTTTGCATGCAGCTTTGCCTTACTAAATCTACAGAGACAAACTTTCATTAGGTCTTAAAGCATAAAATCTACCACTCAAGGAGTCAAGGTGTAATTGTGATTTTGGAGTTTGCACACAGTTTTCAAGAACAAAAAGAACCTCAGATAGTAGTGATCAAACTTTATGTGACAATTCTCGACTTCGCTAACCAACATTTCTAATCCTCAATTTTCTTTTCTAATGAATCAGAATCATTTGTCATAAACTCTTTCCTTCGTGTCATATCTCATTAAAAGAAAAGTACAATTTGGGCCTACCCAGTCTCACAATTGGTGTTAACTAAAACAATCATTGATATATGCATCTGGGAGTGCATAAAGAATTATATTACTTTGTATCTAAAAGAATTATATTAAATTTGCACATTTGAGAATAGATAACGTTACTCACCATTAAGTCGCCATCTCTTTTATCCTTCTGAAACTCCACTCTCTGATGTGGCAAATAAGCTATGGATCCATCAAGCTCCATGAGCCGTAAAAATACAGCAGCTGTCGTTCTCGGTACCCATGGTAGTACAGAAACTATTTCTGGACTAGAAGAATTATTAGAAGTACATGCTGATGGGTTAGATGAGTCCAAGAACTCACTAGTTGTTTCAAAGTTTAAGGATAAATAGTCCCTCTCTATGGCATTCTCCAGCTGTGTAAGAATCTGAAAAATAAATGCATTTTCCAACTCGCTAAGTTCTTCAAAAGTAATTGTGAATCCAGAAAGGTTTAAAGAAAGAAATGACAAACAATAGCGAATAAAAGAATCTCCAAACTTCATCAGTGGGTTACATGTTTTCACACAATTCTATTAACTACGGAGATAAAATGAAATTTAAAAGAACAGGTAAAGAGAAAATGGAAAAAGCTAACAAACCCATATAATTTTACCAGATTTGACCCTCCAATTCAGATATATTTTTAGGAAGTGACCCAAGCTTTATGCTAAATTGATTACTGTAACGCAACACTGATTACAGCCACCAGAAATTATTTAGATCAAAATTCTAAATGAAGTTCAGAAAAACACTCTAACAAAGGATATCAAGATAAGGAATGAAAAAGACAGGGTAAACTTGGACACAGTAGATTAAGACATCATATCCGGATTCAATCCACAATATCATTTTTAAACTATTTGTGCTTTCAGTTTTACTGAACTTTTAGTTACTTCTCTTGTTTCAAGAAGTCATCCAAAATGAAGCAAGTCTGCAGGAGAAATCTGGCTGCATTGACCTCCAACTACTGAAGAATCAAAACATGATGCATCAACAGGAAATGAGTTTCATCTGACATGTCAAGCAACGGAACTATTCTCACTATGTTGGACATTAAAGCATTAAATGGGAGAATGGAGAAAACTCTATAAAATAGAAAGAGAAAAAAAATGTTATAAATTCTAACCAGATAGAAGTATTGAGGAAAAAAAAAGGCAAAACTTAATACCTGAAGAAGGCCTTTGGCTGATAATGAGGAGTTAAGTTTCATTCCCCAGGAGTTTCTATAGCTGTCGTTCCAAATAGATTGAAGAGCTTCTGGCGGGACAGAAACCTGGGAGGGTCGGTGGTGGTGTTCAGAAATTCAGGCCCACAAAATAAACACCATAAGTTGTATGGCAATGACAAAAGTTTTAACAAAAAAGGGTACCTTAGAGAGAAACTAGGAGGTAAAACAGTAGTGACATAAGAAATTATCAATTATATAATCCAACCAAAAAATCAGTGACATACCTCAAACAAAGCTAATAGCACTTTGAGCAATCTGATTCTCAAAGGAGAAGAGAATGAAGTACACGGAGACCAGGCAGGGTTCATCTTCAGCTTCCCTTGACATTGAGCAATATGCTCAGAAAAATTTAAGTACCTCTTAGAAGTATCAAAGGTCCTATGGCAAGATGGGCAGTGGCTGTCTTCAAAAAAATATAAGTCATGGCAGTAATCACATACACCCAGAACTTGCTTGCATCTTTTCTTCCCATACTTCATGGCGCATAATATTGAAGAATTGACACATTCCTTCCACATCCACCTCTCGTAATCTTGATATTGCCTCAAGGCGTCATTTCTCACAATGTCATCTCTTCCAAGCTCAATTGAGAAAGATGTTGATGTCTCTGATATTTCAGAATCTGAATCACACACATTCCTGCTGGGGTTATCAGTGCCAGTGTAATCAGGGCAAGAAGTCCTTTCAATAGGTTCTGCTTTGACAGTCTCTTGATTTTGCACTTCTGTGGTAACAAGCTGTAAGTTCCTCCTAACATTTTCCTTAAAGGACATCTCAATCATTTGCAACATTGAATGCAAATGGGATTCTCTAAGCCCTCGGACATCCAATGATGCCAAAAGAGCATCAAAACCCTGCTTGAAGAATATTAAAAGATTTGTATGAAAAACAAGGAAAACATGGACACAATAGATGATAAAGTATAAACATGTATATATTATCAAATATGTCAATTGAGCAATGTTTTATGGTCAACAAAATTTCAGAATGAGACAGCAGGGACAGCTTGTTAAATCATGATAGTTTGCTATATAAAGGTTTCACACAGCAATCGTTTCTTGGGTTTGCTATCATAAGAAGACGCAAGGTAAAGAGTGAATAGCAGCTATGCAAGCCAAATAAAGCAAAAAAGACACCCATATTGATTATCTATGCAAGTTAAACAGACTACACATTCAGAGATGATATAGCCAACAAATAAGAGTCAATAGCAGAAAATGCTACCTCTTCAGAATCAATGAGTCTCCAACGACCATCACATAACTCAACAAAGATCCTGCCACATCCAGGATCATTTTGAGACACAGATGTGACAAAACGCCAATATCGATTACGTCTACGATCCTGACCAAGAGGCAATGATCTATACACATACGTTTCCTCTGCCTTCTGACCAATGTAAGATTTCAACTGCAGGCGTGACTTCTCAGCAGCGTAAGCTGATTGCTGATTTACAAGATTATCTGGACCGACAGGGTAATCTTGGTTCCCTTCAGCTGGCATGATAGTATTGCAATTTTGGTCATTCTGTGGTTTACCAAACCGTCTTTGTTGGAGACTAAGGTCCACCAACATCCCATTACTTTTGTCATCAACAGTAACCAAAGAGCTTTGCCTACCCTCTGCAGAAGAAATTGCAAGACTAGGTTCTGCTTTGTTCCCCATGTATGATGAATAATTCATTTTCAAAATATAATCTTCTTTAATTCGTCGTTTATCAAGCTGTGCCTCTGCCCACATTTGCTTCTTCAAAGCATTTGCAGCTTCTAATCGTTCCTGGAAATGCCCATATTTCAGACTAATGAAAAAGAAAAAAAAATGTAAAGCAAAATTTTCATAAGTTCTCATCACGGAAAAAAGAAAAGGAAAAAGAAGATACCTCAAGTGCAACGCGGACTGAGTTTCCTTCAATTGCCACACCAATTAAAGCAACAAGTGCACTGAGCCGCTCTTCAACACTGAGATCAGAGTATTCTCCCTCCGTTAGTCCTTGAACCCATTGTTCACCAGGATGGCTTTCATTAATATCTGTGTCTGCTTGATCAGGAGTTGCAGCATTGCTAATTCCAGCAGCATCTGCGCAGTGATCACTCAAAGCACCAGTTCCTTTTATCTCATCAAAGTCTTCTGAATTTTTAGAAGACAAAGCATTACCAGAATTTCCAAGGTCACCTTGTGGGGTTTCTCCATCTTTACTATTCGCTTCTCTGTTGCCCAAGGGAGTTTTTGCACTATATCTGTTTGCTTCCAGAGATTCATGAGTCTCCTCCTTTGAATTCAGTTCAGTATCCATGTCATAAACATCAGGAACCTCTGCTACATCACTATCTGAATCTTCATCCCTTTCTTCATCTCTTTCAGCATCACCGGCCTCTTCTCCATCTACAAATCCACTTTTAAATACTCTGATTCTCTCCCTGGCTGCAGAAAGAATTGCATCAGCATCACCCGGATCTTTCCTATAGGCAGCACGTACACAATAAGTTGAAGGAGCTGTTCTCTCAAAAAGTTTTGTATCCCTAGACAAAGCAGCTGCAATAGAAGCTTCTGGTGTCTTGCTTGTTGTCAGATCCCTTAGTCCAGATTTCTAATAACAACAGAAAAAAGAGCTAGGCAAATGAGTTCCATCAGCAACAGAAATGTCTAAGTCATAATTCCAGGGTTACCTGAATCTTGTCTGCAACTTCTAATATTGTCAGGCCTTCACTTCCCTCAAGAGAAAGAACATGAAATGCCGCAAATTTAACAGTTCCAGGCGTCAACCGATGCCTAGATCGGCGTGGATTTGATAAACCCCTTTCATGCATTATAGCAACAGCATTTTCAACTGCAGACCCATTACGTAAATTAGAAATTATATCTTCACCATCATTACCCTGCAAATACACAGTAAAGTAATTTTAAAATAAATTACAAAGAAAAATTATAACAGATAAATTATGAAAAATATTAATAAAATACTCTGGAATGTTAAGATAAGATGCATCGGATTGCTTTCGGGTTGAAGAAAATAAATTTATATACTCTTGAGCATCCTTAATTGGTGAGGATTCACGTACTCTTATTTCTCATATTTCCATTAATAGATGGAAAAGTTCCCTGGAGGTTCTTGAAACAATTTCCCATCATTCATTCAAGAAAACATAGTGTCTACAAACATGTGAAAACAAAGAGCATTTAAACTCACTGTGTGCTACAGTTAACAGGATAAGCGCTTTAATACTACATACATATCATGAAGAAACATCTCAGGACAAGCACCACTGAATATTTTTAAGGGCAAGTCAGCTCCTGCCAATCAAAAGCAACAACTATACAAGGTTCAAATCCGATTCTGGGCCAAATCTTGCAATAACTTGCAAGTTCAAAAGTTAAACACGTCTGCAGGATAAATATGTAAATAAGTTTGAATATAATAGCATTAAATATACAAGATTGGGCACTAAAGCTTTGAGATGGAGAGTAATTAAACCAGCCATTCATGTGGATCAATTTGTTCCAGAGCTTTATACAGCTTCATTTTGGTTTCGACAAGATGCACAAAAATTTGCATCAAATCATCTTTGTCTTGCATTTAGACAATTAGACTTTTATAAGACAAGCTTAAAACAGATGATGACAGAAACAAGCATCTATGGTATAGAGAAGCACTAGGTGGTATCTAGCAGCTCAGTGAAAGTTGTCAATCAAAAGGAAAAACAAACCTCGTTATCATCGTGAGGGTACATTTTCTCAATATTCCTCTTTTTCAATTGCGGCCCAAATCCAGCAGACAAAGCAAATTGCCGCAATATCTCAGGCCATGTTAATGCATTTAAGTGAAGCTGCCAACTGCGCATATCAAAGCCCCAAGCATATGCCTGACCAGAATGAATGTTTAACCAATAAATGAAAAAAGAAAAAAAGAAAAAAAGAGGAGGAATTAGGAACCTACAGAATGAAGGAAATAGCAGGAGTAACAGCAAATAAAACAACAGCTTACCCCTTCAACAATCAGTGGATGTGCACCCCCAGGATTTACTGCACAATTTTGATTTGCTCCCAGCCCAGTGAAGGGTGTCTTCGCAGCATCTTCAATATCTTTGATTACAGTTCTTAGAAGAGCAACATGTATTTCACCTAACAGCCTTGGATCCTTAAGATCAGAGAGTTACAAATAGTATGAAAATCAGAAACAAGACAATGCTAGCTACAAACAGACTTCAAAACAAAGATCTCCTCAAACAGCCAGTAGAAAAGGCACTTACATAATCATGAAAAGCCTGGACAAACTCATCCAAAGTAAAAGGCCAAAGCCCAAGAACGTCTGCAAAAGTAATCAAGAACCTCCAAACCTAAAAAGGATAAATTGCATTTCAATATCCTTATAAGAACCCAAAAATTAATAACAGAACTGCAGCACAGCTCACAAGCGAATTGGCTGAAAAACTCCAATAAAATTGTTTGATTTTCAGCACAAGAGTTACTTCTTTAAACAGTCTAGCATTCCCCGCATAAATGTAGATATGATAAGAAAAAAAAATTCGTTAAAGTACCAGCATCATTGCATGCAAAAGGATGATAAAGTAACAGCAATATAAAAGATATCACCACGTTTGTTCAGTTCACCATGTAATAACAGAAAGCAAGGCCAAGGAAAAAGATAAATATACATTAAGTGTGTTAACTGACAAAAATAACTGAGGGAATGAAATGAAGTGTTCTGAGATGGCCAATGATTTGAGGTGCCATAATGGACTTTGAAAATTGAGAATATAGAGAACAAAATGGTGAGTTTTGAGATGGCCAGTGGTTTGAAATGCCATAATAGACTTTGAAAATTGAGAAAACATAGAATCACCATTCTTTTTCCTGTTTTGGTATATGTACCATTTACCGTGTCCTCAGAAAATCTGGACCATGCCAATTATCGGAAACTCCTATGTAACACTTCAGTTTCAATAAAATATCATATCTTAATGAGGAAGAGCAACAAAAGAACATACGAAAGCCAACTACTCACTTCAGAAAACCAACTACTCTAACTCACCATAAGAAGATTTCCTATATTCTCCTCAGAATCATTCCATGGCTGAACTGCAAATGGCCTTTTCAACTGCACAGAATTGGGTGGGAAAGTGCAGAGCCTATCTGAAATAGGATTAATCTGTTAGATACTCATAAGATAAAAAGCCATCCATAAAACTTAAGTTTCAAAGGAAAAGGCCTTAATTCTCAACAAAAATATGAAACCAATTAGCATTAACAATGACATTGATATTGGGTAAAACTACATAATGAATTTGTACAGAAAATATTCAAGTTGAACTGCAGACCGCATGCAAAACACTAGAGACAAGATTGGAAGCATCAATTCAAAATATTTCTGCTGAAAACTAAAATCTTCCAGGATAGCAGACTTAATCTAGTACATAAAGTTTAAAGCTTTCAGATCAATGCTAGATATATTTTGTGCGCACATAGATACCCACACAAAAGTACAAAGAATTTGATTCAGTATTATTGAATTTATTATCTTAATTCCAATTTGCCAGATCATCAGACAGAAAATAACAAAAGCATTCAAAGAATATCTACCTATGAATAAATCGAGATTTTGCAAAGTTTCAAAATCAAGAGACACTATTGTAGGTAGTCCCTTGCTTGATGTAGCTAAATCCATGAGTTCCAAGCGCTCATCCTCGATGAGCGCCATTGATTCTTTAGCAATTCTGCGAGCAAATGCCCTCTCATTCGCAACTTTAAGTCGTTCTGCCTCCTTTACTCTGCGCAGTTCCTCTTTTTGCCTCATTTTCTCTGCCTAAGTACACCAAGACTATAACCATTGCTCATCCTCATATGCCAAGTTAAAAGAGTACTTAAAAGTAATAGGCTTCCAAGCTTACTCTGATTGATTCCTTCTGCATGAACTTCTCCCTACGCTCAAGTTCACGCCTCTGTTCCCTCAGGTATCTCTCCTCCTCCCGCAGCTTTTCCCGCAACAACCTTTCTTCTTCCTTTCGCCTTTCACGGTCTTGTCTCTCCATTTCTTTCCTTATTTGTTCTTCTCTCTAACATCCACAAAAATAATATCAGTATACAATATGAGGATTTTACAGAATAAAAGTAAGGATGGCAAGACAAACCTTTCGCCTCAGAATATCCTGTTTTTCTAGCTCTTTTCGAATCCTTTTTTCATGTGCTTCAACTTCACGGGCTATTCTTGCCTCCTCACTCTGCAAAAAGAAAATAAATATACATGACATGCAGGTCAATTGTCTATTGACATGCAGTACTTCATAAAACACAAAATACCTTGCATTTCTTTTCTGTCCATGAAACATCCTCATCATGACTGACTCCCCTATCAGATGAAATAAAAACATTGTCCATTGCTGTAATTGATTGGCCACCAACATAAGCATCCTTAGCAGCACTAATAAAGGAGTTCTTCCACCGAATAATTTCATACTCTGCCGAAACAGATGGCAACAGGTGGCTACCTTGATGAGACAGAAGATTTATGTTAGGCAGCAGACCTGGAAAACGACATCCAGAAGATATTTGTTCACTTCCATGCATGAATGGATGCCCAGCACATAATGATGAATTCCTAGCAGTTGAACAATCAGCAGGTGAACCATAGGGGTGAGATGAGGCGGCTTTCTCATGTGTCTCGGACCTAACAGTTGGTTGCTCTGGAAGAAACTTATATTCATGCAGAGTCCTTGTTGCGCCCTGGGGATGAATCGTGAACTTATCCTGCCATCATTTTTATTTCAAATTTCCATCAAATTATTTTGCTGAGGAACAAATAAAATGGAGTATTCCATATTGACCAAAAGATATATTACTCAGAAAAAGTTAATTGGCATCAAAGAAAAAGGAAAATGAACAAATCCAATATTTGGAATGACTAGAGGGAATGAATGCAAGTCAGTAGTAATTTCCAGAAAGACAAAAATTAATCAATACACATGGGATCACAGTGTTGATTTTGGGAAGAAAATTCAATTAGTAAGAATGAAAGTGAAAGAGATAATGCACATCAAGACTAGTAACATGTCAAGTTGGACTGGTAACATGATGAATAGCAACATGGAACATCAAAATGGTAACATAACAAGTTGTATTAACATGAAAAATAACCAGTAACATAGCATGTTAAATGGGGAACAGAATGGATTGAACATGCTATCAGTCCTACATTCCATTACACCATTTGCTGTCTAATTTCTCCAGCCTAGAATTTGTTGTTTTTGATACTAAATATTTGTCACCAGTTTAACACACCATGTTAACAATCTTGACATTCCATTTTTCCACTTCTTTTCAAATTTTCTAGTAAGCATTCCATGTGCACTATTAATCATCTCACCAATTTAGCGTGCAATGTTTACCAATCTTGGTGTTCAGCATCATCATTTTCAAGTTTACTGGCTCAGTCTGAACCCAGATAAATCTGAGCAAAATATTCTACTACAGTATTAAAATGCAAAAGATACTCTTAAGGGGGAAAAATGAACCCATAACAGAATAAAAAGGATTCCTGGCAAAGAATTGCTATTATCATCTGTAGCCAGGCCATAAATATGAGAACAGTCCAACCTTGAATGGTTTCACATCAAGTAGTTCATATTCTTTGGCCTCAAAAGGGCGTACAGAGTGCTTTTGCTGCCCCACTGTTGCTGGTCCTAGTGTAGTATAAGAAGTTATTAGGCAAACCACTGTTGAGTACCTTCAGCAAACAAAACCATAAAAACTAAAGCAAACCAAAACACAGCTGCTATATGCTTTTCTTCACAGATGTCAATTAGTCAATGTACCATAAGAAGAAACAGAATTCAAGAATAAACCATCAGAGATATACTTAATATGCATACTAAACATGTTAAATGACCATGTGACAAAGAAGATCTCATCCCTCCAGCAATTTGAACTCATCAGCTCCCAGTAAGGACCAAACTTAGGTAGTTATAACAATCAATTTCAAGGAATATGACAAGCAAATACTATTAATCCTTTCTCTGTTTAAACCCTTTCAAGAAAATCACAATTAAACAACAAAAAATCTGCATACCGACAATCCTTCTAACCTTAATTTTTTATAAACAATAGAAGCAATGATCAAGTCAAGACACTACCCTCAGATAGTAGCATAGTTCAGTTGCCGAAGTCAACTTATGAGGTACTGACGGACCCAAGACATGCAAACTGCATGAATGAAGACCAAAAACAAACAACACAAGATGTAAAAAAAAGGTTTACTGGCTACCATTAAACATAATTAAATCTTACCACTCCCATTGGGAAGGTTTATCTGTTCATCTACAACTAATTTTTAAACCCTTACACTAAATTATGACAGAAACACCTATTAAAATGCATTGTCCTTGTAGTGTAGTGATTTCATTAAATAAAAAAGAAAAGAAAAGAAATTTACCTATAGGTCTACCAAAAGCATCAGGTGGCAAGGAATCAAACTCCAGGCCAAGAATGGGCCCATCCTCTCTCAATGGCTCTCCCAACTGAGACTCCACAAAGGCAATAGCCCTCATCTCGGCTATATTCCGCTGAAGGAGTGGAAATGGCAGCATTGGCGCCATAGGCACCTTGCAGTACATCTGAACCGCCACACCTCCTCGCACCAACTCACTTCCCGCCAATTCTTTTTCCCCAGCTGGCTCAAGTGACTGAGAATCTTTTGGCTCCCGCTTTGCTGTAGGAGCCTTCCGGTCCTTCAACCGCCGGTGACAGAACCACATCTGAAGCTGCCGATCCGACAACCCTAACTGCGCCGATAATTCCGCCCTCACAGCTTCCGACGGATAAGATTCAACTGTAAGGAACATCAAACTCACATTTAAACAAAAACCAAAAAAAAGAACTAAAGAAATAAAATTAACAAAAGAACACCAAAACAATAATAAAAAAAAAAAACCTGCATAAGTTTTCTCAAGAATCTCAAGCTGAGAAGCAGTTTTCATCTTGCGCTTAGTCTTAACTTCAGCTTCCGGTGCCTTCTTCTTCTCCGCTTCAGAAGCCGCCTCCATAAACCCTAAAAATAAAAATTGAACTCAACTAACTTCCAAGATCTCCAGCAGAACAGCTCAACTGAACTCACTGCGCAGTTTTGGCGTTTGCTCCACCATTAGGTTTCATGCTCGAGAAATGATAAAAATTGCAAAAGTTTCGATGACGATCATGTTGTTTTGGTTTTTGGCGTGCGTGATTGATTGAGATGTGCGGTGAGACTTGGGGAACAATAACAGCAACGAAAGTAAAACTATAATTAATGACAATAATTTTATTATTAATTGTTGTTGGTGTTGAAAAATAAATAAATGAAAAGAAATAATAGATTGTGATATTTGATTTAAAAGAAGAACGAACGAACAAAGAAAGAACAGTTTCTGAATCCTCCTTTCTCTTTCTACTCGTTTTCATAATTCCTTTTTCTTTTTTCTCCTTCCTTTCTCTCGGTATTTTAAATTGGCGTATAACGTTGTGTTTTCTTTTTTTTTCTCCCCTCTTTTTCTTTTTGGGAAAAATAGGAGTTGTTGGAATTTTCAGGTGATATTTTTTTTGAAACGAGAGTGAACTTATATATAGCATTAAGCAAAATGGGGGGGATTTTTTATTCATGAATTGGGGTTGCGTTTTGTCGTTAGCGGCTTTGTGCCGCGGTGAGTTGAAGTTTTACTCTCTCTCTCTCTCTCTCCCTCACCCTCTCGGTATCTCTTTTATTTTTTCTTTGATTGATGAGTTAATTTTTTATACTGGGAGCTTGGTTTGATTTGCTGTTTTTCTTGCGGTTTGGGTTCTTTTTAATTCTTTCTTCACTTCACTTATTCCTACCGTTTCTTCTTCTTTCCCTGGTTTTATTCAGCCCGAGTTAAAAAAAATACCCACGAGCTCCTACGGCGAGTGTTTGTCACGCGTTATTTCTTTTTGTAAAAGAATATGTGAAGCTCACCAAACTTTTCCTTTTTCTGGCAATTATTTCTCTCTATTTAATGTTTCATTTTTTTTTTATCATTTATTTAATTTAAACATATTAATGTCATAAAAATATTTAAGGTACTCTCATTTTATAATTGGATTATTATCATTTAACTATTTTAGGAATTACAATATTTCAAATAAATCACAAACTATTCTAGTTCACAGCTTTTATTTCTTAATATATCTCTTGATAATAAATATATATTTCTTATAAGTAACCCTTTTTTTTTTTTTTTTGGTTTTTTGAACTATAAGCAACTTAATGCATGGAATACCAAGGTTAAATTGGTTTCTTTTTTTTTTTCTTTAAAGGGTAAAATGATCAATTTACTATAATTCTACTAAATTACCAATGACAGTTAATAAAATGAAAAATCGAACAAAATATAACTTTTGTAATATTTTCAAACACAAGGTCAACTTAGAGTTAATGCCTGATAATTTTCCTTACTTCTTTCTACTTAATGTTTTAATTTTTATAATCATACTACCAAATCATTAAGTCAATTTAAAAATATTGACATCATAGAGATATTTAAGGTATTTTAATTTTTTAATTTTAAGCAGTAATGGTGATTTGATACAAAACAAACGAAAGTCAAGTAATATATGGATAATTTCCCAATAAGTTAAGTGGTGAATTGATTAATTACGTGTCAATTACAATAATAAATGTTAAAAAATAAAAATAATTTAAGAATCTAATTTTATCTTAATTGCTTATTCTTTTAACATCTATATTTATATCAATTTAATAAATACATACCAATTACAATATTTGATTTATTAATAATAAATAGTTGTACCTTTTATTGTAAAATTATCTAAAATATTAGTTTCTTAATATAAATATTATTTTCAAATTTTTAACTTAAAAAAATTTAATTTTCAAAATCTTTGATTTTAGAACTATTTTTTTTTATTTTAGAGGGTAGAATCATTATTTACATACTTAACTGGTCCAAGGGGTGAAATAGTCTTCTAACATAAATTTAGTGGTGAAATGATAAAAACTAAAATATTAGGTGAAAAAAATAATTGTCAAAATTTTTTAATGATAAAATGATATATCAAAATAAATTAAGTGATTATTTAATAATATCCCTTGTAGAAAAAGAATAAATAAAGCAAGTAAAATTGGGCACAAAATATAAATGTAACACTTCTTATGAGAAAGTCAAATAATTAACACAAAAAGGCACTCGCAGTTAGTATAACTTGGTTCACTAAATAATTATGTTAACCAAAAGGTAAAATGATTTTAATCAATTTAATGATCATTTAAGACATATTTTTTATATTTGGCTCAATCTTAGCCGTTATCAATCTAATTTTACTACCATAAACAAAGACTTTGGTTCAAATTAAAAAAGAAATTAAAAAATTAAATGATTTATTATATGAGAAAATTTGTTGCGTTTTATTCTAATATTAAATAGAATCAATTCACTAGTTTAATTATGGGCCAGTTTGAGATTGCGGTTCAAATTAAAAAAGATGCTTATTTCATAATTTTTGATAAAAATGGTGTTTGGTAAATTTTGTAAAAATAGCTTATTTCATAATTTGCTCTATTTTGTCAGTAACTTTTAAAAATAGGTAGGGGATTATTTTTCATAAGCGACTTATTCAATAAGCTACCACATCTTTTTAAAATTTCTATTATAACCTTAGATTTTAATAAAAAGATAATTATATATTACTTATCCATAAACCTTAATATATAAATCACACATTTATTTTTATTATATTTTATGTAACAGATTATGAAGTTCTTTGGATTTTTTTTAATTGAGTTTTTTTAATGTGATTTTACATATTTAAGAAAAAAGATATGGCCAAACAATTTATTAAACCTACTTTAAAAATAAAAAGCAATTAAAACTTATGTCTATTTTGGTCATTATATAATATAACAGCATTTTCGTAATAAAATTTATGAAACATATGTACTCTACTTTTCAAATTTATAGCAACCGCAACAATACAGTTTACCAAACACAAAACTACTTTTTTAATTAACAACTTATTTCATTTGTACAATACAAACAACTTATTTCATCAGCCTCCGCAATCCCAAACTGGCCCTATACCTATGATCCTACATGAGATCGTGTGATAATCTGAACAATAGGGAAATGCAAGAAAACATAATGAAAAAGAAAAATAATTGTACATTTAAAGAAAAATTGTTGCATTATACATTTCAAAAAGTTATATGAGAAATATTCTCAGTGTCATGGCACATCTATTTCAAAGTCGTTAATATTAAAAATATTTTTGTTTTGACTTGGGATTATGACATATACGTCAATATTATTGATTTTTTTTGACAACTTTACTCTAAAAAATAAATATAGAATTGGTTTATTATTAATTATTTTCAAAAGAAAATCCTAAGCCAATAGTTTAAATGCGCTCTCGTGGGGAATTTGAATTATGTGCACCTGATGTGTTTTGTTTCTTCCAAAAGGGCCTACTGTGAGTTTAATAATAAAAATATGAAGAGGAGTCCTGCTTTTTTTTTTTTTTTGGAAATGGAAAAGGGGTCTTGTTTGGTTTAATTTTTCTACTAATATAATCTGAATTTGTGGAGTAAAACGGCCTAAGGCAGCTAGTTGGGTTGAAGTTATTATTTTAGATCAAGTGCTCATCGAGGTCAGTCAATTGTCCCTGTTTTCAAGTGTTAGGAGTCACTTGGGATTGATTGAAAGAAAATGATATTCGAATATTATTAAGAAGATACCGTAAAAATAGATTTTAATCCAAAAAATTCCCAGGATTATAAATCCTTTTCTTTTACATGGGTTTACACCTGATAAGAATAGCTAGTGAAATTTGAATCCTCTCTTATCTCACTAAAACAAAAACAAATCTTAACTCAAAAAATCATATATGCTTTTATCTAAGTCTCTCATAAGCTACAAGTTAGAAATTTTAAGTTTCGCTTTATGTTCTGCTTTGCTCTTTATCTTCTAATTAAATTAGAGCTTCTATTATAGATCTTAAAATTACTGTATTTTTCATTTTTTGGGTTGCTTTGGTTGTAGGAACTAAAAACACAACTTTCTTCTTTGATAAGTAAATGTGCTTTGCCAATCTCATTTGTTTTGCTTGGCTTTTCCAACTTGGTTGTAACTTTAATCTAGTTTTTGTATTAACAATATATATTGTTTGATTTTGTTGGTGGATCTTTTTCTTGTAAAAAATAAAAAATGACACTCACACAACATATAGTATAACATTAAGCACTGAACGATGTGTTTTGGGCATGATATAAATTCAACCCAATGTCAATTCTCACATTCCTCACGCACTGTAAAACACAACCCAGCCCTCTCCGTTAGATCTCTATCTCTCCCCGTCAATTTGGCTCTCTTTTACCGTGGGTCTCTCTTGCTCCCTTTTCATTCACTCAATCAGCTATTGTGATCTTGAGTGGAGGTAATTTGATTCATTAATGCCAAATTTAGTTGCATAAAATATCGGTTCTTTGGGAAAAAAAGGTGAAAATCCAATTAATGACATACTTTGCAGTCGTTTATAGCAGGTGTATCTATAAAAGTGCATTTGTTTA
The DNA here is from genome assembly GCA_030449905.1 of Luvunga scandens. Classification (NCBI taxonomy): domain Eukaryota; kingdom Viridiplantae; phylum Streptophyta; class Magnoliopsida; order Sapindales; family Rutaceae; genus Luvunga; species Luvunga scandens. Next base: position 3,519,213 of record JASUUG010001122.1, on the reverse strand, counting down.
TAGAACATGACTTTATGCAAAGTTTACGAATAATTAAATGAATTGAATATATTTACAGAAAATGAATTTAATGCCAAATTTAGTTGCGTTGATTATACATTTTTGAAGCTTCAATTGCCATTGTAGAAATTTGTGTGGGGAGCATTTGTGGTCAAGATTTTATGCCGTTATAGTTTTGGTTCTTAAGTATGTGCGTACCGTTAGTGAAAACTTGAATTAATATGTACTTTGTTCTTGACTTAGTGAAAACTTGAAGTAATATGTGTTGTGTTCTTGACTTTCAGATTGATTTGTAATTGTATTTGGATTAATTTGTACTGGGCAAATCAGTTTGGCAAGATTGATATGTAATTTCATTTTTTATAGTCTTACGAGCTAATTGCGATGGTTTTATGCTGGCAATGGCATTGATCACTACAACTAGAGCTTGTTTTATGCTATTATAGTTTTGGTTCTTAAGTATGTGCCTACTGTCAATGAAAACTTAAAGTAATATGTGTTGTGTTCTTGACTTAATGAAAACTTGAAGTAATATGTGTTGTGTTCTTGACTTAGTGAAAACTTGACTAATTTGTGCTGTGTTCTTGACTTTTTGGTTTACTTGGTTATTCTTCCCTTATAAACTTGTGACCGGAAACATTTAGTGATCAATTTAGTAAATTTGATATGATATATTGCTTTCCATGTAAAACCAATAGTGTGTAGGGTGTGTTAGTCTTTTTAAATGCATATTTTGCATTAAAATTCAAAAATTTAAACAAATTTTCACCTTAAGTTCTTGATTGATGAATTGAAGCCATGTTTTACTGAACTAGAAATTGTCCCTATGAGCTTTCTACTTTGGTTATATGTACATATGAATTAGTTCACCTATTTTGTTGTTTCAAATATTAGGACTACAACATTTGGATTGACCTTTGCAAAAAATTAAAACTATAGAATGCCTATTTAACTAATAGGGATAAAGATTGCATAATTTTAAATTTAATTTCATAAATTCAAATAGTGACAGGCTATAGGTTCCATATTCTCATTTGCTTTAAAGCCTGATAAGAATATAAATATCTCATTAATATGATGGAATTTCCATCACTGGATTTACTTGTTGGAATTTAACATTGCTATTGAGTGATGCTTATGTTTATCATTACTTGCACATGATATGAAAAGAGTGGCTTGATTTATACTTGCATTTGAGAATCATCATTATATGCTATTTATAGAGAATAATCATTATGTGCTGTAATGGCTTACCTTGACAATCATTATGTCTGCTAACACAAGTGAAATTCAAACACATTTGAAAGCTTATGAAAAATGCTGGAACAGTATTAAGTCTTATGAACTTCACCTACAAAAGAAAATCTGAATAGTAAGTTTTGAAAGGGCAAAGGATATGGGGACTTTTAAATGGGATGATGACTAGAAGAATAGTAAATCTAATGACTTTGGAGGGATAGAAGATTGGAATCTAAACCAGAATAAAATTAACATCTTATTAGGAGAAGTCCACAAGTTTGAGCGTCAAATGGAATGCTTATCTAAAAAATTTCAATTATTTGAATAAGAACTTCAACAAAGATGACAATGTGAAGATCAAAGGCAATTGATGGATGATGAACAATGAAAAAAAGAACCAAGTCTTACTATTTAACGCATTAGCTTATGTTATTAATAATTGTTGTACATTGATAGACAATTATTTCATAAAACTAACATTAAAATTCAAGTATGACAAATTCAAATACATCTGTACATGTATAATTTAAACCAAATAATTGATACCCCTTCAATATTCTAATAGCACACAGCTGAAAAATGAAATTAAGAACCCATAGGTGGCATTAAAGGATAAATCCATTCATGAAGTGAAAAAATTTATTAAAAGAACGGCCTAAAACTACCAATATTCCAATACCACACAACTAAAACTATCAATATGCCATTAAAGAAAAAATATATCATTACATGAATAAATTAATGTATCAAATCCACAAGCTCATATATTGTAAACAAAGGCTCGTGTCTGAATATTAATGAGATTAAAACAAACATTCACATTCTTCATGCTTAAAATACAAATACAAGTACAATGCTATTCTATACAATCACTTCGATACTCAATATTAACTCCATATTCATTATCTTACTGAAAGAGTGGCTATTGAAAATGCCTATAAATCTGGAGTTGTGGTTGCTATTATAAAAAAAATTAAATATTTTGTTATAATAAAAGAAAATAAAGTACATAAGATGAGTAAATATTAAAGTACATAAGATAAGCAAATACAAAATTTATCACCACTTACCGTGCAAGAATTTTGTGTAGCAATTGGATAAATAGTATCCCCAACTATATGATGGAAGTTCATAAGACCCTACAACAAAGATACATTAATGGAACTTTAATAAAATGATAATAAAAAAAATCATATACTTTAGTGTGAAAAGCTTACATTACAATAGTCCATAATTCAATATTGGTACATATTTCTATCAATGCAACTTCCTTTAAGATTTTGAAGTGTCTACAGAAATCCAATGATATATTACAAAATGTATGTGGATTAAGTAATGAAAATTAATTGTATGGATTAAATTTCATAAAACCTACCGTAACAACATTGTTCTCGTGTGTTAGGATCATAGTTGTCACTTGATTGTTTACCTGTCCATCTTGCAAAGTCAACAACATGTACATTTGAGTATAATTGAAGTAATAAATTATCTTACTTTAATTAACTTTAAAACTTTAATTAACTTTAAAACTAACCTCTACATTGGAAATTGTGGAATTCTTTTTAGATTTTGAAAATTTGATGGACTTTTTTCTTTGACAAAGTGGACGACCTTTACGATGCTTAGCAACTGGATCGTGTATTGTTTCCACTCCCATGCTGTTACTACAACTTCCTTGGCCTGTAACAACAAGTGCTTCGTTACCTCTGTATTGAATTGTCTTCATTAGATCTTTCCATACCTTCTCAATCTAATTCAAAACAACATTACAGCTTTCAACATTTGTTGCAGCCATGTTTACAACCTCTGCAAAATTAGCACACAATTTTCATTTATGCAACTATGCAACTCATGACTCGTTTTCACCATACTATGACATCTCCACACATCTTTTCTCCACCTTCATAGGATGTACTTTTCTAGAAGTACTTTCACGCTATTGTGTATCATGATTGTAATGCCATGCCTGTAAAGAATTTCTCTAAACTGGAATCTCGAACAACTACAACTAATTTCACTACTTTGTTTTTCAAAATGTACTTCAAAGAAAGTTTTTTTCTTACCCTTTCCAACTTTAACATCCTCTCTCACTATATATTAAGAACTCATCGAATTAACAAATTCACAATACATCTTTCCAATAAATTCTTGTTAAAATTCTTGAAACTTTGAAATGGTGTACATATCTCAGACTTGCTTCTCCATTGTATAAGATGTTACACTTGGCATTTGTTAAGAAAGACACCTATCATCTTCTTCAACTTCTTTATAACATTTATTCTTTAATGCATTGTTGTATTGCTTCACAAATTGCTTCAAAATTGTTTCAAAATTGTCTTTGAGTTAACATAACTGATCATTCTATGAAATGAGAGTTATCTATAGCACTTTTGGACTCAAATTAAGATTACTTAGAGAGTAAATGATATGTTTTATTTGCATTCTAACTTAATTTTGTATACTTATCTATTTTTAGTTTACTTTTAATAAATTAGGTTATTTTAGAATAAATTGTGTACTTAGATCGTATGTTTAATTGTAAGCAATTGTAAGTGTAATTTTAAGGAAGGAATGATGTGCAATGGGCTTAGAAAAGTGAAGAAAAAAGTTGGTTACAGAAAAGTGGAAACAAGTTTGAAATAGTGCAGTGCTATAGCAGATGCAGTGGCACCTATTGCTGTAGCAATTCTGGAGCAATCGAAGAGAAAATCTCGTGCGAATCCCAAAAAAATTATGCGATTCGCAGTTTCCTAATCTGAAAGATCCGTGCCTTAAACGTCCAGTTGCCCTAGTTTTTCATTATAAAAGGAAACACATAAAAGGAAAAAAAAAAAGAGTTGTCAACCGCAAGAAATAACAAGAAAAGAAAAAGAAAACAGCAAAGAAGAGAAGAAGTTCCAGGTTAAACAAGAAGATTGAAGGCGTGAAGAAGAAGAAATGAAGAAATCTACACGGATCACTCGCCTCTATCTCTCTTCTCTTCGTTTTCTTTCATTCATGATGATGCATTTGATGGCTGGAACGGTTTTAGTTTTTGTTTTATTATAAATCATAAACTAATTTTATTTGTGGTTGAGTGATAAATAAGCTTGATGATTATTGACTGAAATTATGTGTTGCTGCATAATTGCTATAGTATTTTGTTTTGATAATGCTTAATTTAATTTACTATTTCGATTGACCACTCATTTAGTGATATTAGCTAAAAGAGAGTCATAAAAGAGCCTGTTTTAATGAAACATATTAGAACAATACTTAATTTTAGGTTAAGTTCCCCAAGTTGAGTTAACTCAATTTAAATAGGGTCATGCCTAATTTAAAATTAATGATGAACTAGATATAGGGATTCACCTTGTAGGGTAATTAGGAATCTTGATCATATAATATTATATCTTGTATGGTTTAATAACTAGTCATTGTTAGGTTGCATATAGATATAAGATGTCCAACATGCGACAACTGAGCATACATTAGAGTTCTACCCAGTGTTGTAGTAATTGTTATAGCAACGATACTATAACAGGAAAACAGTCAATACCATTAAGTGTGTTAATTCACTCAACTACATTATCTCTAGTGACTATATTCTTGTGTGAGACGTGTTAATTTAGTTTATTGCATTTTATTTATTATTATTTAGATTACTTAGTTTAATTTAGTTGATAAAACAACTCAATTTGATTTAGTTGAATTTGCACAACAATTAATTGTTGTAGCAATTCTGATAACATCAGTCCCTATGAAGACGATACTCGAATACTTATCACTTTATTACTTGTTGTGTACACTTGCGCACTGACATCTATTAGTAATAAAACACAAACTCAACAATAACCATAAAAAAATTCATTCATACTCTTACTGCGTTGAATGGTTGACATTCCTACCTAAAAACTATTCTTTAGATAACAAGATACCTAACGATGTCTTTCATTGTATAAGCTCTGTAACCATTCATTACCCCCCAAATCATATTTTACAATCATATGATGCCAAGTTTCCTCAAATTTTGTAGAAGTCTATAAATAATAAACAACACATTGCAACGCATTACTACTGTCATAATATTCCGTATAACCGCCTAGCTTCTCTGGAATCTTCTTCAATATATGCCATAAACAACACCGTTGTCAAGTATTTAGGAAAATATTCTTAATTGCAACTTTCATTGCCTCATATTAGTCTGTAATGGTTCTAATGAGAGCTCAATTAGACATACAAGATAGCCACATTTGAAATAACTACGTGAATGTCTCAATGTTTTCGTGTGAAATCAATCTGCATCCAAACAAAATCGAATGACCATGATGATTAACTCTTACAAATGAAGTGAAAGGCATGTCATACGTATTTGTAAGATACATGGTATCAAATGTAACAACGTCTCCAAACGTTTTGTATGCTTCCCTATTTCTTGGCTTGGCCCAAAAAATATTTTTTTAATCATCCCTCATCATCTACTTGCATACTAAAGAAAAACCTATTGTTTTCAGCTTACACTTTCATAAAATAGTTTTGAAGTGCAGCAGCATCTCCAACTCCAAGCTGTAATCTTCTTTCTTTTTTAACATGATTTCTACAACCTCTTTTTATAAATGTCATGTTTTCATGGCTGCCAACATCAATAACAAGTGATTGATAATTTTTGGACAATTTGATTACAGCTTAATCATTTACATCAAGCTTCTTTTTTGCATATATACTGAGGCTATGATTGCACCAAAAAAATCTATACTTAGTTGGAGTTAACAATTCATGGTTATGTTTAAGATTTAAGCTCCAAATCATCTACTTTCCATCTTCCTCTAAAACACCTCTCAATTTAGCATTGTAGCCTGTTTTAGCATTAGGTTAGGGCTTTAAAATATTAATAGATTTGCTTCTTGTCTCACCACTTCGCCCACAGCAAAAGTCACATGTCTGAGTATCCCATCATTATCCTTTCTATTAGTTCTCGGCATAACGGGAAACCCTTGTCATTTACCATACTCTTTGTAGTAAATGAACATTTCAATGTCGTTATCAAACAACATCCCAATCATTGGCTCATCATCCTCCTTAATTTTCTCCAACTCTTCAACTTCAATGACCTTTTCCATATTCTTTATTTCTACAAAATTAAAATAATTCATATTAAGAAAATTGAAATAACAAAATGAAATTAATTTATATCAACAAAACTAATTTTAAAAAACAAAATAATTTATATTAACATAATTACCAAAACAAAATTCAACACAATTTCATAAAACTAATTCATATCTTATGCAAGCTTTCCCTATTTAAACTTCCCTTAACAAATCAGCACAATCTCACAACTAAACTAACTAATGATAGAAATTGTAAACATAAATTACCATAACAGTAGCTGAATCTAAAGCCAAATATTCTTGTTTTTAGAATAACTTTAAATAAAATTCATATCCTCATTATTCAATTCAAATTCTAAAATCGCTTGATTACTTAAAGCAACTTATTTTGTCAGTTCCTAATCTTACGTTAATCTATTGGTATTTTATTGTTGGTTATAAATATTCATGTTGATTTATAATATCTTAAATACATTTTAATGTCTGTTGATAGAAACCATTCTTTTATATAGTCTAAATGTCAGCAAAGAGACAAAATATTTCATTCATTTGTTGGCATCAATGAGTTGCAATACAAGTTCCGATATTTATTTATTATGGAAAATGTTAAACCAAATTTTTCCAATCATTCTTTAATATCCCATGGCTAGTTACAAAAAACTAAGCTGAACTCGCTTGCTCACTTAAATAAAAAAAACAGCATTTTACAATTTCCAACGTCAAAGTTTTAATAGATATTGTCAACAAAAATTAACACAATGCAAGACAAATCTTCAAAAATCCAAAACTATCACAACCAAATTTCAAATAAATAAGGCAAATTACCTCAACAAATTGATTACGGCAGCTGTTGACGAATGAAATGAAGCCGCAAGTGAATTTTATCACACAACTAAGAGAATACGACACTGTGAAGGAGAGTCGACAATTAGATTTGGCTTGAGTGAGCTAGTTTTGTGCGTGACAGAGGAAAGGGTTGGGTTGTGTTTTGTAACGCTTGAGGATCGTGAGAATTAGCATTAGGTTGAATTTATATCACGCCCAAAACGTACCATTCAATGCTTAATGTTGTACTATATGTTGTCAGAATATCGATTCTGGTAAAAAATTTGTTTGATTATGTTAAAACTTTTTTATTTCATTCTTCTAGCTTACTTATTTCATTTTTCTAACTCATTTATTTATTTACTTTGTATAGATCCACGGCTTTATTTTCTTTATTTCATATTTAATTATATAATTATAGACCTTTTGATGAACAAATATAGATGAAAAAAAATGTGTTATTCTTACTTGCAACTGAGTTTCGTAAGCAAAAGTTAGACGTCTATATTATGAATGTTGTTATCCTGCACCATATAGTAGTCGGCTTTCGTGAAAAATATGTGCTCAAGAATTACACTTTTGCTAGGTTTCAAACTCATGTTCAAAACTCTAGATGACGTAATTGGCAATGGTGATACACAATGCACAAATCAACTTGGGATGGATAGAAGAGTTTTTGAGTTATTATGTGAAATATTTCATAGTGATGGAAAGTTGAAGATCGATAGTTTAACTTTTGTAAAAGAATAGAACAATTAATAATTACTTCATGTATTCAAAAGAGACATTTAATAAATTCTTTAATTCTGTTTTGAATAGAGTTTTACAACTATAACACATCTTACCAAATTACCTACAAATTTCAAGATGTGATGGAAAAGTCAAATAAAAGTGTGGATAACCTTATTGGTAGGTTATCAAAAGGAAAGTATCAATTCACAACTAATTACTTATGTTGATAAGAATGGATCTTCTCTTCATCAAAGAGTTAGAATGCAAAATATGTTATTGAAACAATTAGAACAATCAGTATATTTGAGACATTGCAAAATGATGAAGAAAGAAAGGAGTTTATGAAGAACTTATCTTAGGTGGATATGATGATTAATAATGGTAGTACTTTGGGATCCTTTTGTACAAAAAACTAATAGTATGTAGTGTTGGTGAGTCTACAAAGCTGACAATGATATTTTTTCTTTTTTTAGTATCTAATCATATGAAGTAGATTTTTTTTTTTTGTGGTTGACTATAAACTGCCATCATCTTGTTGTAAGTATTTAACCACATGTTAGAAACATGTATAATGTATCAAACATGTTGTAATTAATTGTTTATCATAGAAATATATTATATGATAAACTGTATGTTACTTAGATCGAATTGTTGTTCTATTGTCTGATGGGGTATATATATATATATTGGTAATGCTATAGAATATAAATAATATTTATGTTTGGTGGTTAAGTATTGAGATGTAAAATATTATATAAGGCAAAACTTATATAACTAGATTTAAAAAAAAAAATTGATGTCATTTATATAAGGCAAAACTTTGTTCGAAAATTATTGTAAAAATTTGAGCATAATTCATTTCACTTTCTGTACCAATTATTATTGTTGTTATTTATCCAAGCCTGTAAACTTCCAAATATTGGATAACATTGTTATAGCTTTGTCCAATATTGCACCAAAAAAAAGATAGCACCATATTTAAGCTAGTTTAATCCAATTTAATCTAATAAAATCTAATCCCAAAAGTTAATCTAATCAAATCATATCTTCCAAACATAGCATTGCGTTCATGTATTATCTATTTTGAGTTATCATGAAATTCATATAAATTGTCAATATCTTGGTAACTTGGAGATAAGATTTCATGGGTCATGGGAACATATACTTACAAGGTGGAATTTATACAAATAATGCTTACATAAGCTATTGGTAGTACTTAATTTATAGTTTATTTAATAAATTCTTTATTGAATGAAATTATATATTGTAGAAAATGACCATTAGAACAAATTTTGACTTAGCATAAATATGTAATGATAGAGGTGTTTCACTTAGCATGGGCTTAGCTTTAACTACAAGCATTAAATAGAGGATCAATTAAGTGGTTATTATTGGTTTAAGACTGGACTTAATATTAATTAAAAGGAATTTTAATTAATTAGGCTTTTATTTATTAGTTGGAAAATGGTTGTTGGTTACTGCCAAAAATTTTTCTCAAAAGGAGAATGTTAATTTTTTTTTATTGTTCTGCCTATACAGAAATTACTGATATTACATCAAATATTAATATTAACAAATAAATATTGTTGGGACGGACCTCATCGCCATACATTCCGCATTGAAGCAATACCCGAACTCTTAAGCCTCCTCTCAAATATTCGAGAGAGAAATCGTCTTTACTTAATTAGTTAATAATTGAAGGAGAAACTGAAATTAACCTCTATAATACTCTTATGGAGACTCAAACATTTACGCTTATCCTTGTAAGTGCAAAAGCTCTCCCACTAGACCAAAGGCCTGTTGGTAAAAAGAATGTTAATTGATATGCTTCAAGAATCGCCACTCCTGACATTAATTTCAGAACGTGACAAATATGAATAAATAAATTGCACTTTTGTTGATCCTTTTATCTTGTCTTAAAAGCTAAATGAACAAGCAAAAATGCAAAGTTTCCATTTAGACTCAGTCAACAGCAAAGCTTACAAGCTACATATACATCTTGGTGGAATTTAAAGCAAATCTTGACATTTAAATATTTTTCGAGCTTTGAATATAATACTCTTCTCAAATGAATGTCATTTAATTTGTGATTTCACTATTCCGGGAAGTACAGCCTTTCAGGAATGTCCAAGAAACTGAAACATGAATGGGAACGTTTCCCAGATAAAAAATTAATGCTAAGTTTTGGAGAGAGAAGCACCAATTCCTTTGCGTTTAGTTGGGAACACAGCGAATATTCTGCCATGCACGTACTATGGAAACACCCAGTGGTTCTGCATTTAGGCCCCCCTTTGCAGATGCCAGATGGCTCTGAAATGAAGCACTTGATGGCATTTTGATCATACAAACCAAGTATGCGACAACAGCAGCGAAAAGAAACGTGTTCACGAATCCATGCAAAAAATAAATCCACTTTTGTCAATATTTAGCAACCTCAGCTCCTCTACTGATAGCACATTAGCTCCTTCAAGGCTTCAACGACCGACAAATTTTGGAAGTAGCAAATCCCTATCGAACTTTGCGCTTTGAATCTACCAGTGAAACACAAAACAAAATACATCACAGCACATATTACCAAATTAAAGGCCTAGAGTGAAAAACTTGTTAATAGCCTTATGACATTGGCCATGATAAGTAAAAATTGGAGACACAAGTTGGAATGTGAGGACTGAACAGAAGAGGAGTAGTAGCTTTGTCAAATTTTTGGTTCCTTCGCCGTTTTTTTTTTCTTTTTTTTGGTTAACAGGCTTTTATTTTCTCGTCTTTGTGAGTTTTCGGCAAGGGATTGTCCGTTTTCTTGATCCCCATCATGAGATTCCTGATGTTTTCCTTTTGTCACGCATGAATTAAATTTTCCTAATCTGTGCCGAAAAATGAGAGAGCCCAACCCAAAACTTTGTAATGGCATAGATTTCGTGCTCATTTTTTGAGCTGTTACATCAATTCTTAGTTGGTTTGCAGTCATTTTTGGTGCATTAGTTACCATTTACATGCTGTGGAGGTCCTCATCAGTCATCATAACATTTCTGAAAATTTGAGGAATATAGGACGCTGATACCTTTCTTTTGGAAGCCACTAGTTAGACATCATATGTGTAGTGCTTTTCATTTTCAGATCAATGTTGATTCAGAACAGAATCATGGGTTTGTTTCACAATTTGCTTCAAAGCATTGCAGAAAAACAACTCCTGATCATCAATTTAATATTCGACAAAAGTATTAGCTAGTACAATGCTCCGACTATGCAACCCTTGAAATAATTTAATTTGCAAGATGGAGCTTCTCCGTACTAACTGATACTATATTGTAACACAAGATGAAATATATTAATGTTGAGAGAGAGGGCAGCCAATGCCATGGCGCTTGCTAGGGAATAGCACGAACAAAATGCTGCAAGCGATGCCAATCCCAATAGGCACTCGCATTAGGAGTTCCTTGGTTTCCTCCGAGGGTGTTGGACAAAAGCAATTTACAATGTTCTTATCAAACAAAGCAATCGCGGCAAAAACCAATATGGAAGCAAATGCATGAAAAAGATCAATAAACTTAAGCTGATATTGAGCTTCCTCCTCTGGTGTAAGTTTCAGTGATGTGTCAATAACCCACAAGCCTCTGAATGTAGCCAGTCCATGTCTAACCTTGCCCCTTTCATCTCTAAAGCTATCGGTTAAACGGAGAACAAAACATGATACGCCACAGAGAGCCAAGAGGCCTAGAGTCATAACCCGGCTTGTGTGCGTGGGACAACGGCCTTGATGAGTTAAAATTGGAGAAAGAATTTGGAATGTGAGGACAGAACCTGTGGGGAGAAGCCTGGCCAAATGTGCTGTGCCTTTGAATGTTTTTCTTATTGCCTTTTGTGCTGGTGTTTTTTGTGCTTTTGGCGCATTTTCCAAAAGAGGCAGCTGCTGTTGTTGCCGGAGATTTGTTCTAACATCCATCACTGTGATTCTTTTTCTAAGTCTTGGTGATTGTGAAGGAGCTACTTTCATGCAACAAAGAAACTGAAAACTCTTAGCCAAGGGTTTAAATAATTGGGTTTTTTTTTTTAAAAAATAATAATTTATTAATTATGTTGGCAAGTGCATTTAGTGAAGATTACCTTTTATAAGTGAGAGGAGTTTATTTTAGCAACTTCTGTGGAGTGGTATTAATTTTGGTTAATTTTCTTTAATTAGGGGAAGTTTCATTTGTTGGGAGGTTTTGAGTTCGCTGATATTGAATGAGTTAGAGACAAAATTATTGCTTTGTTTTTAACTTAATCCTACTTCTCGGCAGTGATGTATTATTATTGGTTAATCCGTTAACGGCTCATTTGAGAATGGGCCTTCCAATTCGGGAGTTAATTATGAGAGCACAGCTTGTCCCACCCCTCTAAATTCTCGAAACACCCCTCTCTCTTTTTTCACATTTACCATTTTATCCTTTATTGAGTGCACCGTGACTCACACCTAATCCCCATACTGCCATGGGGCATGTTAAATGCTGAGGCAGCCACAAATTCATTATCAGAAATTGCAGGGGAGAGATGATGATTGCAGAGAACACATCTTTTAATGGGAAACTTGAATTCGCGGAAGCAAAGGCCTTGGAATTTGGGATTATTATCCTGCGCTAAGCGAGGCTGGTTTGGGCCGCCATTAATTATGTAGTGAAAGGTCAAGCCGTCAAGCAAGCAAAAGCTGTTCCAAAAAGATTATCATTATATGCCACACCCAAAAAATTATTTGGGCATGTGGTAAGTAATATTAAAAAAAAAACTTAGAAAATAAAAAAAGTTCATTTGGTTGCCTTTTAAAAAAAAATTATAAGTCATGTGAAATCTTTTTGTCAGAATTTATAAATAAATATATGAAAGAAATTGGGAAGATTCAACTTGGCATGTGTCCGCAATGTAGTGTGTAAACCATTTAATCCCAGCAAACTCTTGGCATATAATTAAACATCAATCCAAGAAAGAATTTAATGTCTAAATAAGTTCAAATATCAGAATGTAAGTACTTATCAAAGCCAAGCACTAATATACTTACCATTCATGTGCAGTTAAGTGTGATTATGGGGCACTATTACTAAGGACCGCCACCCGATAAAATTAATATGAAATATAGTTGATTTTTTTTTTTCATTAGCCACCAGATAAGCAATAAAAATAAACAATACACACACACCCATATATATTGTCGTTATAGATATAAAATGAAATCAGCTTTCGAAACAGCCTCTGTAACTCCTTTCTATACTATAATAAAAGGAAACTTAATAGACATTACTAAAAGAATTTAATTCAAACAAAGTGTTTATAACAACAGTAAATTTAAGAACAAAAACCATTAAAAAAACTCAGCTTCTCAGTTTCAAAACACATTTCACTTCATGCGATAATTGCTTACAATAAATCAACTTGGCAGCTCCTATAGAAATAGAAGACTGTGACAAGAAAATGAACCAGCTATACTACCAACAATTCAATAGTCCCAAATTAACACAATCCTAAACTTGCTGCAGGTTGCAAGCACCGTAGTTGCTCAACGGCGGCAAGGAAAATTAGGCAAATTTACTTGAAAAATCCATCAGTGTGCTTACGAACTAAGAAGATTTCAAAATTAAACCACGTACGCGCAGAAACTTAATCAAATCGGGTCCAAAAAAGTAAATTTTGTGAAAACATTCAGCCAAACCATGTAAGCTTATAGTTTAGCCGAGCAGTACTAGTTTAATATCCAAAATAAACTAGAAACAAGCATAGGAATTTTTATAAGAATCTAAAGTCGAAACAGACGCAGCACCCAAAAAAAAAAAAAGAGTAATCTCAATGGTTCAACACTAAATAAACAGAACCTTTATCATGCATGCAAGATATTTTGAACTCGTTATAAGCTTGAATAGCAAGAAGAATTTGAGAAAGAAAAGCTATGTCAATTTATATAAAATTTATTTTATAATTTTATCATTACTTTTGAAAGAGATAGTGAGATTCAAGAACTTTAGCATGTAGATAATCCAATTTAAATAGTTGTTACCAATTGTTGAAACAGTTATTGACAATTTATGAAGAGAAAACACACAGATAAGCTAAATCAATCCGAGCTTTGTAATTTTGGCTGATGAAATTTCAGCGCGTGTGAGGGTTTTAATTTTCTGAATCATTCATCAATTTGATTTTAAAAAAAAATTGAAATTTGGAATTTTAAAGGACGCAAAATAATTGAAAGTGTACTGGAGTTTGGTGTAAAGGCGGCAGCCTGATTTTCATCATCGGCAAAATGGTAGAAAATAAATCGCTGCAACCCACAAGCTGGGTCATCAATTTACGCAATAATGCACAATAAACTCCAGCCAATTAGATTAAAGTGTTTCAAATCTAACGGCTATACATAATGCATAATTTCAAATACTCCAACCGTTAGATTAAAGTGCTTCGAATCTAACGGCTGTAACTCTCGGAGGAACGTAGCTTGACCCCAAAATAAAGATTTTGGTTTGCACTTGGAGTCTTGGAGATTGGTTTCTCTCAAACTTTCTACAAATTTTTGGGTTTTATATAGTCTTTGAATGTGTTTTGGTTCCTGCAAACAATTTGACTCACTGTCATTGTTCAACTGGAGGCTTTTTTTTTTTTCCGGTTTTAGAACGATTATTAAAAAAAAAAAGGAAACAAAACTATAAATTTTGATTCTAAATATTCAAAATATTCAATTTAAAAAGTATAAAAGGGAGAGGAAGTACTTAAATTTGATTAACACTCCCCCATTGAATCAATTATGAGCAGTCAATTTGAGCAAAACTTTTGCTTTCATGGAAACAAATGGAGAGAACTAAAAGTTGCAGAGAATTACAGCTGAAGAAATCACAATAGGCCTTTTTCAGATGTGCTAGCAAAAGCTCTTGGATCAAATGGCTTCCCAGCTGTATTCTTTCAAAAGCATTGGAATGTGGTTCAAAATAGTGTTCTCAAAAGCTGCTTGCACGTCCTCAGTGAGCAAGATGCATAGCTTCTCTAAGTTATATATATATTGCTCTAATTTCTAAGACTATGAAGCCTACAAAAACCATTGATTTTAGACCTATTAGCTTTTATAATGTTATCTATAAAATTATTGCTAAAGCCATAGTTAATAAGTTAAAACAAATTCTCCATCAAATTATTTACTCAACTGAAAGTGCTTTCATCCCAAATTGGCTAATCATTGATAACATTGCTATTGGGTATGAATGTCTACATAAATTTAGACTTAGCAAGGGAAGGATGAATGACTTGATAGGTATAATGCTAGACACAAGCAAAGCTTGTGATAAAGTGGAATGACCTTTCTTGAAGCAAGCTAAGGAGAGGTTGGGCTTTTTAGATAAATGGGTGGCTTTGATTATGAATTGTGTTACTACCCCTACCTTCTCTGTCATTATAAATGGGGTGCTAAGGGCTTAATTCAACCTCAAAAAGGCCTTTAACAGGGATGCACCATCCTTATATTTGTTTATTATGTGTGTAGAGATTTTTTCAAATCTTTTGTTGTAGGGAGAAAGACAAGGTTGGATTCATAGGCTAAGATTTTCTAGAGATATCACTATTTCTCTTCTTTTTTTTTGCTAATGATAGCCTTGTATTCAAAAAGACTTTTACTAAAGAGTGCAAGCATTTGAAGTCAATATTTGATTGTTATATGTCGCATTAAGCTGGTTATTTAATTATGAAAAATCATCAATGTTCTTTGATGGTCAGATTTAAGGGGGACATATTATAGCAGTAAAGAACATTTTTCAACTTAATGTGGTGTCTAAGCACAAAAAATACCTAAGGCTGCCTTCTATGATAGGAAAGAAATGAACAAGTTTCTTTAATGATATCAAACTCAAAGTTTTGAGTAAGATATTTAACTGGTAGCACAAGTTTTACTTTAGTCGAGGTAAAGAAATACTAATAAAAATTGTATCTCGGGTTGTCCTTGCATATGCAATGAGTGTCTTTAAAATCCCTATGAAGCTGTGTAACGATATCTAGAAAAAAATGGCTAGATACTAGTAGGGCTCCAAAGAGGAAAGAAAAGGGATGCACTAGACAAAATGGGAGAGGATGAACCATGCTAAGTATAGAGAAGGCATGAGATTCAGAGACATTTTTAGCTTTAATCAAGCTTTGGTTAAAAAACAAGAATGAAGGCTGATTCAATATCCTAATTCTTTAGTGGCCAAAATTGCTGAAAGCTAGATATTTTAAGAATTCTCATTTCCTCAAGGCTAAGGAGAAGCATATTATGGGACAGACAGGTTCTTCAATGAAGCATTAGATAGAAAGTTGGGAATGGAGAAAAAAAAATAAACTTCTTTATAGTAATTAGTTGCCTAGGCCAATGACTTTGAAGCCAATTGTGAAATCCAAGTTGCTTAATGATACTAGAGTTTTTGAATTAATTGATTCTAATCATAGGTGGGATAAAGTTTTTATTTATAAGAACTCTATTACAGATGACATTAAAGCCATTAAGAAAATTTCTTTACCAAGTGAGCCTAAAGAGGATGAGCTCTGGCACATTGATAAGAACGGGATTTATTTTATTAAAAGTGGATACCAATTGCCTCTCAAGTTTAAGTTCCTTGACAGTTCTAGTCGTTCAACGTCTAACCGTCAAGGTTGGCAATCAATATGAAAGCTGAGTATTCCTGCAAAAATTTTTTTGTAAAGAGCTTTAAAGAACTTGCTGTGAACTGTGAAAAAAATATGGAAGGATTTAGAAAGTGTTCCTCATGCTCTTTTGGATTACATATTCTCCAAGAAAATATGGAAGCAAACCTATCTTGCTACAAAATTCAAAATGAAGTTAGAGAAGATATGTTGAGTATGCTGCAAAGCTTAATAAAAAAAGCTAACCTCTAAGGAGATTGAATTAGTAGCTTTTGTGTGGTGGGGTGTATGGAACGCAAGAAACAAATTTATTTTTTAGGGGAAGAAGCCACACCCTACCGTATCAATAGCTAAGGTTAGTGTAGTCATAGAAGCCTATCAAAGAGTCAAGAAGCCTAAACAACAGCAACTTGAGCAAAGAGAGTTTGGAAAACAACATTGCTGGGAAACTCCACCTTAAGGCTAGTACAAAATCAATGTGGATGCTATCAACAAGAATCAGCAAACTACAGGCTTTGATGTTATTGTCAAAGACTCATCTAAGAAGTTTGTACTAGTAATTGTCAAGAGCATAAAGTTTCATGGTGAAGTTCTTTTTGCAGAAGTTGAGGCAACCAAGTGCGGCTTACATGTAGCTAAAACTATTAGTCTCTCATATGTGATTATTGAATCAGATTTTTTAGAGATGGTTGAGTTAGTTAATAAGAGAAAAGGTAGCAAGAACGAGATATATTGGCCTATTTCAAAAATCACAGCAACAACAAAGAAGCTTTCCAAGCAGTTAGATGTCAGCACGTTCATAGATCTTGTAATGAAAGTGCTTATAATTTAGCTCAAAAAGCTAAAAGAATTGATAAAAAAATGTTATCTGGCTGGAAAGTTTCCTAGATAACTATGATTTCGGTTGAATGTTAGAAAGTTTTTCTTTCTTAAAAAAAAAAAAGATGTAGAGAATTTGAAAAGAAACAAGAGGAGTTTATTTGGGAATGGGTTATTTATGGAAATTCAAGTGGGTATAAATAGAAATAATATAATTTTATGGTGGTTTACTTCCGAATTGAAAAATTAGAATTTAGAGTCGCAATTATTTAGAATTAAAATGGTGGGTCATCCTCAATTTGGGAATGAAGAATGAGAGACTGATTCATAGGGGGTTGAGAATCAGTCTCCCATTCTTAAGATTGACAATTTTACCTCCATTAAAATTATTATATTCCTAAAATGGCCTTATCACTGCAAGAAATAAAAAAAAGAGAGAATGAAACTAGTGCTTGTAAGCTCCCTTGTCGTTGTCGATCGTCGATTATCGCTTCACAGGCAGTGGTAGTCATGAGCAACAGCTGTCGCATTTCGGAAGTCAAACCACCAGTAGTAGCAACCATGGCATTTTGATTTAATGATGCCGACAATGGCAATGAAGTCGGTTATGATCTAATGACGATGATGACATAGACAATAATGATAAAGCTAATGATGAGATGATGTCGATGATGATTATGGTGATTTTGATGATGATAATTATTGTTGTTGTTGTTGTTATCATTAATGATAAAAAGTATTATACTTAATTAATATTTATTATTATTATTATTATTATTAACAATAATTATTAATAAGAATAATTTTTAATAATAATAATCACAATAATTAAAATATAAATCCATAATTATGACAATAGTTAATTAAGAATTTTTTAATAATTTAAAATAATTTAACTCAATATGATTTGAATTTTAAAATAAAATAAGTATATTAATGATAATACAACACATTCTGATTCTAATTTTAATTCTTATATCTTAAGTAAATAACTTATTCTAATTTTAATTCCTAATTCTAATTTTAACTAATTTTAATCTCAATCCATTTCGATTCTCATGAATCATTTGTATTATTAGATGGGGGTTTAATAAGAAGAGGGGTTTGAAAAGGACTTTTAGAGGGGTGACAGGAGCACCACTATCATTATAAATCTCGGGACATGTAAAACGGGAATTGGATCTAAAGTAAATCCATGAAGGCCCAATTTCCTAGAGCTTATGTATTTGTAAAATTAAGAGATGCATACAACTTGAGTGAAGGATTGCATAAAAGATGCAAGCAAATGTCTCCAAGTTCGCTTGATTCAGACATTTTCTTTCTTTTTCAGTTGGTGTGAAACCGTTGACTCAAAAAAGCCTTTTTCTTTCTTTTCTTTTTTATTTTCCTCCCTTATGTTCTGTCCCGGCTTTTATTGCATAATTGATTCCTGTTGTTTATTTCTCTATATATTAAAATCATAGCTTGTTTGTCCACTTCTGTCGTGTATCGAGAAGCAGAGCATATATAATTTCTGTCATTAGAATCCCGATTCTATTTTAAGAAAATTGAGATAAACTTGAGATCCTACGCGTTAAGTAATTTTGAATTTTCTTTATAATAATCGGGGATTACAATTTAAATTAATCTATCTTCAACTGATGGGCTTGCTCGAGAAACACCTACTAGTTGAGGGGTGGCAACCTATTATTCTCATCACACTGGTAGAAAAAAAGTTTCGATCTCTCGTGTGTATTTATAAAAAAAAAAAATGGAAATAAAATCGGATCTTTGGTTTTGCTAATGGTTTGGTTTTGGGACTTTCGATAAAGATAGTAGATAAATACAAAATTACAATGACATGTAATATTTTAAAAAATAAGTTACCCATTTGGGTTATCTTTTATTTCTTTACGAGAGGGTACATTGAATCAAAACTTTGCACTAACCGGCTTCACAATTCCTCTAATTGATTGGCTTTGGGACTAGCTGTCAAGTGACTTTTCCCAGCCGGCGTGGCAGTATTCAATTTTTAGGCGAGCCGCCCATTTGATCAATGCATGGATCATGGCTTTCAATTTTTCTTATTTATTCATTTTGCTTTTAGAATGTCATTAGCATTAAAGTTGAATGCCACAACCACAACGAGGGACAAACATAAATATGATACGCAGAATTTCAATTGAAATACGACTGTAATTGGTATTCAATATCCAATTTATTAACAGGTTACGTCGAGTAGTTCAATCTAAATTGACTGATTGTGATTGGTTTTAATGATGTCACCTAATTTTATTGGCTGAATCAAATTCGAAATTGAGTGGAAAATTCTACAAACTATCCATGCATTTAATTTGATGCGAATTTTGATCATCTTTTTGCAGCTTTCAATCTCGATGCCCAACCTTCTAGTATAAGCATAAAATCATTTCAAATTTCGGGCAGATCGAATGGCTGCAAGTCATCAACACATCACACGATAACGAAAATATTATGTTTTAATTTAGAATAAGATTAGTATGTCCATGATTCCATTCGAAAAAAATTTAAAAAAAAAAAAAGAAGGGGGAAAGAAAGAAAAATTAGTATTTGGCCGCAGATGTCAATTAATTTAATTGGTAAAATTTTTAAAATAAAAATAAAAAGCATGAGATTTAAATTCCGATTACATAAGAAAAAAAAAAGAATTAAGTTATCATGATGCTTTATAACTTAATTAAAAAAAAAAAAAAACCTCCTGTTGGTTTAGTAAAAAATTCATGATGCAGATAAAGGGTTAAGCTAAACAATTAAAATTTTATCGATTTCATATTTTACGATTTTATTTTTATTTTTTACGCTGTCTTTGTGACTGATAGACCGTTATTTACTCAGGTCATAACATATGGATTTTTTTTTAAAAAAAGGGCAATTATATATATATATATATATATATATATATATATATGTTGCGCTCGTGGTTTTAAAAACTTTAATCATCAGTCAAAGAAAGATCAACCACTTTGTGAGTTAATAATGATTGATTGATTGACGATGGCAATGGCATCTTTTTTCAACGACAAATTTGAAAGTAGATGTAAACTTTTTGTAATTGAATCAATATTTTCTTTATCGTAGGGGTAAAAAAAATAATCAAGTACACTCATTTCAACAAATCTGTTGCTTAAAGCCTTGCTTTGGTCGGATTTTTCAAACACATGTGACGCTGGTGACCAAGCATTCAAACTATTAAATCATGTGCCATTACAAAATTAGGTGAGCAAATCTCAGTCAAATCCAATCACCATCTAATAATCAATTGATTGCTACTTAGATAGCAAGTGTGGAATTAAGGCCTCAAATTTTGCTGTGAACTTGTGATTGGAGAATGTTGGTGGTGAGGAAATATTTTGGATGAGCACACAACACTTAGCATTATCTTTGTTCGCGAATAATATATTCTTTTTCTCAATTAGCAATTATTGATGCCCAACATATATCTTTTCAATACTTCTTTTGATTGTGGAAGGAAAATAAACAAGAAAATGACGGTGGCCGCTTAGATTCTCAACATTTCAACAATTTGATTTGATTCGTGCACATCTAAAAGAATAATATTTGGGATTTTGATAATTACATTCAACTTGAATTTCCATGTTACTTGTCACTCGTTTACTAAATGATAGATATATAATTATTTACCATTGATTGTTTTAATTAATTAAATTCAAACTTTTATTTTAACAAGTTAAGAATGTAGCTACTTATATGAAATTATATTTCTCAACTTATGTTATGGTGACACGTGTCATTACTATTGTCGCGAGTAGATATCATTGTCGCTAATGAGTTAAGGTGTCATACTTCATTTGGGGTAGATCACGAATCAACGATTATCACGACTCTTTGACTCATCGGAATGGCGTTCAGCCAATTGCAACTTCTGCTAAGGATAAAGTTTAATTATTTTAAGGGTACATTTATGAAATACGGTATTATACTGTTAAGGTATTTCATATATAAATATAACCATTTGCTTTTACATATATAAATATAACCATCATAAAATTTTGACATATTCTCTACACTATCTTTATTTTAAAATTTGTATTAATAAACTACTTTGACACTAACAAATTGTCATTTTACCATTAAATGAATTAAGACACTATTTAATTCTACAAGATTTTGAAAAAAAATTTTGTAATTACAAGAATACTTATGAAATATTTAATAAAATAATCTCTAAATCCATTATGTTAATTTTTTATAATTATAATTCATTTAAAATTATCATGTTAATTTTTTGTAATTATAATTTCATTTAATTTTAGCAATAATATTAAGTATAGGGAAGGTTACAAAAATTAACATGAAGAGAAAAGCTCCCTATAATTATTATAAACTTTCCTATAATTTAAAATTAAGAAACTTCTCTGTATTTAATTTAATTACAAAAATACAATGAAATTATAATTACAAAAAATCAATTAAAAAATATAATAAAATTATAATTACAAAAAATCAACACGACAATTTTTAAATAAAATTATAATTATAGAAAAATAACAATGTTTCATGGGTATTCTAATTTTTTTTTATTCTTTAAAATTATGTAGAATAGAATGCTTTTAATTCATTTAAGGTTAAGATGATAACTTGTTAGGATTAAAGTGGTTGATTAATTCAAGTTTAAAAACACAAGTAGTGCAGAGAACATGTGAAAATTTTGTGGTGATTAGATGTATATATATGACAAAATAAAAATTTTTTGTGGTAATTAAAAGTATATATATCAAGTGGTCCCAACAGTGCAATGTGGCCCAAAATTTTTAAGATCTTAATTAAATTTTAAAGTCAATATTTACTTTGTATTGTAATATAAAACAAGTTTTTTTTTTATTTTTTTTGTGATTTGAGTGTCTTTTTTTAAAGTATTGAGGTCTAACTAAGAATATAATCGGACAAAGTTAGGGATTTCTTTGTCCTTTTCCCTGTATTGAATGAACAACAAAAACACAATTAATTATTTTTTCTTAATTTTTTTTAAATTGTGGGTAAAAATTAGAAGACCGATCGGGCGTAAAATTACACGCATGTCAAGATCCGAGAGACCGAGAGAAAGAATTATAAGTTTCACAATAATTTTTTCTCCTCAGATCTTAATGAGCACAGTCGTTCACGCGCTTGATCAAAATCCATCTTTAACACGCGCGCAGTTGCGCATTCATATACTTAAAATGATTAAACTCACTAATTATATATTAAATTAATACTCTAGCATAGGATTCACCATCCGTCCTTCAATTTCGAACGCATCGAGTTTTCAAGTCTGATAGACACGATCAAGACAGGTCCCACCATTGATCCCTTTCACATTGACTTATGTCGAAGGGGTAGTGAGGGTAAAGTGGCCTTTCCTTTTCTTTCTGAAAGTGAGAGTGAGATTTTTCTTCTTATCCATTAAAAATTACACATTTTCTAATTGCCAATACTGGGTGCATTTTATTTTATGTTACACACAAGTTTTCTAATAAAATTACCATAATTACAAGAACGTCTGTTTATGATTATTTGAAATTCTTTAAAGGAGAAAATTGAAATTAACGGTTGGGTATATGTCTTATGAGAAATAATAGATATTTTAAATTTTATCTTAAATAATATGTTATTTGTTAAGTGGTTAGTAATTTTTTTATAAAATCTCAGTGAAATAATTATATTATCTCACTAATCAAGTTATAGATGCCATATTATTTGAGACAAAAAAATTTAAAATGTATAGCACTATCATTTTTTTATTAAAAAAACCATAATACTACTAATAAATAGATACGGACATAATAGATTTTATATTCCGAATATTTAACGTTCTAGAAACATTATCAGAATCTATATTCTACTTTAATTCTGATCACCCATTTTGTCTACTCAATTTAGCTACACTGGATATGTTTTTGATACTCTTATTCATTCATGAAGGATATGTCCGTATAATTTTTTTAAAAAAACAAACTTTGTCAAAAATATTTTTTAAAAATATTAATTAATTGGATGCGGGCTTCTTTCCCTTATCTCAAAAAATGTGGATTAAGGGTCTTTTTATTTTTAATATTTGTGGAAATATGTTTTTGAGCCAGTACTAAACAAAACTTTAGACTGCACTATTAATGTAGGACAACTTTCGACAAATTCCCTACGAAGAGTTATCAGATAAGATAACCAATAATCTCCAATTTAGAATTTTAATGGATTTTTAATTATAATAGATACTAGTAGGGACGAGATATTTTGACTTAAATCTAGACATCAAAATTTATTCACTCATTTGGTTCAATCCAAGTGATGAGATAATTGTTTATGTGACATTAAAATTCTAATAAATAAATGACTCAAAAAACAGAAAACAAAAAATTGAGGTGGCATATTAAAATTAAAAAGAGAGAGAGAGGGAGAATCCTTACTCTTGATGTACTTCCTTCCTCAACGAGATCATACAAGTAAAAAAATTTTCTTTCCCCACTTACTCAGAAAATTATAATTATTATTTGCATGAAGAAGAAAAATAAAAAAAAATCAAAAACTTTCGCCAGTTAATAGGTTAAGTTTTTACCGTTCGTACTTTAATTTACTGTCTTCTTCGTTTTATTAATAAGCAAAAATTAATTTTCTTGTAAAAGTGAGTACAAAAGATTTACCAGAGACTGAAACCAGATGAGAACAGTTTAAAGCAAATGAATGTGACACGAATTACGGTCGAATGAAACTCGTTCTCATGTCATGTTGATGAAGTTACCATAATGCAATTCGTACGCTCTACTTGAGGGCAAGAAAAGAAAGAAATAGAGAGTCGATGGAGTAGAGAATTAAACTTTAACATCTTCAATGGACTTGGCCTTGCAAGCTATTTTCGTCTCAAAGAATTAATTAAAAAACTTTGACAAGAAGTAACAAAAATTCAATTTTTGTTGCCAACAAGACGATTTTACTTTTGTCTATGTTAAAGAATTCGCTTCATCGTTGAGATTAAAGTCATCAACTATAGTCAATTAACCCACAGGTTTATTGATCAGACTCTTGAATTGTTTGTTGATCAGAGAAGCCAAAACTTGGTGAGAGGGTAAAGTAGAAGAGATTTGATGACAAGGTTGAACCAAGATGAAGATGAACAGCAAGCTTGATTCAATTTTTGATTTTTTGTCCCAATTTGGTTAGAAACATTTGAAAAGAATCCGTTTGAAGAAGAAGAGTCGGGATATTTTCTCTCTCTTTCTTTTTTTTTTTTGAAATTTAATACGATGCCTCTGCCTCTTTTTATTTTTTGAGTCATATATTTAATAGAGTTTTAATACCATATAAACAATTATCTTAACCCTTAAATTGAGCCAAATCAATGACTAGATTTTAAAGTCTAAATTTAAATTAAAATATCCACGCTCCATACTACAAATATAATAAGTTTAAAAAATAAAACAGTTATCACCATTTCCCTACTTTAAAAATTATAAAACACTAAATAAATACAAGAAATATTGTTCTTTATCATTTTATTACTATAACTATACGAAATCTTTTATTTTACTCCTTTTCTATTAGAACAATTAGTTATTGAGTTTGTTGACTAGTAAAATAGAGGTATCAAATAGTAAACAAAAAAAAATTATTGGTATGCTCTTAAATTGTTAAATAATAATTTTAACTACTAATTTATGGATAACTCAAAACTTATTATAACTATAAGAGTAGTAAATTAACAAAAATACCCCTGGCTATTTATGTTAAAAAAAACCTATTCTAAAAAAAAAACTTAAAGCTTACCTATAGAATGAGCACTTCTATAATTAATTTTTTTAGAATAGATTTTACTTTTTTAACAAAAATATCCCAGGGTAATTTTGTCAATTTATTATTTTTATAGTTATGATAAATTCAAGATTACTATTGTAAAACTATTATTAAACATTTTAAGTGCGTAACAATAAATTTACATCTACTATTTAATATTTATAGTTGTGCATTTTTTTTATGAAGGATAAAAGTAATATTTTATTAGTCTACTAACTTTTTTAACTAACGGTTGTAATAGGAAAATAGTAAAATAAAAGATTTTATTAAATTATAATAATAAAATAATAAAAATAATATTTTTTATACTCGTTTAACTCACGGTTAAAACAATCATTTAACAATTTAAGAACGTAACAATAATTTTATGTTTATTATTTGATATCTATAGTTGTGTATTTTATCATAAGAGATAAAATTAATATTTTATCAGTCAACTAGTAGTTTTAATAGAAAAGTAATAAAATAAAAAAATTTATAAAATTATAATAATAAAATGATAAGAAATAATATATTTTTTTATATTCATTTAATATTTTATAACGATAATAATTCAAAATAAAAATAAAAATAAAAATACAAATCGTTTTAGAAAGTTTCCGCGTATATTTTCTGTTCTGTTTATACTGACTCCATTTGACTACATGTTTCCATCTTTGAACAACTTTATAGAAGTTTCACATGTTGGCAGAAAACACTTTCCGCAATTCCACTTAAACCCAGTTGGCCTCACAGTGGCAGGTAAAGTAGACCCCACTGCCCTTTTTGAAATGAAACCACCACCACCACCCTTCTTCAAATAGAAAAAATAATGAAATCCCACTAACGCAACACAAAAAGCTAGAGCAGCTGCCGCAACAGAAACTCGAAACGGAAAAACGAAAAACGCAACTCAAAAGTAAAATGCTTCTGTTTTTCTTACTGTTATGTCTCACGCTCTCCCCGCCTTTGCTGACTCAATCACTGAACCAAGACGGTCTCTACCTCCGGCGAGTCAAACTCGGCCTCTCCGATCCAACTCAGTCCCTAGCTTCATGGGACGACACCCGAGTCGACACCCCGTGCAACTGGCGGGGCGTCTCCTGCGACTCACTCACTCACCGAGTCACCTCCGTCGATTTATCCCACTCGCAACTCTCCGGCCCTTTCCCCATTTTCTTTTGCCGCCTTCCTTACCTCGCCCAGCTCTCTCTTTACAACAACTCCATCAACTCATCGCTCCCGCTCGATATCTCCACGTGTCGGAATCTGACCCACTTGAACTTGGGATCCAATTTCTTTGTTGGCGCCATCCCCGCAACCCTTTCGCAGCTGAAAAACCTCAAGTCCTTAGAATTGCAAGAAAATAACTTCACTGGTGACATCCCTGCGAGTTTTGGTGAGTTCACTCAACTCGAGTCACTCTCACTCTTTAATAATCTTTTGAATGGAACGATACCCAGTTCGCTCGGCAACATTTCCACTCTCAAGGAGCTTCGTCTCGCTTACAACCCGTTTTCACGGGGTCAGATACCGAGTCAGCTCGGCAACTTGACGAATCTCGAGTACCTCTGGCTCAGTGTATGTAGCCTCGTGGGTGAAATTCCTGAGAGCTTCACTCGGTTGACGAAGCTTAAAAATTTAGACTTGTCGATGAACGGGCTCACTGGGTCGATTCCAGGTTCGATCACTGAGTTGAAAAGCATAGAGCAAATTGAGTTATTTAAGAACTCGTTGTCTGGCGAGTTACCAGTGAAGTGGATTAATACGACGACGCTTTTGAGGTTTGACGCGTCGATGAATCAGCTGACTGGGACGATTCCGAACGAGTTGTGTGAGTTACAGCTCCAGTCACTCAACTTGTATGAGAACAGACTCGAGGGTACTTTGCCAGAGAGTATAGCTCGGTCTAAGAACTTGTATGAACTCAAGTTGTTTAACAACAAACTCAGAGGTGGGCTGCCGAGTGAACTAGGGAAGAACTCTCCTTTACAAACATTAGACCTCTCGTACAATCAATTTTCTGGTGAGATTCCAGAGGGTTTGTGTGAGAAAGGGTCTTTAGAGGATTTGGTACTGATATACAATTCATTTTCTGGGGAAATCCCACAGAGTCTAGGAAAATGTCAGAGCTTGAGGAGGGTTCGTTTGAGGCATAACTTGTTATCAGGTTCAGTTCCTGAGATGTTCTGGGGCTTGCCTCATATGTATTTGTTTGAACTTGCTGATAATTCATTTACTGGGCAGATTTCAAAATTTATTTCTGGTGCGAATAATCTTTCAAGTCTTTTGGTTTCCAGAAATAACTTTTTGGGGTCAATTCCAGACGAAGTTGGGTCGTTGGGTAACTTGGTTGAATTTTCTGGTGCTGGTAACAAGTTTACGGGACAAATTCCAGGGAGTTTAGTGAAATTGAGTCGGTTGGGGAATCTTGATCTTAGTGAAAATGAACTGTCTGGTGGGATTCCAGAAGGAATTGAAAGTTGGAATAATATGAACGAACTCAATTTGGCTAACAATAGGCTATCTGGTGAAATACCAAGTGAAATTGGGAATTTGCCGGTGCTGAATTATCTTGATCTTTCTGGGAATTTATTTTCTGGGAAAATCCCACTTGAATTGCAGAATTTGAAGCTCAATTTACTTAATCTGTCCAATAATAGGCTTTCTGGTGAGCTACCTCCTTTATATGCCAAGGAAATGTATAGGGATAGCTTTTTGGGGAATCCAGGTTTGTGCGGGGACTTGGCTGGTCTCTGTCCAAAGACTGGCAGATCTAAGAATGAAGGTTCTCTGTGGATTTTTGGGTTGATCTTTCTTCTTGCTGGTGTGGTCTTTGTTGTTGGGGTTATTTGGTTCTATGTGAAGTATCAGAAACTTAAGAAGACGAAGAAGGGAATGGCTTTGTCGAAGTGGAAATCATTCCATAAAATTGGGTTTAGTGAGTTTGAGATTGCTGACTGTCTGAAAGAAGAAAATTTGATTGGAAGTGGAGCCTCAGGGAAAGTTTACAAAGTTTTGCTAAGCAATGGTGACGTAGTGGCTGTGAAGAAACTGTGGGGAAGAGCCAAGAAGGATGATTCATGTAATGAGTCACAGAGAGATGAATTTGAAGTAGAAGTTGAAACATTGGGGAAGATCAGACACAAAAATATTGTGAGATTATGGTGCTGTTGCAACTCCAGAGATTGCAAGCTTCTGGTTTACGAGTACATGCCAAATGGGAGCTTGGGAGATGTGTTGCATGGCAGCAAAGCAAGTTTGTTGGATTGGCCAACAAGGTATAAGATATCTTTGGATGCGGCTGAGGGGTTATCTTATTTGCATCATGATTGTGTTCCTCCAATTGTTCATCGCGATGTGAAATCCAACAACATATTGTTGGATGCAGAGTTTAGTGCCAGAGTTGCAGATTTTGGAGTTGCTAAGGTTGTTGCTGGAGTTGGCAAGGGGCCTGAATCCATGTCCGTAATTGCAGGTTCTTGCGGTTACATTGCACCAGGTATATTTGCCGACTTGTTGATTACATGTCCGATTTAGATTGCTATAAGATTGAATTTACTCCTCTTGTTGTATTCTTGAGTTTAGTACCTTAAAAACTTGATATATTGGATCAATCTAGCAAAATGTTGCATGCTAGGACAAGTTGATTGATTTAAGATGAGATTAGTAAGGGATTTGGTTCATTAATGTCATTGATGGGAAGATCATTATCTTTGAGCATATTTTTAACATTTATTCTGTTTCATCCTAAATTTGATGCAGAATATGCATATACTCTTCGAGTGAATGAAAAGAGTGACATTTACAGCTTCGGAGTGGTCCTTCTGGAATTGATTACCGGCAGACCTCCAATTGATCCAGAGTTCGGGGAGAAAGACTTGGTAAAATGGGTCTGCACCACCTTGGACCAGAAAGGCTTAGACAGTGTAATTGATTCCCACCTCGATTCTAGCTACAAGGATCAAATTTGCAGGGTGCTGGAGATCAGTCTCCTCTGCACCAATGCACTCCCCCTTAATCGTCCCTCAATGCGAAAGGTGGTTAAACTGTTGCAAGAAGCCACTGCAGAGAACAAGTCTAAGACCGTTAAGAAAGACGGCAAGCTCTCGCCGTACTACTATGAAGATCCATCTGATAATTAAATTTTAGTTTAAGAAGTTAGTCGAAACTTCATCTCAGGCACAGATTTTTGGAAGTACTCCTATCTAAAACGTGCATCTACGGTAAATTAGACCACAATTACCGGACAATGGGCATTATGAAGATTGTAACTGTGAGTTTGTCTTGTAACTTTAGTTGATGTTTCATTGTATTCACTTTGGTTAGGTAATTGAAAGGATTGTGTCATTGCACAATCCTTGTAACGTGCAAGTGTAAGACTTGCCAAACATTGAAAGGGCATCCTTTTCAGCAATAGGATGGAAGGATTGTGTCATTGTACAAAAATGGTTGATGAAATTTCGAAGGCCTTCAAATGGATTTTGTCTCGTTTTGAATCTTTCCCTCCATTTGTGCCTATCATCACCTTGCATTGCCTTTGGTCCCGAGTAAAAAGACAGTTCTGTTAATTTAATGAGAAATAGTTGTGAGCATGTGGTTGCCATCGGCCTCCACGGCCGTCCAAAATTTTCTCAATTGGCCCCTCTCGTCTGTCTTTCTCTCGTGGCACGTTTTATGTGTTGTTCGTGAGAATGACACGCTGCTCTCTTTCAAAGTTTGATTAAATTGGCATTAATTTCACCGGGGCCTAACCGCAACAGACAAATCTTGTGTGTCCCAGTGTACAGTATTTGTTAGGCGAGCACCGTCATACACCGTATAGTGTACAACTGACAAATATTTGCAGCTGTACACATGCCTTGAAGAAAGAGCGAGTACTAATACGCAGTCCTATAATTGTAACAATGACACTTTCTAATTTATCTATAAAAAGTGTAAAAACATCAATTGACTTTTCATTTATTGTTAAAAAGGATAAAAGAAAAATTCATCAAGACGCTCTCATTTATGATTATTTCTGAACGAAAATAATAAATAAATTAAAGAAAGAGTGGGGACTGATGACGTATTCGCAGCCGACACTCAGTTTCTATGAGTATTATAGTCTAGCCCATTAACATTAGCCCAACTTTGTTATTTATTGTCTCAAAATACACCCCAATGTATGTTTTGAAAACACCATCCTTTAGATAGCCCGCAAATTCTTGAAGGGTGGTGATATTTCCTAATTTCATGAATATAGTCCACTTTTAAAAAAACAATTATATAAAATTCACATTATTGTTAAAAATAAATAAATAAGGAAGCTGTCTAGACAAATAATCAATTACACATTTCTCGAAAAAAAAAATTTTAACTTAAGTTATTTTGCTATATTTGATCACTAAGTCTCTATTTGGTATAACTCTTTAAATTGAGTTTATTTAAGTATAAATTTTGTAAATATAGCTTTTACTAAAAACATTTTAGTTGTTTGGTTGTCAATGAAAGCCTTTTTTTAAAATTATAAAATGACTCTAATTTTAATATGATATGAAAAGAATGAAATAAAATTGTCAAACGAATAAATAATATTTTAGATATTTTAATATTTTAAAAAAACTTTTCAACTTCTATTTCCCTAAGTATAAAATTTGAGATTTTATTAGTAGAAGCCAAATAACTTATTTAATTTTTAAAATCTCTGTTAAAAAAAAATAACAATAAAAAAAAATTAAAAAGAGCTTATAGGATTAAATAAGGACTTTATGACATAAGCAATATCAAATATATATGAAATTTTATTTTTTAAATAATCACTAAGATTGACTTAAAATAAGTCTAATTTGACTAGTTTACCTTTACAAAATAAACTACATCTCTAATACATTACCAGAATTTCTATCACTTACATATTTTTCAAGCATCATTCCTTTTTATTCATACTTATGGAGTATGCGATGTATTTTATCATACACTTTATAGATTACAGAGTTTATTGTATCTTAATAAATTGAGTTTTTGTTCGCTCTATATATATTTCTATATTAAAAAAAGAAAAAACTTCAATAAAATCCCACACTATAAAGCAACACTTTAATAATAAAATTTATCAAATATATATGTTCGACTTTTATAATTCACAATGACATAATTTATTAAACACCTAAACTTTATTGTAATTGAACTTTTATTAACAAAGCAAAAGTGGATTATTCTATAATATGCAGCCACAACCCAACCTGATCCTCAATGACATAATAAGATAAATCGGGTTTTTCAAATAAATAAATAAAAATTAAACAGATTCAAGGAATGTTTAAAAAGCAACCGCTACTAAGCATAAGACCAATAATCGTTGGATCACGAGCGTAGAAATGGGAACACAAAACCGAACACAACCCCCCTTCCAAAGAAAAAAAAAAGGAAGAAATTCTAAATGTTTCACTATTATTTAAACCAGTTGCTTTGAATGGATTCCAAGGAGTAACAAAACGCTAAAGAGAAAGAAATTCCACAACTGGAAAGTGTGTGTCTTAAACTTCCGCATTGGACTTAAGTCGTGATACACGTTGGAATTGATGGAATGTACAAGATGAAGTTAATTTATTTGGAATTGATGGAATGTACAAGACGAAGTTAATTTATTCTTATCCTCTTAATTATCGATCTCTCTTTTTCTCCCGTATGCCAATGCTTGTTAGTTCGTTCAATTGATACGAGAGATTTAGGGTGCATTTGGGATTGAGATTGGACAGTTGTATTTTAAAAGATACAACGCTAAAGTATTTGATAAACACTAACTGTTGTATCTTAAAAGTTATGTTAATATATTTTTTTACTTGTCCAATAAAAAATCTATTATATCTTTAATAATTTTATTAAAATTATTATTTAAAATTTATATTTACTACACATAATTAACTTTTGTTTCATATTTGTAACTTTTTTTTCACAGCAGTTGTAGATTAAAAGCTATAGCACCTTAATCGGACCTTAGTGTTCAAACTTTATTCACATCATCTCATTTCCTAATCCTAAATATGTATAAATTCAATAAATAATATTTAATAACTAAAAATTTGGGTACTACTCATACAATTTTTCTTTTTTCTTTTTTCTTTTTTGTTTTTTGGGATAAACACAGAAATCTGTTCAAAATAAAAAAAGAATAAAATTACAAAGAAATGAGGCTGCAACTCTGATTAAGAAAGTCTATACTTTCGCAAGTCCCATGCATGAATCCTGAAGCAAATTCTGAATAAATACTACCAGGTGGACTACCGCACCAGCTATAAGCATCGCATGGCAATCCGATGTTCGCCAATTTATCAGTCACAGAATTCCCTTCTCGGTAAATACGAGAGCATTGAGACATTATGGGGCATAAGGGACGTCGACAATACTTTGTACTACAATCGAACCTGGCAGAGTCTAAAAGAATGACCGTGAAAGCAAACAGCTGCTGCAGAATCACGCCCCAACCAGAAGTGCATTCATCCCTTTCGAGCGGCAACTTCCAGCCCCATAACAACTGTTTATGTAGCCATAATTGATCGTATAATTTTACAACTTTTCCTATATAACAGATTGTGACTCATTGTTATGAAAAAAATTAATGAATTAGTTATAAATGCTCATGGTTAGAGGCTACAGAGTACTGGGCGCTACTTAGTAGGTAAAGTTCAAATTAACGCCTCCATCTTCCTCATGATTCGAACTCGGGTGGCCGAGACTAAACAAGGACAGATTGAAAAGCTAGCATTCGGTTAAGTCCTTGGCATTTCATCACTTTTCGTTTCATTTCTTGTCTATTTGCAGATAATTTACACAAAGATAAACATTTTTATTGCCGAATGGAAAATCTCCCAGTTTGCCACGTGGAAACAAAAACGATAAAAGACGAGCAAATCACTGTCAATTAAATTTTACGAGAGAAGAGGGATGCAGGTCCAATGTCGCCCTAGAGTGTGAACAAAGCTAAAAAATGGAAACAAAAACTATAGAAAGATAAAGAAGAAACGCCTTAATATTAACAGCCAACCAAAAATCTATTTCTATTTCTTCACGTAGACTTATCATGTAAAGCAAGAAACCTGTCTCTCTTGGTGCTAAATAGCAAGGTAGCTATAGCTTGCCCCCACTTCACTCAATCCTGATTATTTTTTTTTTATATTTATATTTTATTTATTTTTATATTTTAATTCTCTAAATCCAGCCTTAACAAATCAAAGTTTGCCTTTTTGACAGAGTAAACAAGACACAAAAACTACATTTATTCTCCTACAAGTTGTCATACGCAATATAAGCAAAATCCAAACGTAAGATCCAAGCAAGCAAATACCCTTTTATTTTTCATTATTTTTTTTCCAATTTCTTTTTGTCTGTTTCTTTTAGTTTTACCCTTATTGCTCAAAATCATAGTATCTATTTTGATTCTTAAGTTAGCTTGCTCTCTTTTTCTCTTTCTCTTGAGTACAATGTAGTGAAGAAGAAGAAGAAGAAGAAGAACAAGAAGAACAAGCACTGACCTTGAGGGGAACAAAGCTTTAGAAGAGACAAGTTGCTTTTAACCTTTTATCACTTTTAATTGTCCCATCTCTCTCTTCCTCTCTCTTTGTGTTGCTTTCTTCTTATAGATATATTTTCTTTTGGAGTGAGCAGTAGTGGAGAGGAGTCAGACAAAACAAAAGATCTATTATTGTGTGATGGGAATAAGAGGAAACCAAAGAAAGAATCATCATCATGACTTGGTGCAATGACTGCAGTGATGTGCAAACAATTCAGAGAATAAGCTCACCGCCATCATCATCAACCAATATTAATAATAATAACAATACCTCTAATAGTAGTAGCACTGCAAAAGCCAAAAATTGTTTGGTTAGATCTTGTCCTTCATGTGGTCATCAGATCAAATGTAATGAGCAGGTACGTGTAGTTATATATATAGTTCATTGCTTTGCTATTGCACATTATATACCTTGTGTAATCATTTTTGCACATTAATATATGGTTATTATGATTCATTGGCTGTTTTTTCAAGGCAAGGATTCATGATTTGCCGGGACTACCGGCTGGGGTGAAGTTTGATCCAACGGATCAAGAGCTTCTTGAGCATCTGGAAGCCAAGGTGAGGGCTGATGCTCATAAACTTCACCCTCTTATCGATGAGTTTATTCCTACGCTTGAAGGAGAGAATGGAATTTGCTACACACATCCTGAAAAATTACCTGGTAATTAAATTGAGTTCAATTCTAATGAGTTAAATGTGTAAAATTTCTTTAATATCACGTGTATGTGAATCTTTACTTCATTTTCTTTTTCATATATACGAAATGACATGATTTTATTGGTTGGTTGTTTGTAGATCGTTGTACTATATAGAAATTCTAGAATCAACTATACAATAAGTAAATGATACTATAACATATGCGCATTTATTTTAAAAAACTACCATACAAGTGGTGTTTTTACTAAATTCAATTACACATATTATATATGCATCAATTAATTGATTGTATCATCTCTAAGTATTATAGAATTAGCGAGTAAGTATCATAAACTCTTGGTGAAGCATAAGGCATAGTGATGATTCACATCATTAGGTTTTCTATTAACGTCAGAGTTGGTTAATATTTAATAGTAGTATGTCATTTTAATCCAACTACTATAGTTTCTTAATTCAAAGATAATTATGTAACCTCATTGCCCCTTAACACCCGGATGAACTAATTATATCACCATTTGCCAACAAAGGCAACCCCAGCGAACCCTAATATGTCAGCCACAAAAGTCAAGAAAATATTCCATGTACATATATGTATACACACACAGAGAGAGAGAGAGAGAGAGAGAGAGAGAGAGAGAGAGAGAGAGAGAAACACATATACATAAATATCCTTTTCATAATTATAACGTACGATGTGAATCGCTAATTAATGTTGTCATCCTCATATACATATAATGCACGCAGGAGTTTCCAAAGATGGCTTAATTCGGCACTTTTTTCATCGACCTTCGAAAGCATACACAACAGGGACTAGAAAAAGAAGAAAGGTGCATACAGATGAACAAGGCGGTGAGACCCGGTGGCACAAAACAGGCAAGACAAGGCCAGTGTTCATCGGCGGCAAAGTGAAAGGTTACAAGAAAATTCTTGTGCTTTACACCAACTATGGGAAGCAAAAAAAGCCGGAGAAAACAAATTGGGTGATGCATCAGTACCATCTTGGCAGCAATGAAGAAGAGAAAGATGGGGAGCTTGTGGTTTCTAAAGTGTTCTACCAAACACAGCCTAGACAATGTGGTAATTCTGTAATTAAGGATTCTTCTTCTCTTCCTCCAAAGTTTAATATTAATAAGGGACAAAGTGGCCTTGAGGGTCTCAAAAATAATCCTGGGGTTGTTGATTATTATAATCCTCCTTTCATAGCTTTTGATCAAGGTGGTGGCCAAAATAGAGCAAGCCCTCCTCAGGCGCTGATTCCCCCCCATTTTGCAGCACACGATACTTCTTTTATTTCTTGAAAGAAAGGCCACTGCTTAACTAAAATGTGCAGGCATGCATGCGTGGCCATGTAGTTATATATTGCTTCAATCATTGTGCAATATCTTATAATTAATAATGAATAAGTTAATACACACTAGACATATAGATTCACTGAAGGCACAAATGCATGGGAGGAGAATAAGGAAGGTTCATTTAGTTGAAGTGTAGGTGTTGACATTTTTTTTTTCTTGTAATTTTATTGTGCAAGCTTTGTACAGTGTCAAGAAGATATGTACATTTGACATGCTCATCATGTACTTTTGCTTGGCCGAGAGAATGTTAACCTCCAACTGTACAAAGATTATTCTTGATTTCTTCTTATCATATTTTAATTTTACGCACTTTATAATGATATAAATGTTGTGCCACTTAATGAATAAATATAGCATGCAAACTTCTTTAATATTTGTTTCAACATGTAAGTATACAACGATCGAGAACATATTATTCAAGATGCCGAATTTGCATATAATTTTTTAAGTTTTAGAAGTGTATGTGTGTGATAGTAATTAAGTACATATCGTAAGAGTAAACATACTTCCAAAAGAACTGGCTGTATATTGAGGAATCATGCACATTCAAATGGGATATTAGTCATTAAATAATTGAATCACGTATTCCGCACAAAGAGTAATTTCAAGAGAATCCATTCCCTAGAATGCAAATGGGACATCAAAACCCTCCTGTGCAACTAGTACGAAAAGTTCTATATTGTTATAATGTAATGATAAGCTTCCAAGCTGTTTTAACTTAAGATTGCTTAGAGAATTTAGTTTACCCCATATTAGAATTGTAACTTGGTATTTTGGTAAGCAAGAAAATAAGAGAGAAAAATATAAACTTCTAGATTCAATTACATGAATAACGAAGTACAACTAATGCATAGAGCTCAACTCAATTTATAGTTCTTAAAGTGTTATAACCACTTTGCTTAGTGATAACAAATTGGATCTAGAACAACCTATTACTAGATGCCATATGGCAAATAGTTATAACAAATGCAAATATCTAATATTCTAGTGACACATAAGCTAAAGCTTTATACGTCAGCTCAGTGCTTTACATAGCCAATATTCTTAACATCCCCCCTTAAGTTCAGCATGGTAAGTGAGGTTCAACTTGTGGCGCAAGTAATGGAAAGGATGATAGGGCAAAGCCTTTGTAAGGATGTTTGTAGTTTTTTTCAGAGCTGGAAATGTAATGAACTTGAAGATTGTTAGCAGTAACCTTCTCTCGAAGAAAATGAACATCCAATTCAATATGTTTTGATCTTGAATGAAACTTTAGGTGACATGCCAAGACTACTACACTTTGATTATCACACCAAAGGGTTGGAAAAAATTAAGAAAAGAGAGCAAGCTCATGAAGTAAAATCTTGATCCATAAGACCTTTGTGGTTGCCATTATCAAAGCTCTGTATTCAAATTCAATACTTTGATCTAGAGACAATAGCCTGTTTCTTAGAGCACAATGACACCAAATTAGGACTAAAAAAAACACAATATCCAACTACTAACTTTCTGTCATCCTTATCCCCTACCCAGTCAATATTATTAAAACAATCAATCTGCAATGTGCCATGATTATGGAATTGAAGACCAACAAGTTTACCAATGGTTGATGGTTGACAATAGCACTGAAAGAAATTGACTAGGTTTATTTACAAAAAAAGTAATTTCAAGCCTTATCGACGTAATATACTGAAGAGCTCCAATAGTGCTTCTCTACAAGGTAGCATCATAAAAAAGCTCACTGTCATTTTTAGCAAGGAGAACTCCAAATGCCATAGGTGTTGAGTAAGGTGTGATATCTTGAATATTGACCTTGCCAAGTATGTCACCTTTGTACTTGGATTGAGAAAAATGAAGTCTTGGATGATCTTCAGTGACTTGCATTCCTAAGAAGTAATTTAGTTCTCCAATGTCTTTCAAAGTAAAAGTTGACTTCAGATAAGTGATGACTTGCTATACAAGCTGAGAATTTGACCTTGTGATTATCGTATCATCTACATATATTAAAATAAGCAACAAATGATCTTAAATATTTTAAAAATAGAGACGTACCTAACCTTAAGTTAGTAAAACCCCATTAAGTTATAAACACCAGTTTTAATCTATTAAACTAAGCCTTAAGAGCTTGTTTGAGACCATATAAAGCTTTATATAGCCTACAAATATGATTAGGCTTGGAACTATTTACGAAGGCCTCATATTGCTCCATAACACTTCTTCAATTAAGTAACCATTGGGAAAAGCATTATTAATGTCAATTTGTCTTAACACCCAATGATTTATAACTGTCATGCTAAAAAAGACTCTAATGGTGGACGATGTATCAATGAGACTAACTGTTTCATTGTAATCCAGGCCCTGAGTTTGCTTAAAATCCTTAGTCACAAGTCTAGCCTTGTACCTTGAGACACTTCCATTACGATTATATTTAATCTTAAACACCTAATTATTTTTTGTGACTTTAATATAATGATTAGGCTTTACAAGAACCCAAGTAAGGTTATACAGCAAGGCTTGAGACTTGGTGGTGAGAGGAAATATGTAATCATAAAAAAAAGGTAGGTAATATTGATAACCTTAGGAAGACACTAATGAAGTTGATCCCCAAGAATCAGCATGTTAGAGTTCTAAAGGTTGTGTAGTAGTAGTTTCTATGGAAGAAAAATGTTGCATATGACATTTATCAAATTAACAAGCACTACAAAAATCTAGTTTAGTATTTTTATTCACATCAAATTTGGAATTAAGATGTTTCATTATGTGTTTAAGAGCATGGAAAATAGGATGACTTATTCTCTTGTGTATAAGATTGTAATCAACATATTTAGAACAAGAAACAAACAAGGCCTTTGAGGCTTCATTATTGAATTAAACAATGTTTATATTTGACAACTTTTCATGA
This sequence comes from Luvunga scandens, assembly GCA_030449905.1. Lineage (NCBI taxonomy): Eukaryota > Viridiplantae > Streptophyta > Magnoliopsida > Sapindales > Rutaceae > Luvunga > Luvunga scandens. The sequence goes on along the minus strand of JASUUG010001122.1, from coordinate 3,480,663 downwards.
GAATGCATAGTATCAAAAACACCTAAGTGGCTAATCATTGACACATGATAATGTTTGAGATTGAATTCAAACTTTGAGTTGACATACATAACATTAGATTTGGTATTACTGAAAACTACAGTATTAAAAACTGCAATAAGACCTTTAACTAGATATAATCCTTCCCTAGTAATCCTCTTAAGCAGAATGGTCTACGTGTTCTTGGCCTTAACAAAAGAAAAGGTTTAACAAAATTCAATAAGGATATCATTATTAGCAAGGAGTTTAAAGACACTTAAAAGGCTTTTTGTTATGGAAGAAATATGTAAGATATTATTTAGGTAAATAGGAGTTATAGGCAAAGTACTCAATAAGGCAAAAATAACACAATATATATCTAAGCCCGTTCTATTTGCTATATGCAATTTATCTGTCCTAGCAAAAACTGAATAAGAGGAGAAAATACTTGCATCTCTGATGACATGATTTGTTTGCCCTCGAATCAATGTACTAAGCTCGATCTACAACCACTCCATAATCAACTATAGGAGTAGAAGAAACGTGAAAAATAGGACCAGAACCAATAGTGCTACGTAAAGTATTAGTTGCACTATAAACTTTATTAAAATGACCTTGTTTTTCTAGAATGAGAGGATTACCTTGAGGAGACATGAGATTAGTGTCCTGATAGGCAGTATTTCCTTGAAATATAGGTTCATTTTATCTAAAAGAATAATATCAACGCCATTAGGAAAATGAAAAGCTTTGTCATAACTATTTTGAGTATAACCATTTCCAAAACCTTTGTAATTAAAACCACTTCTAGGCCTAAAACCACCTTTTCCTTGCTTAGGAATGAAACTCTGATTAAACCTATTCTTGCATTCATAAGTTTCATGATAAGGAATGAAGCAAATTTGGCAAATGATCTCCTTATCAGTTATGAATCCGTTCTAATTATTATCAAATCCTTCAACATTTCCACCATTGAAGACTTTTTAGTTAGTGTTATGAAACTTAGTGTAAGTAAATCCTTTCTAAGCAAAATTAACAGGTATATCATGTAGACTCTCACTTTATATCTTTCCTTTATTCATTTCCAATCTATTTTCATGGACAAAAATTAATGAATACACCTCTTCAATTGTAATATTATCCTTTTCTAGCCTAGCCAGTATATTTGTTACCAAAGAATCATAATTTTTATCCAAGCCAGTGAGCAAATGCATAATGAAATCAATTGAAACTAGATGGTTAACACCAATTGTTAGGCCATTTGTAATTTTCTTTATCTTGTTGAAGTAGTCACTAATAGAGAGAGCTTATTTCTTTTTAGTTTGAATTTACATCTTCAGAGGCATGTAGTGAGCCTTAGATTGAGACATAAATATTTCTGTAAGTTTTCCCTAAAGCTCAAGTGAGGTATCACAGTCAACCACCATGATTAAGACATTATCCACCATAGATGATAGCATTCAGCTCTGTTGAAGCTTGTCAGTCTTCTTCTAGTCATGATAACTTGTATTCTCACATCGACTTGAACTTTGAGCTTTAGATCTACTTGATTCAGTATCATTCTTAGCAAGGAAGTGATTTGGACGTTAAGAATTACCATTGGTAAATCCTTTGAGTGCATTAATGATAATTGAGGCATGAACTTGAGCTCTCCACACAAGATAATTTATTCTATCGCGTTTAACTTATTGAGCAAAGGAGAAAGAAATTAAAGATGTAGCTGACCTACTTGAATTAGCCATGTTTGTCAACTCTGATACCATATTAGAATTGTAACTTGGTATTTGGTGAGCAAGAAAATCAGAGAGAAAAATAGAAATTTCTAGATCAATTAGATGAATGATGAACTACAGTTGATGCATTGAGTTCAGCTCAATTTATGGTTCTTAAACTGTTATAACAACTTTGCATCGTAATAACAAATTGGATCTAGAAAATGCCCTATGTAAACGGTTATAACAAATTCAAATATCTAATATTCTGTTGACACACCAGCCAGAGCTTTACATGTCAGCTCAGTGCTTTACTGATCAACCAATATCCTTAACACACTACAAACTTTTGTGTCTTTTGCTAATAAAGGATGAAATTACTAACTTGAAGAGAAATTCTTTATTAAAGATAATAACTACTCTTCATTGATAGAAGAATTCAATTCTCTTTCAAAAGGAGAGAAAGTCTTTCTTGGTGTCAACGTGTTCTTTGAAACAAGAACATAAATTTTATTTTATTTCATATAAAATAATTGTAGATATATATATGAAAGTACAACAAAAATTAAGAAAAGAAACTAAAAACTAAGAGAACGCTCACAAGAATAATAGTATATCAGGCTTATTTTACCCTGTTAAATGATATTTTTCATAATTAACATGGAAAATTAAATCCTAGTGTACATTTATTTTATCAACATTCTATCAACTTTTTCAATCTAAATATCATTACTTATAAGTCCATTACAAACCTTTATAATTTATGCATAATGATTTATAGATTAGGATTTAGAGCAATGAATTATTGGAAAGAATTTATTTTCATTTTTTTTAATTTCTCTTGCTTAACATCTGTTGATTTGGTGCTTAACAAAAAATCAGCTTGGTTTAAAATTCTCATTGCCTGAGAGAAATGGACAAAACCATTTCCACCTACTGCCGAGCAATAAGAAAATTGAAGCACCGGCAGAGGATACCTCTTTTGACAAGACAAGCATTAGTTCTTTACACATAAGGTGACATTCATTAAGTGGCTGCCAAAAGAGTGGTGGTACCCAAAAGCATATCACATGTCTGGAATTTAGTAAATACAAATGGCTATTGTAATTTTTTAGAACACAAGCTGTTAGCATGAAGTCTTCACATTAATTAGGGCCCCCCGATGACCGCCCCTCAGTTTTGACCCCGTGGGACACCCTCTTCCATGCTTGCGTTGCGACTATGGGCTCTCACTGGCAAAATCATCGAGATTCAAGCAATTACCCAAGCCACTTTTCGTACAAGTCTATAAGAGAGCAAGCTTCAAGCTCTCTCCACCCTTGCCAACAGTTCGATAATCTCAAACACCACCTGTAAAAGCCCAGAAATGGATCTTCAGTTCAGTTCAAAAAACCGACAGCCATCAAAACTAAGCAGAAAACGGCTAACCCAAGATCAGGTCAGGATCTTGGAGACGTGCTTCAATGCAAACCAAAAGCTCCAAGTAGACTGTAAACTTGAGCTTGCCCGCAGACTAGGCCTTCCACCAAGACAGATTGCTGTCTGGTACCAAAACAGACGTGCCCGGGAGAAGACCCATACCATAGAGCTTGACTACAAGACCATCCAGCAAGAGCTAGACAATGTGTTGGCAGAAAATAGAAAGCTTGAACAAGAAGTTGGGATGCTTAAGCATGAGCTGACAAAGGCTCAACAGATGCTATTGGCATCAAATCCTTCTGCCACTTGTCTGCCTTCTGTGTCAACATCTGATGACAACGATTTCACCAGCTCAAGCTCGCCTCTCAACATGACCTTTAGCTTGGAAGATACAGAGCTATTGCCAATGGATGAGTTATATTCTCGCCTCATTAGCCCTCAAGGCCAGCCAGAGAATCATAGCTTGAATGATCTTTCCATAATATGATGAATGAAATGATCTATTATAAAATGTAATGAAAGTTTTTCTAAGTTTTTTGAACAAAACTACATTGGAGTTCTGTGTTTGGACAAAAGTTCTATTCAGCATTCACTCTCAAAATTTTTGCCAAAATACTACAACAATCATAATATTTTATTGTTACAATTCAGTTTTCATGGTTCTGACTATACTTTTATTAACTTCTGCTCTAAGAGGGCATCTTCATTGAATATTCAGCTGGAAATTTGAGCCATTTATAAGTAGGGATTTTGTTTTTGTATCATAGATGATGGATTCTACAGAATTTCCATAACACAATCATAGACCCCAAGCATTCAAGCGGGAATTGTCAAGCTGCTGCAACTATTAGTTACATTATTCATAATGCTCTGTTGTTCTGCAGTTTGTAATTCTTTCACTTCGGATGGATTATTTATGTCATCATTCAGCAACTATGTCAAAAGTAAACAGTCTTTCTAATTGGTGAGCAACCTCAGGTTGCTAAACTTCCAGTTCAATTGGGACAGCCTGGGGTCAGGTGAGAGAAGATTTGAGTAGCTCATCAAATCACTTGATTGAACTTACTATTGTCTCTAAACAAGTGCTGAAGCAAGAAAGAGATTAAGTGGGACCTGTTTTGGTTGCTGAGACAATCAAACATGACAAATCTTTCAAACTGGCTAACTTATTATAAGTTTTAGACCTGGAAAATGGGCCATCAAATTTGACAAGAGTACATGCACTTTCTAGATCTAATCTTTCATAGTGTTACACTTACAGCTAGAGGAAATGAGGATCCAATATTTATAATAACTTGCTGTTCAAGTTCAAGTGACCTATCATAACTGTAAAGGATCTATTTGGCTATCAACAAATAAAACAAGGAAATTATTCTAATGCTAAATATGCAAATACAGCATATTTAATCCACTCAAAGAAAGTGTGAGATTTACATCTAAGCACAGACAAGAAAACTAAAGGTACTAACAGCATATGATATGTGTCTGCATGCGTCCAAAGTTCCCAAAAAAACAGTAGTTGTTTATTTTTGGTGCAAAATAATTAATCAATGATAGTAAATATTTCAAGCTTTCGCGTGATGCACGCCTAACCTGAAATCAGGCGGTCCAATTAAAGCTGTACTTTTGTAGAATTTTCCAAGACAAGTTTGGTGATCCCATTAATTACCATGGACCTACTGAGGCCTAGAAATTGTTATACCTGAATAAACATGTAAAGAAATAGAGTCCACTCGACAACTTCTAATGAAGAAATATATTTCATAAGATGTATTCTCATTCTGCACATTCCCTTTCTGAATTTTTGAGGCAGATTATAGAAGAGTATTAGAAACTTTAAACCTAGAACAGGACAAATTCCGAGAGACTGAAGAAAAGAATTTGGACAACCTCAGCTGATGCTACTTGAACAAACTCTATGGCATTTAAGACTCTTACAAGCTTCATAAATGAAATCCATGCACTAATATCCAATAGGCATCATTTTTTAGATTGTGCAAACCCCCGTTAATGTTACTCAGGGCGACGTCTCCTTCATGCAAACTTGTACAAACCATAATGTGTATAGTCATGAACACTCCCCAATGACCTAAATGTCAATAACTGCTGGATAAGCATGTGTCCACTTGATTTAGATCCAAATTCCAAATTTACTTCTGCAGGATTATTTTAACTTTCCTTCTATCGCTTCACCTCTTAGATTTTCTTAACGCTAAGATTTACTGACCCTAGACATCATCTAGACCAGGTACAACACAGCTAAGCTAAGGCACATTCAAAGATACTTATTAAGAACAGTCTATTAACACCAAAAGCTCGAAAAAAAACTTCAAATCAAAAACTAAATTCTTCAATTGCCATGACATAACACACACACACTTCAACATTTTCCAAATCCCACATCATAATTGTACTATTCTATTTCATTGGATCGCCAAACTTTAACAGAGTTCGCAAGTAGATAAATTAATCATAATTAAATTACTGGTATTGCAACCAAATCATATTCAAAGTAACCAAACAAAAATTAGAACTTTTTGTTACCAAATTTTACTCTACATTCTCCTTCTCCTCTTCTTCCTTCTTCTTCTTCCTGAAAATATAAACATCAGTTTCTTCGTATCCGTAATCAGGATGCAAATCTTCATGAGGCACTCTCTCAATCACAAAAACCTCCGCACACATTTCCCAAAACAACTTATGCGCTTCAGGGGACCTCAACTGGTACCCCAACAAAACGACGCCGTCGTCCGCCAGAAGCGCCTCCATGGCCCTCACCAGCTGGGCCGCCGACTCCTCGATATAGACCACGTCGGCCGCGATCACCAAATCGAACGGCGGCTTCAACCCGTTGATCTGGTCCTGATTGTTCCAGTACAGAACCGAAGTCTTTAGGGATTTGTTCAGCACGGGCTTGTTGCGCTTGAGGTTGTGTTTGAGCGCGGGCATGACGGGGGAAATGTCGGTGAGGACGATGTCGGCAAGGCCAAGGAGGTAAAATGCCATGCCTGCGGCTCCGCATCCGGCGCCGAGTTCGATGGCGCGGCGGCGCGTGGAGTGGAAGTCAAGGAGGTGAGAGTAGGGGTTGGCGGCGCTGTTGGGGAGTGGGGCCCAGCGTTCGACGAATTTGGCGAGGACTAAAGAGCAAGGCCAAACGGAGGTGCCTACGTGCATAGAGCCGTTGTCTTGTTGGATTGACAGGAGAGCAGCGCGTATTGGCAGCTCTATTACTGGTGAGTCCGTGAATTTCATGCTGTAATCTCTCTCGATTGTTCTCTCTCTCTCTTCCCACTGCAGAGACTGTGTGCCGAGAGCGAGAGTGCTCTTTCTCTTCGTCTGTCGCGGACCTTTTTGATACAACAGAAAAACTATGGCATAATTTGAGAAAATGTTAAAATTTAGAGATCCAAATGTTATTGTTCTTTAGCTATGAAATGGGGCTTTGTATCTTGCGCTTAATTTTTGGTCTGGTAAACCAACCGTTAATGACAATTTGCCATGGAGGCCCAACCCCGTTGATATCTTGTAAACCCTAAAACGTAAATTGACATGCGTCGTTGGAGACACGGTACCTTCCTGCTGAAGACTCCCTTCCGACTTACATATTTTTATTTTTTTATTTATTAATAGAATCTTCTGACCTATTATATTGTCACACAAAAGATTTAAACCAATTACACAAAAAAAAAAAAAAAAAAACTTTGTTACGTGCAATTGCGCTTCTGACAAAGTAGTGTTAAGTGATTATTTATTTATTGTTTCATTTACCTACCGCGTATTATTTCATATTTTGCTTAAGTTATTTGATTGATCTAACTTGCACTACAAATGTAAAGGCAAATATTTTGAATATTTCTATTTTGATAAGAAAAATGCAAAAAAGTTGCAATACTCCATCTTCATAGAACACTGCTATTTAGACTAAGAGGTGATTTTTTTTTGTGGGGGGGGTTTGGGTGAATTTTTTGTTTATTTATTTTGAAAATCGCCCAAAATGATCTCATTTCGGGTATTTTTTTGTCACTCTTTAGCACACTTATCATTTTTCCACCTTACAATACGGCGGGTTGATCGAAATAATTGACCTTCCTTTGAAATAAAGGCAGATCGAGTAAATTCATCCACATTCTGTAGGACTAGGATCTAGGGGCATATGAGCCAGAAATTAAAGCCCCTTTTTCTTTTATCACTTGAGCGTGCGAGTATTTCGCATTTGGATATGAAAAGGATAGGCCACTGTGTTTCGGGCATCGGCCGAAAGCAAGACATTATAACATGGTAAGTGTCGACTTGATCACGACTTGCGGTCGTTAAATTTTCTCCTTTCTTGACATATATGGTGTCCCATAGTTTTTATCATCATGACTTTAAGGCTAATTAGCTTTTTCTGTTGCTATGTGCATAATCATTAGTTTTGAAATTGTTCATCAATCAAGTTTATAAAGCACTAAAATATGACATAAAATCGAGAAATTAACACTGGTATTGCATGCAACATACTTTCCCCCCCTTTTTTTTATCTTTATACTTTCCTTCTTTTTCTTTTGATGATCTTTATTTTAATTTTTCATGTCTGTACTGTGCTAACGACTATACGTGGAGTTAAGTAAAAGGCAGATAAGTGTCACAGCATATACAGTAATTAAAAGCCAAATGCTTTCCTTGTGGGTTTTTACTTTGCTAATCGGAGAGTTACAGATGTATCACTCACGTATGATTAATTTTACAGGCGCCCTTGATAAAACGAGTGCCTTTATTCATTAACTGGATTTGTTAACAAGCTAACGAACCTTAATGAATTTATCTTCAAATGACGAAGTCAAAAATAGGGTGAAAAGGGAAATTAAAAAATACAAAACCGATAGTTTTGGATAAAAACATCAACGTGCTTTGCTACATACATATGTTTGCATGTAATGTCACTAGCTTGCAGTTATATTACAAGAGTGCTTAATTAAGTAGTGATAGAGAAAAGGTAAGAGTTTATTTTAAGGAACAAGGCTAAAGAAAGCCTATGGTATACGTACTAGCTAGAATATCCAACCTTTTGCCGCTGGAAATATTCTTTAAAATCCAGTTGCGCCAAGACTACAATCACCACATCAGAGATGAAACACTGCCAAAATATTGCAATAATGGAGCTCAAAAGCGACTCTATGCTTTGCCCCCACCACTTCATCTCTCTTTTTATCAAAAACAAAAGCCACTATTTTAAAGGGATCAGCTTTCAGGGTTCAAGAGAATATGCATGGATCATCTCTCTTCAACTCATTCAATATACATTTTTTTTTAAGAACAACTTTTCTATCTCCCATCAAGCACTCAATGCCACCTTTTCTTCCCTGCAAAGTTTCATAATACTAAATTCGATTCTATGTCTCACCACTACTTTATTGTCAACTTTGATTTAATCCATTTGAAGAAATATTCAACTCATGATGTGTGATGATATTATCAAATCCAGCCGTTGATGGATGATGGGTGGCAGCTGATGGCTTGCACACCAACACCCAAGAAGTCTCTTGTTTGTCCTCCAGCACTCTCTGCTTGACGGTCACTCTGCAAGTGCCGGCGTTTGGCCGGCGGCGGCATTTGCAGCTGACTCAAACTCGAGATGTCACTAGCTGATGATTTTTCAGCATCGTTTCCAAGATGATGATCAGCCATTGCATTTGAACCATACATTAATCCACAATATTTGTTACCATCCGGAACTTGATTAATATTGCTACTACACTTGAACCCCAAACACCCTAAGAATAACGAGGGATCGGTTGATGCTGAACCAATCTGTGCAGCTTTCTGCAGCAAAGCTGTGGCTGACATATTAGCCGCGGCTGCTGCTGCTTGTGTTTGATGGGTGGTTGTCTGTTGTTGTTGGGAACTATACAAGGATGGAACGTTAACACTCACAAGCTGATGATGGTGACTTGCAGCTGCAGCAACTTCCTTAACATCTGTTAGTGGAAGTGAGGTGCTTGCTATTGCCGGGGCTTCGGCAGCATTATTTGAAGACTGTTTATTATTACAAAACACCCAATTGAAATGATAATCTGACGGTGGAGGATGGTCACCGTACATGGCTTCTGAACTCACAGAACCAAGTTGTTGAATTTCTTGGAGATTGCTGCCTACTCTTTCGTGGCCTTGGGATCCCGGGGCCATCCACAGCGAGAGTCCTCGCCTTGTTTGATCAATAGTTTCATCAGCACTACCTCCTGGGATTGGCCTGAAAATTGACGAGAAATGTTGTGCCACGCTAGGTCCTAGTGGAGTCCCCATGAGATGGTAACTGACACTGCCATTGGCCAAGCTGTCCATGCTAGATGCTGCGTTTACTCTAGCCGTTTCTTCAGCTAAGGCATCACAGAATGCCCTATGCGTGATAAAGCTATCTCGCCTGTGCCCAAACAAAATCCATACACAGTAAATCAGTTTATAAAACAAGCACAAAAGTATAAATTTTTTAATACTAATAAAACCATATTATCTCTTTGTGTTCATTCACTATGAGTGCTTTTAATTACAACCACAAAGATCACTTTCATGCTTCATGATTTCTGCTTTCTTGATTACCGCTTTTTTACGTGAAAGACAGTGATTTGCTATATTTTGTCACACAGACAAAGAACTTATTACACATACATATATAGTAAAAGCTAATGTAGTAATAATAATACATTACCGTGAAAATACTGTTCCGCAGTCACATTTGTATTCCCTGGTGCCACAGGTTTTAGAGTGAGCTTTCCAGTCGGATTGCACAGCGTATCGCTTCGAGCACTTCTCGCACTTCCACTTCTTCTCACCGTGCTTCCTACAAAAGTGCTTTTTGATACCCGTGAGGTCACCGAGAGCCCTAGAAGGGTGGTGATGGACACAAGTCTTTTCGGGACAGACGTAGACTCGCTTTCTTACTTCCTTGCTAGTCCTTTGCTTGAGCTTCCACGGCAGATTATGCCCTCGCCGGTGAAGCTGCAGATTTTGATCTCTTTGAAAACCCTTGCCGCATATTTCACACAAGAATCTGTTGGTCGCCATGAGAGTCTTGGGCGACAAGGCTATGACTTCAGCTTCAGGATCTGTTAACAGAAACAGTTTTAGACAAATTATTATTGAGAAGCAATAAATTAAGCTCTATGAATGACAAAGCTTGCCTGGTGTTCCTGGAAGGTTTCTCTTCTTCTTTGCAGCAGTATTAGGCGGATTATTGGATCCCGCAATAACCGAGTTTTGAACAAAGCCATTTGGAATTGCTTCTTCAGACATCTTATCTAACATGTCTCAAAGGGCTTGATTTTTGCTTTTGTTTTTTGTTTTCTCTTCTTTGTTGACTTATAATCTATGAGAAGAACCAAAGAAAAAGATAATTTGTCAAAAGGAAAGTTAGGATTGTAATTAGAAGAAAACCCAAGAGAGAATAGGGTAATTTATAGTATGAGTATGAACCCTAACAACACAAGCTTAGCTTATATTATAAGCAAAGAACTCTATAAAATGCTACAGTCATTTTAATATAATAAAAATAATAAAAACTAATTTTTTGTGGGAGGCGGTGAAAAGTTAAAGTTGAGAGAGGGGAATTGAGAGAGAAGCTGGGGAGGGGAGGTGGGCAACACCCCCCCCAACAAAAAAAAAAAACACACACACACACAAAGGTGCATGATGACACATATGATGAGGTTGAAGAAAAGCTAGTCTCCATGCCTTTCCCATTTGGAATGATTATCCCATAATTTGTTTGCTTTTTGTGTCCTTAATTAATTTTCTAATATCTGTTCCTTACAATCGAACCATTTGTTTAATTAATTAATTAAACACTTTTGTTTTAGGATAAAATATTTGACCATCTGAATGTTTGCAATAAGCAACACCGCACAAAATAAATTAACGCCCTTTGTCTCCATTCTAGCGATATAATAGAGATGAATTGTCTACAACCAACTGAATTTCACTGTTTGTAGTAATTTTTTGAGTCAATCTATACCTCCGGTAAATAGAATATGGACCGTATGTCGATTTGAGCTGTTTTGAACTATTATGATTTAATTACTTTAAATCCGTATCTATTAACACTTATTACATAACTGTACATTTTGCTCAGCATAGGTCAAATGTGCATGAAATTCATGTCTTGGTAACAAAAGAATAGGTATTAAAAGTGAAATTAAAATATTAAAAAAATATTAAAGGAAGTAGATATTTTCCACAAATGTGTACATTTTGCTCAGCATAGGTCAAATGTGCATGAAATTCATGTCTTGGTAACAAAAGAATAGGTATTAAAAGTGAAATTAAAATATTAAAAAATTATTAAAGGAAGTAGATATTTTCCACAATATTCATGTATAGTCCCAGGACTCATTTGACCATTGTGTATTGCATTACTATTCTGGAGATTTATATGATTTTGAAGTTGGATAGTGGCTCAATCATAATACATGTTACAGCTGGAACAAGCAAGGTAGTTGTATATTAAAGAGATGTCGTGTGTTTAACAGAACACAAAACTCTTGCTAACTTCAAGTTACGTACAAATTAAATTGACCATTCACTTACCGGTTTCCCACAAGGAAAATATTTCTTTTTACTTCAACCAATATTGTCAAGCCAAAAAGCATAAATCAAAACACTTGCGTTTTTCATTTCTTTTTGTGCTTGTCAAAGATGCCCATCTATTCTTTCTCTTTATTGTCATTTTCCCCAAAAGTAAAATTTTTCTCTGGTTTCTGGTTCAGTCAAATGAAAGTAAGAAGACATTTTCGGAAGAGATTTTGAACCAATTACATGTTTATCATAAGGTCATGATTTTCTTTTTGACTTGGTTGAAATCAAACGATAAGATCTTGAGTAGCATGGTTGTCTCACAAAATCTGCCATGCACGTGCCCCATCTGTCAAAGAAGGTAAAATCCGTAGGAAACGACGAAACCATACACATAAAGGGAATAATCGTCCGGATGACAGTGTGGCCGTGGATCTTCCCACCTTACATTGACTAGATTATGTTACCCACTTGCCCCTTTAATCTTATTAACATTACTGCTACTAGCTCAAATAATACAACTTAAGCTAGATTTTTTTCATTAATATAAGAAAAAGTGGGCAAGTTTGATTGGTAGGTCTTTCTTTGAATGGTAGACGACGATCAACTTTACACTTTTTCTAGTGATTGATCTTTTTTTTTTCCTTTACTTTTCCTTTGAACGATTTTACAGATTTTTATTTGATATGTTTGAGATTTGATCAATCATCCCATAACTTGACCGAATTTGGACTGTGAATTTTATGAATTTTTTTTAGATTTTTTTAATTAATGTTTTGGTGAACCTGTGTGAGAGAATTTTATTAAAACAAAGAAGTAATAATACAGCAAAATTAGCTAACTCTTGGATGGTGTGAGTGAACTCGAAATGCATTCCAAACAAATTTAAAAAAGAATGACTATGCATTCTCGAGGCTCTCTTAAGGGAGGCAAAGATGTAAAGGATGCCACATGGTTTTAATTAAAATAAGAGAATCTATAATGACCCGTTTTAAAAATTTAATCTCTTGCGCTAATTAAGATATAACCGTGGGAGAGGTTAGCCAAAGTATAGGGAACAGGTTAAAAGACAGCGAGCTGACAAAGGCAGTGAATTTTTGGAAGTGTGAGCAGTCGTCTCCTTGCGGGCTGACTTTTCCTGCTAACCTTAATCATAATCTAATGATGTTCTTGCTTTCTAAATTTGTTTAGTATAAATTTTTTGGAGTTTTGCTGTTGAACTGTGGCGGCACCAGAATATTCTCTCCTTCTCCAACACATCTCAAAGGCCTCAACTTTCAATGAAACCCTTAGCAAGATTCCAATACAAACCCCACACAGTCTATTTTGCTTTGAGGTTAAAAAAAATGACAGAAATAGCTATAATAATAATAACAGCAATTAATTAATACAACTAACTTAATAATATATAAATGATTATAGGTATGCATTTGAAATAGAAGGGGTTTGGGGAAAAGCAAAGTGTTGTCACCAAGGGTATGTTTGTTTCTTCGCTTGTCTTTATTTTGAAAATGAAAGAAGACCAGGTTATATGAATTGTTTATGCAAATTTAAACGAACCCTAGAAATTATTTACTCATTTCAATGCATAAGCAAGTCCAAAAACTTCAAATAACTCCACAAAAAATGCAGCCAGAGTCACAGACTCAACAGTTCATCTTAGATTTTATTATCATTCTTTTTGCCACATATAGTTAAAATGAATGGTAATTTTATTTGGAATATGTTTTGTAGCACAAATGTGCATGAAAATCCTACTGTCATGCTATCATGAGCTTAAATTATATTGCACAACATGCTACGATATTGCAAAGGTTACTATTAAATTACTGTAGGTTAAATGTAATTTTTAGCAAGCTATTTATTTCTTAAAAGCATATATTTCTCAGGTTTCAATTTCTTGTTAGAATTTTAAGTTTGATTCTTAAGTTCTATTTGATATTGACTGTTTGACATTAGGCAATTATAACTTAAAAATTAAATTACCAAAGTGTTTGACAAGCACTGCTGTGACTTGGAAAGTAAGTTGATTTAATCTCACACTTGTATAATATAAATCTTATAATATCTTTATTATTTTTATCAAAATTGTTATTTAAAGATCATATTTACACACTATCAACTGTTATTTCATAGTTACAGGCTTACAACTTTTTTTTCCTGCAGCAGTTGTGGCTAATTAAAAGCCGCAGTACCATAATACCAAACAAGGTATTAATCGCATAGTAAAATGGGTTTGGTTATTTTGGAAAAAAACTTATTAAGTGTTAATTAACATTTCAAACTTACTAATTGAAGGGCAGTTATGTCAAATTAGGGATTGATAACTAATTTTTTAGAGGGAGAGTAGTTTTTATTGTTGAAAGATATCGTAAAAGCAGAGCAGATTTAGATCTAGGAATCTATATACACAGAAACCACATGCTTTGGCTTATCAAAGGTTGGCGAATATATGCTTTTTGAAAAAAAAAAAAAAAACGGGCTGCTTATCTTTTTTTTTTTTGTTTTTTAATTTTCCTTTCCTTTTTTCCCTTTACTTTTTTTTTATCTGCGATACACATGGCACAAGCACAAAAAAGGTAGTGCTTTGAATATTCTTCTGAATTTTGGGTTTGTTACTTTGTTTTATTATATTATATTGCCAAGGCTGTCTTCTGAAAAAAAAATTTGATGATAATGAGGAACCCAAATAATTTCAATTATTAATTTGTAATCAAAATCAGTACATTAGTTCAATTAATTGGAGTATCATTCAAGAAAATGTTAATGTATGGATATGAGAGCAAGTTTATTAGGATCAATAGTTTTAATACTAGTGCATTATTTCATTCTATTTTATTTTATTTTGGGTCATAGAACAATAGGGTGAACATCGCTCATGATGAATTTATTTTATATGTATCCAAAACGGAGGAAAAAAAAAAAGTGATTGAATTATGGCTGGCTGCTGTATTTAGACCATTTCCAAGATCCTGTTTGATATTTGGAATCTTTTTCCATGTTCAAATCCATAATACAAACCTTTATAAAACATTTATTATTATACACCAAAATTGGTCCAAAATAGGGCCTCTTCCACACTTGTTCATTCGGCAGGATGAGCCTCTGGAGCTTCTAAAAGACAACATGCGAGAGCAGTGTCAGGCCTTCACTCTTTGCTTTCTTTGACAAATATTGCATATTGATTATTAGTTTATTTTGTTTCCTTTCTTTTCAACACTCAGATATAATGCGGCCTTGGTTCTCACAGTCCTGTGGTAACAACTCATTCGGAGTGAGTTCAAGTTGTGCTGCAATTACAGGATTGATCAATTTCCCTTTATATAGGGATAGTTTATTTCCCCCCCAAAAATGGAACTAGTTTCTTCATTTAGAAGTAGCAGTTTGAGCTGCACCATAATAAAAAATTCAAAATGATGTCAATCAGTTCCGATAAACTCATGATAATAAATTATTGACAATATCATATGTCAAGAAAAAAGCTCGTATAAGGTGTCAATTCAATCGGACCCTGATTTTCTTATAGTCTAAGCTTTAACCGAGTGATAAAACCCGACCATAATTCAAGGAAACTGATTAATGGAAGACAAAGTACTATTCATCCAGGTCACTTGATTGAATAATGTAGGTTAGATAGAAGAGAGAAAGAATAAAGAAAAGGAGACAAGGTTATTATTCATGATCTTCTCATCAATTAACTCAAATTTGCAAAAGCATTAAAGCACATTAACGATATCGAAGAAGCCAAGTGGGTTTCTTGAAAGTTAACATCAACCATTCTCATGCAGAAGCGATAGTAGTGCCATAGAGAGTGAGAGATCATGAGACCAGATTAAAGCATGTATATGTCACTTAGTGGACGATATTGGATTCCAATATTATTGCTTTCATTGACGAAGCCATAGCATCATTCTTTTGACCCTCTCGCTATCTCAAAGGCCTTGGTCAAATTGAAAAGACAGCAAAAATACTGTTTTAAAAGATGTTAGCGTCGTTCCCTAAAGTGCAATTTGCAACGCGCATGCAAAATTATTGCAGCTTCATCAGGCGATTATAGGGCTCCGTTTGGCAGTCCGTAATTTATAATTTTATGGATGGTTACTGAAGTTTGAGTCAATTAATTCTTGTATTATATTGAAGGATTTAAATTCGCTAGTAATCTAATTTCTTTTTTCGAATATTTAAAGGAGATTTTAAGAGTGTGATTTAAATAATTTAATGAACAAAATTTAATTTACTCTTTATCTTTTCTCATTAAACACAAAACCACACGTTTTGGATCCTATTAAAATTCTAGAACTAACTAAAAACAAAAAGAGGTTAACTTCTTTTTCTCTTCTTCCTTCTTAATTATCATAAAAAGTAATCATAACACAGTAAATATCAGCATTAATTCAGGCGAAGAATTTACTCATCATCTTAACCTCTTGACTTCATCTTTTTATTCGCATCTGTGGCTTGCAAATCCCCTCTGTCATCCTTAGCCTTCAGCAATGTTCAGTCATCAATTGTAAACGGGATTGAACGAATCAAACTTTGATCAAATCTCGATGGGGGTTAGAAGCAACGGCAACAATATTATTTTATGACTTAATAGCTTTCTTGGACCAAATAGATACTTATATTTTAAAGTTAAGGTATGCGATGAGGGAAGTAGAGTAAAAGTGGGCACAGGAGCGAAGAAAGCTATACAAAAATGTAAAAAAAAAAAAAAAAAAAAAGATAATGCCAGTTTGTTGTTCGATAGTGTTTTTGTATTTAACAAGCGAAGATAAAAGTAAATTAAATATTGTCAATAGAGTTATTTAAATACACATGTCAAAATCTCATTGAAACATTAGAAAAAAAAAAAAATTAGATTAGGAGATGATCCAAATCTATCAAAATACTCTAATTAAAAAATTATACCAACGAACCCCTAAATTGACGGCACCGTAATTAACGCTTTATACTGGGGCTAAATTTTTTTGAATCTTAGAATAATTAAGAAGAACACTATATATGCTCATGCTCACGGACAATCATTTAGCAAATGGTAATGTATGTACTCATGCAATGGCATACCAAGAAGATTAATGACTCGCTTTTTGGCTTGGAAAGGCAAAGTTAAAGTGTTAAAAAAAGATCCCACTATCACCCTCCTCTCACCAAAAGTGAATCACGAATACGTTAGCTACTTAGCCATGATCCCTTCCAAGAGAATAGAGTAGGGACCATAATTCGTTCCACGTATAAAGAGAGAGATAGAAAGCGAGCAAATAATGCCCAAAGTAAAGCATAAATTAAGCCTTAATTAATTCTAAAATGAGAAAGACACAATTAATGTCGCCATCAAATTGTGACCACTACTGAATAAGAAGCTCCACCAAGAAGCTAAGATAATAACTTATATGGTGATCGCCCATAGTTAATCATTGAATCATAATTGACAAATGAGATCGGGGAAGACACAACAGACAAATACTTGTTCAAAATTATCTTCAATAAAGGAAGTATGTAAATATTCAAAAGAAATTAAAGGCTTCCACTCGGTTTGTCATTAGCTATAGTGTTGGCTAAATTAAAGCAAAAAAGGAAATATTTAATGAAGGAAATTTGATAAAAAGTAATCTTTGTTATCTACTATTGTGCCCATATTTGATGGCGATCACATAAAAAAATGGATCGCCCCGCAGATATAGTCTACATCGAGTATAACTAATTAGATAGCTAGAGAGAGATATTTACAAACAATTATTTTGATACAACCGTTGGAGAAACAATTGGTAAGTAAGTCGAATTAGGGTCCAACAATAATATTAAATATAAGTTTTAATAACATTTTTAATATAGATCGTAGAATTTTTTATCTGTAAGGGCGGAGCTGTCTCAAGTTAATAAGCACTCTGGCTTGTATAAACTAATAAATAAATAAATATACAATATAAATTTATAATCTTAACCTTTAAAATAATCATACCGTTTTGTTGATTGGCCATATAACTTTAAATGTTTAACATTTTAACCCCAATAATTAAATACTCTTTTTTCATTTTTAGTCCTAAAATATTTACCTTTAGAACATCTGGCCCTCGAATTTTTTTTTTGTCGGTCTCGGCCCCTTCTTGTATGTTCCTATTTTAATTTTCGCTTGCACAATATTTATAAATTCTTACATCCACCAGAGTGAACTAATGATTTTTTAAACCATGAATTAACAAGTGAAAATTTCGATTCTTGAGACTTAAACCCATCAAGCCAAACGATGAATACTCCCTGCTGTTTCTTCTGAATTGATTGAGCATTTAATTTTGAATGAGACATATAAGATACAAAACTCACGTGCTGATAAAAAGTGGTGCTTTATTTCATTTTTTCTGAGAAATAAATTATTTTAAAAAAATTAAACATTATAAATATTTGACAAATGCAATTTTCTTTTAAAAATATTTTTTTGATTAAGGGTAGGGTTCTATTGCGTGCTTCCTCAACACAACAGTAGTCTCGATAGTTCATTTTTAATTTTTCTTTATTATTATTATTATTATTATTATTATTTCACTTTTCGGATTCAAATTCGGGCAAATTTGATTTGCCTCAGCGCTATCTTCGTTCACGGTGGGCTGGATATCCATATTTGGAGTTAAGTTTAAGCGTTGAGTAGTGCAATTAGCACCCCTTCCTTATTTTCTCACCCCGTCTCTAAATGTACCCCATTTAATAATTTCAAAATTTACTTGTCCTCTTATAACACCACCTTCGATGCCCTTAACACCCTTGTTCACTGTGATTACTATATATAAAAAAAAAAGGTCTATACAAAGAATTGGGGTCTAATAATCTAACTGAATTTACATTAAAAAAGGGATTAGGTTTGAGAAATAAGAGGATAATATAAGGAATTTTAGTAAAATAATCCATTTTTATATATGGGATATCATATTATCCAATATAATGAGGAGTGGAGAAACTTTAGCAAAATAATGAACCTCCAACTAGCAGCAGAAGTGATAGTATTTATGTCATGAGGAGATTTCCTCTTTATACAAATTTCGTATTCTAGAATGCTTCAAACAGAAAAGTTACATGACTGTTTTGATTCAATGGCATGTATTAGCATTAATGAAGCATCAAATCTAGAAAAAAAAAACCCAAATAACATAGGACATGGGGATTTAGAAAGCTTCTAAAGAGAGAGATGTGTTCATAAATATTGAAAATTAACTCATCAAATTTGACTAAATAATCTGCAATCTCACTGTAGCCCAGAAAATAATGGTGAACAACTTATGAACGTAAAAATGAACTGTTTATTAGTTAAGTTTTTTCTCTGTTATTTTGAATATGGGTGCAGTGAAGAGAAGTTTTGGATCCAAATCCCAACCCGGATTGCCCTAGCTTCCTGCAAGAGTTTCATTACATTTTTTTTTTTTTTTTGGTCTTTTGGTGTAATTTTGCTGCATGGTTAAAATTGTAAAGCCCAAACTGGGGTTTTAATAGGATCGTTGACGAGGGCCGATAGTGCTACACTAAAGCCTTTTCATCCTCGTTGGGTTGCCATGGCACTTGATCTATGGGTCTGGGCATTGAGCTCTTCGAATTTCGTTTTGGAATTATCATATTACAATTTACTGATATTACAATTACGTGTCAAATTTTGAATAAAAATTTAAAAATGTATTTACGTTACGGAACTTGAACAAAACGACGCGCTTCATTTGGGATTTGCTCAGCTTGGAAACGTTGTCGTTTGGCTCTCAAGCGTAAGCGGCGGTTTGTACTCCTCCCTGAAGGTTCACGAACTAAAGCAAAATTAGTTCATTTTTAAGCACATCAAATCCAGGTATCAACCCTATTCTCTCTCTCTGTCTCTCTCTTTGCTTCTGCATATTCGTTTACAGTTCCATCTATTTTTACTTTTATTAACATAATATTATCATTTTAGGGAATTAATAAATTAAGTGCTATGTGAGATTTCGAATTTTTATTCTCATTTTGCTATTAAAGCAAGCGAACGGATAGCAAATTCTTAAATCATAATTTTACCCGCTTATTTGGGATTGATTATATGCATTTTGTTTACTTAAATTTTACTGTTTTTCTGAAGAGTATTTCACTCTTAACGAAATTTCCAAGTTGCTGATGTTGTTTGTTTTGCTAAATTATTTAACTAAATCAAGATTATATTTTGATTTTCAAATGATAAAAAAGCTGAATGAAAGTTGTAAACTAATTTGTGCCTAACTAGGAGAATTTGGTGGATAAATATTTGTTATATGAAATTAAGTTATTCTTGAGTGTTAGTGTGCCCAATTCAGCACTGGGTGTAATTCTCAATTTTCTATGTTGTAGAGGTGGTGAATTTGAACCCTAGTTAATTGTGCAAGGAAATGTTAAGGTTATTTTTGTGATGGATGCGAAGGCACTGGCGAAATCCAAGAGAGCTCACTCTCAGCAACATAAGAACAAGCCACATCCAAATCAGAAATTAAAAGCCCCAGTGGTTGCCTCTGACAATGCTGGAAGCAAAGAGAAGCAACCGGGGAAGCAAGTTGGGGTGGCAACACGCAAGGCATGGCGTTTATCTAAACTTCCATCTAACTGGGATCGCTATGAAGATGGATCTGATATGGATTTGGAAGATACCACTAGTCAAGCCTCTACTGTTGTTGTGCCAAAGAGTAAAGGGGCAGACTATCGTCATCTAATTGCTGAGGCTCAATCACAGTCTCTGTCACAGTCACAGTCACATTCTTATTCAGATACCTTTCCTTTACTTGATGATATTATGCCCGGTATGCACTAGTTTCTTGTTGGTTCTAATTAGTTCTATCTGTTTATCTTCTTTATGTAATTCTGGCTGATTATTTGAGGCTGGCAAGTTGTAAGGTGCTGCATATTTGGTTGTCCTTAATTTATATTGTTATAGAAGAATATTTGAGGAATATTTCTACTGCTCTATGTATATCGCAGATAAGAACTGGCATGTGGTTCCAAATTTCTAAAGTAGTTTTCTTCATTAACACTTTGAAAAATGAATCTGATGCTAGTGAGTCTGAAATAGTTGAGAATTTGTTGAATTTGATACTAGTTTTTGGAGTATTGGAGTATTGTTTTCGAAAATACAGTCTGTTTGTGTTGTCTTTTCCTTTTCTTGTATTTGTAAGTAGAAAACAACTTTTTTGAAACCTTACTGAAGGACACTAATTTCCATATGAATTTCTAACTTGATTGTTATTTCTTTGGAAAAGATGATTGCAAGTGGATTTTTAGGGACTTGTAAAAGGGTAATGAAGAAATGTATTCTCAAGTGTTTTAATTCTTCTCGTGGAACCACTGAAACTGGTTTGGAATTATGGTTGATCTCCACTCACTCTCTTCTTCCCCTTCTTTAGTACTCATTGTTCAAATCTCCTTCAATCTCAAGTTTTGATGTAAATGGAGTTTAAATACCAGAAATTGCTTCCATTACTTTGTAGATCAACCGTTTTTTTTTTTTTTAGCATTTTTATTTCAAGATATGTAGTTAATTTTATAATGTTAAAGGCTTGATTTAAAATTTTCCTGCGCAAATCTGCCAGGAGGTTTTGCTCCTGGAATGGGCCCTATGCTGTCAGTCAGGGGGGAGGGCATTTTATCATGGGTTGGGGATGATAACTTTGTTGTGGAGGATAAGACAACCGCATTTCAAGAGGTAACTCTTTTTTTTCCCCCCCTTCAATTATCTACCAATTTAATCATAAAGACGATATTCTATGCAAAAGGAATAGCTGACTTGGACGGTGCATTATCAGATGGCATACCTATGTATGAATTCTTTAGGATGTTTCCCTCTCTTAGTATTTTTCTTGCTTTCGATTTTTCTCTTAGAACTAAGCTTCAAGGATTCATTTGCATCAAATATGGCCATCCATGTATCAAATTGTTATTTGGAGGAAAGTTAAAGGTTCCACTTATGCGTATATACAGAGGTGCTCCCAATTAATAAAACCAGAATGCAACTGTATTTATATAGCCTTGCTGTAAGTTAGAAGTACAATACATCACTCTACAGGCTACATCTGAAGGGTTTTTGCCTTAATCATTTGAACTCTTGAAGACTCTTGAGTTTCGGGAAATTGTTAATCGCAATTGAGAAAGTTGTGATTTGCACGGATTTGTTTTTACAGCAATGCAATTGTCATTACTGTATTACAGTTTTACTTTAGCTGGAGGCCACCTTCAGATTATATTCCATTGAAGGGTTTGAATTTTCCTGTACATTTATATCTCACTGTTTCTTCCCCCTTTGCCCCTCAATATCATCCTCTTGGGATGGTTATCTATGCAGGCATCATTTCTGTCTCTAAACTTGAATGCTCTTGCGGAACACCTTGCAAAAGCTGACTTATCACAGAGGCTTTTTGTAGAAGCTGATTTATTACCATCAGAATCGGTAATTTATGTTAATATTTATCATTTATTGCATAGGATCTGTGAGTGTTATTTTAAGCTTCTGATGTTTTTAAGACTTTGGTGTACAGGTTCTTTTTTCAAGTTTCTCACCCATTTGCTAAGGTGGTTAATACTGGATGTTTTATGGCTTATGTGACAGGGCACGGAGGGATCAATGGCAAGCAGCAATCAGGAATCAGGCCTGATGCAAACAGAACATGAAAGTGAAGCAGATGTGGATGTGTCAAGGGACATGGATATAGCTTCTAAAGATTTTCCTGAGGTTAAAGCAGCTGCTAATGTATCTGAAGACAAAGCTTCCACTGATTTCCGGGAGAAGGTTAAAATTGTGGATACAAAATCTACGTCAGTTGTCGGCCACAAAAATGTAGATGTGATATTTTCTAATCAGAGGTCTGCTTTAGTGAATCAAACCAAAGATGATGTGACCTCCAGTCGATATGACAGATTTGGACAAGACAAAGCACTTGAGCCCTCGGCACAATTGAATGAAAATTCTGTTTCAGTCTTGAAGAATCTACCGACATTTGAGGCCACAGCTGCAGAAGCAGAACTAGATATGCTTCTCGATTCATTTAATGATATCAGGTTCTCAGATCCCTCTACCTCCAAATTCAGCAAACCTTCTGTTTCCCAACAAACATCTTCTACGGCTCCGCAACAGCTTTCGAGAAAGGGCCCACATTTATCTAAATCTGCATCTGTTACTGCCAGTTTTGATGACGTACTAGATGATTTATTAGAGGAAACGCCCAATTTGATGAACCCCAATGGCTTGTCTCAGCCTCACGAAGCTCAGTCTTCTTCTTCTTCTTCTTCTCAATCTGTTACAAAGTCTAAAGTGTTGGATGATTTTGATTCATGGTTAGATACGATCTGAATTTATTTTTCAGTCCAAATCCAAACTCATAACCAAATACGTGGTGTTAATAGCTGTTAAATGAATCTTTTTATGCTGTCTCTCAATGGAAGTTGCACGGATTCATTGTTCAAATTGATGGGAGCTCTCCTATTTTTCTTTTACCTTTACCAGGGTTGAGGCTTTAAATTTTTGTTTTTTGTTTTGCAATTTATATATTCACTTGAATGTATATATTTGAACAATGTATATATTCACTTGAATGTATATATTTGAACAATGTATATATTCACTTTAATCAAAACTGCACCCAGTAAATGACTTGCCCGCCTTTTGCTTCGAGCAAAATAAGTGGGCCATCAAAGCCCATTCTATTTATTATCCTCACAATTCGTCCCCCTATAAACGCTAAACCCCTAAACCCTTTCGCGTTCACTCTTTCGAATTTCATAAACCCTAAAACTAAACCCCCCTTGTCAGGTACCTACTCGTCCTTCTATTTTGACTCCCTTATTTGCTTATATTTGCCTTGCTATATACAGTGTTGTTCTTAATTGTTTGATCTTCTATATTTTGTTCTTTAATGGTTTGGTTTCTGAGAAACATTTGGGTAAATTCGAAGACGTCAACGATTTTATTATAAATTTCGCTTTAATGCGGCTTTGACTCAACCGGTTTTTCGTTTTTAAACAGCGAGATCTGTGAAGTTTCCTTCTTTTTCTTTCTTGCCTTTAGTAGTAAAAAGCTCATTCTTTTTTTAAATAAAGTTGTACGATGATAAGAAATTGTATAATTGGTTGTATGTACTAGGAATTAGTTGAAATTTACCGCACACGATTTAGTTTTTTATGGGTATTGGGGTTTTGTGGTGTTATTTATGAGTAATTATTTATTTCGATGGAAAATGCTGTTTGAGAGTTTGTTATCAACTATCAAGAATGTTTCAATACTTCAACTTGTTGTAAAGATTAGTTAATAGCTTGCAGTTAGTTTCAGGAGACACTGAAATAGTTTCTATTCGATATTCCAAATAAGGGTTGTAAGAGTGAAATCTCAGTTTTTAATTGCGAATGTGTTAGTGTTTGTCAGGAGTGAACTTGAGTATGTGTCTGATAGAGAAGAGTTTAAAACATATTGAGATGCTTGTACCTGAATGTTTTAAACAAACATACTTGTTAATATGTTATTTTCCACAGCCTATGTTTTATTTGTGAATGTCTTTGGTGGAATAAAGTTGGTAAAAAAATTAAAAAAAAGGCTACTTTCAGGACTTTAAAATGGGCTTTCAGTTCAAATAGATTCCTTGTTTGATATGTTAGTTGTTACATCACAGCAAAGTAGTAACATTCAAAACTTTCTGTAGATACACTCCAAGCTAATGGAGCCTTGTTTGGTGGATTCAATTTGTAATTCTTAGTTACTTGTTATAAATAGTTCAAGGCTTTTGTGAAATAGCTAATTAATTTTCTTCATTTCCTGCTCTTTCAGACTGCTTTCTCATGCATATGGTCTATATATGAATCGATTTCTTTTTGCCTTGTCAAACTAAGAGTCAATATATGATGTGCTTTCTGCTGTTTGTTTTATTATAGAGACATGGATGACTACTTTAATTAATGTTATCACATAAAAATAACGTTAACTGACATGCCATTTAGGAACATGAACTTCAACAATGTCAAAGTTCCCAAGGTGCCTGGTGGTGGTGCAGCTTCTGCCTTAATTAAGGTGGGAATTATTGGTGGGATTGGTTTGTATGTTGCAGCTAACAGTCTGTACAATGTTGAGGGAGGGCATCGAGCCATTATGTTCAACCGTATAATTGGGGTGAAGGAGAAGGTTATTACTTCACCTGAAATTCCTGATGTTTGTGGCTGAATTGGATTTTCACTGTTATGAAGAATTTGGATTTATTCGCCTGTGTACAACTCTTTATCCCTCCTTTAGTATTGCATCTAAAATTTATTTGTACACTAATCCCATAGTTTTGACATAGTCTTAGCGTTGTGGTGATTATTTTTTGAAAATGAGTCATCCTTCTAAAATAGTTTTCCTTTACTCACGGGAAATCAAATATTTTTGTGTCTATCATATTTTTTGTCTGATAATTTGGATCATTAACTAATGTTTGATTGGATCTTTGTTTTTTGAGGCTTTTTGTCATGGCATCATGTCATTGTACTCACAAAAATGGTTCATTGGTGGTTCAACTAAAACTCTTATCATTTACTTCTGAAAAAGAAAAAAAATTGCATATTTCTGCAATAACAAAACCTCTTTTTCAAATTCTCCATCAAGTATATTGATGAAAGTGTTTGTCATGCAGACCATCATTAGATTTGTTTGATACTCCAATATGTGTGTGTGTGTGTTGCCGCTTTGCCTCTCCTGGTTCGTGGTGCCATTACTATCAGTAGGCTTTCAGATTGTACTTTCTTTTTGTTATTTCAGATTACTGGGGCATCATCTTCTGTCTGAACATTTTTTAATGTTTTTGAAACTCATACAGTTGCCCTTAAAATACCTTCCTTAGCATTAGAGTCAACTTCTCTGAAAAAAGTGAAGGGTAGATCATCATCATGATTCTTTTTGCTTTAAATCAGCATTTTCTTCTCTCTCTCTCTCTCACTCTCATATTATGTGCATCAGTGAATCTTTATTCTTGTTGTTGCTGATTTCTGAGAGATTTCTTACTTTGTTCAGTAATTTCTGCACTGTAATAGATTCCATTATGGTGATTCATGTTGAATATGCAGGTTTATCCTGAGGGGACTCATCTAATGATTCCATGGTTTGAGAGACCTGTCATCTATGACGTTCGTGCACGACCCCACTTAGTGGAGAGTACTTCTGGTAGCCGTGATCTTCAGATGGTAAATACTTTCTTCTTTATTATTCTTATTGTTTGGGAGTTAAGATTTGCTTGGTGAGTATCTGCAGGAAATGCAGTGAGACTAGTCTAAACTACTCTCTAATTGCTAATGTAAGATTTTCCTTAATATAAACAGTGTAGCGGAGATAAGGTTTTCCTTAAGGTAAACTGTGTTGATAGGTAAAACACTTTCAGACTGTTTTGTAGCACAATTCACCGGACTATGTTACTCTATAAAGAGTATTACTATTTACTTTCCTTTTGGGTCTACTGGTTGGTGTTTCATGCATCTTGTACCCACCATGCCAAAATAAAACAAAACGGGTTATATTGTAGCTATTAACCAATGGCCAATACAGTTCTGAAGCATTCTATATTTACTTATTGCACCAGATTGCTTCTTTTGGACTGCTGTTTGCCGCAAGTATGTGTTGAAGATATAATTTGCCTTTGTAAGTATTACGAATTGTGCAGGAATTCCAATGAATTTGGAGGTTCAAATTCATCATAATATTAAGTTGTTTGTAAGGTGGGTGCCTATTGACCATCTATTTTGTAAATCTTAAAAAGATGGAAGTCTCAGGCTGATGGCATTACTTTGATGAAGAATTTATTAATTCTTAACTGTAACGACTGATTCTACTCATTTACATCTGTATCTGATGCTACCGTATAGGTTAAGATTGGGCTTCGAGTCCTCACCCGTCCTGTAGCAGACAAGCTGCCGACAATTTATCGAACCCTTGGTGAGAATTATAATGAAAGGGTTCTACCTTCCATCATTCATGAAACTCTCAAGGCTGTGGTCGCACAGTACAATGCCAGCCAGCTCATCACCCAGCGTGAGGTGAGCAACTTGGCCTATTTCTTTTTACCTGATTGCAGTTTGTGTTGAAGTCTATCGCATGATCAATATAAGCTCTTCTTCTTTTAGACTGTTAGTAGGGAAATCAGGAAGATTCTGACAGAGAGGGCAGCCAATTTCGACATTGCCCTAGATGATGTCTCTATTACAAGCCTCACTTTTGGGAAGGAATTTACATCCGCCATTGAAGCTAAACAGGTAGCCGCACAAGAAGCAGAGAGGGCTAAATATATTGTGGAAAAAGCTGAACAAGACAAGAGAAGTGCTATCATCCGAGCACAGGTGAGAAGGAATACTCTTCCCATGTTTGTCCGCTGGTTAGTTGGTGGTATATTTCACATTATTATCTTCAGTACTTTTGACTATTTAGTAATGAAATTCAAGAAACGATATTATTCACGAAGGGGAAATTCTATTTTGTATTATTTCTTTTAGCAGCATATCCACTGGTTAATAATGATAATACTTTTCTCTCAATCAGGGAGAAGCCACAAGTGCTCAGCTCATTGGTCAAGCCATTGCCAACAATCCAGCATTTATCACACTGAGGAAGATAGAAGCTGCAAGAGAAATCGCTCAGACTATAGCGCATTCAACCAACAAGGTCTTCTTGAATTCAGATGATCTTTTGCTGAACCTTCAGGAGATGCAGTTGGAGAGTGCAAAGAAATAGGCTTAAATTAACCAGCTTCTGAACCTTTGTTTTGTTTTGATTCACACACATTGTTCAATTGTGGGAATTTCTTATCTTCAATAACTGGGCAGTGCATAAAAGGGAAAATCCTTGTTTGTGATCCGATGGATGGTCTTGGAAATCCGGGTGTAATGTTCCCAAAGAATTGTTAATTGGAGAGAACAACTTTGAACTGTTAAACCGCACAGCAAATTATCACTTTTTGTTCACCCTTTTACATAAATGAGATGACTAAAATTAATTGCAATCCAATCTTTGTCTTGTGTCTTTACTCTATCACGTGTCTGGACCTGTGTCATATTCTTTAACGATAGCCATTGCCTCTTCTTGTTTGCGTGCGATTGACCTTCAAAGTCGCTTGTCGTATGAAGTTAGTAGCGTCATTCTTCTAGAGGCCAAACTTGGCTGCATTTTGACTGCTACCTGTTGGTCAATCGCAAATATCTGCTCAACAACCGGTGAGTTGTATTTGTAGCTTCAAAAACACCACTGGCACCACAACAGTCTCAGTGATTAGAAAATGACTGCTTTACTGTTTGGCTTGACTCGGTCACTGCTCCGCCATTGTTTCTTTTCCACCTCCCGCTTTTCTTGTATTTTACAGGTCATTAAAGTCTAATGATTCTCGAGACTTTTTGCGCTGGCGCAAGTGCCGAGCTGGTTCCAGCCGAATAATCCATGTCGTTCATCAAACTTTGATAATACTTATCCAAAAGCACTTTGTTAATAAGAAATCAAAGTGGGGCCCACCCTGTTGAAGGAAAAAAATCTGGAAAATAAAACAGTGTGTCTTGATATTTGTGAGAAAAAAAAATTCCATCCTTTTCTCAATGACATGTTAGTTGGAACATTACATGTGCATCGTCATCATCTCCTGCATGTATTATTACTAAGAATCAAATCAGACGCCAGCAGATTATCGTCAAACATATCTTTAAAACTAATTGGTTGCACTGGGTGATGCAAGTTGTTGATGTCATCACGTTGGACTTTTCCATCTTCTGGCGACCACCTAAAAATTAATAATTAATTTTTTTTTAACCCTTAATTATTTTTCACACGTCATGTGTCGACATGTTAACAGCTTTCTTTAATTTTTTCTCGTAAATAATTTCCGGTTGGAAGCACAAATGGCTTTAAGTTTTTAACCGCGCCACTGACATGAGTTCTTTCGAAGTTTTAAAATTTTTTATGTCATATATTTTTTTATAATAATATATAGACATGATTTAGTATTTTATTTTTTAATTAAAACTTTAATTACACTTGAATTTTTATTTAAATAATGAGAGAATCGTGATTCTTTTTAGTAAAGATCATATATATGGGACGTGGTATGATAACTCTAAAGAGGAATGGAAACACGTAGGGGACGGCGGCCGTGGTAATGCCACGCCGAGTGACAATCATCATGACGGCAGATGATGCGTCTTATGACGTGGCAGACCATGGCAGGTGAGTACTTTTATTCTGGCCGGACGTAGACTGAAGTAAATGTTTTATTAGTGCCACGTGGCGCGCCAGAGGCGTGACATCATGCAGAGGGTACCGACACGGTTCATCAATTGCTGCAAGCGTCGTTTCGTTGGCGTGGGCTTCAAGCACCGCCCTTGAGCGGCTTTTTTGTCTTCTCTGTGGGAAACTGGGCGCTGCCGCGTGCGCGTACGATTCAAGATTAATTTAAAATTGTGGTTGAAATTTAGTTGGGTTTTTTTTCATAATTTTTAATATAAATAATATTTTATAAATTTTATAAAAGTGATTTATTCATAATTTTTTTATTTTGTGAGCAGTTTTTAAAAAATAGATAAGAAATTATTTTTTATAAACAGTTTATTAAATAAATTATTATATTTTTAAAATTTTTTTATTATAATTTTAAATTTTAATAAAAAATAATAATTATATCTTATTTATTTATAAATCTTGATATATAAATTATATTTTTATTTTTATCATATTTTATGTGACAGAATATGAAGTTCTTTAATTTTTTTTTAATATAATTTTATATATTTAAAAAAATATTTAAATAATTTATTAAACTTACTCTAAAAATAAAAAATAATTAAAATTTATGTCTATTTTAATTATTATATAATAAAATAATACTTTCATAATAAATTTTATAAAACGTTTATAATCTAATTTTTAAACTCACAACAATTATAATAACATAATTTATCAAATAATAAAATATTTTTTTTAATCAATAGCTTATTTTATTTATATACAATACAAATAACTTATTTAATCTATACAATAAAAATAACTTACTTCATCATCATCATCTGCGACCCCAAACTGACGCTCATTTAACCGAACGGTGTGAAATTAGTTGAGATACTTAATAATTAAGACAAGAAGAAAGAAAATATATTTTAAGATTATTACGCAACTAATCATTAAAGTTTCCAAAAGGGCGTGCTTACGGATAACCATTGTGTGACTGTTTGTCTCACTGAAGTTGATGGTTCAAGGGTCTTCAATATGGTAGAATTTGAAGAACTCCTGATTAAATTTAAAATTACAATATCTTTAAAATATTTTAATTAATTTATAATTTAATTTAATTTAATTATTTATTTAGATTCATATTATTTAAGCATACTTTATTCGAAATGTATTCCGAATTTAACTGTGAGTTTTTTTTCCAAATGTAAATATGAATTTTATTAAAATAAATTTTCTAGTCAAATTAAAATAAATTATAACTATTAAATTGTAGGCTTTGATTATTTCTTGGGATAAACTTTAAGTTTGAGTTCAATAATATTTTTAATTTTAAGCTCTGTGAAAATTTTTAAATTTAATTAATTCTCGACGTTCTACGGAATCAATAAGTTTTAACCCTCTTAAATTTACAAGTATTCTTAGAATCAATGTGTATTTAGTTTATTTCTTTATTTTAATATTCTCAAGAATCAAATGAGAATTAAAAATATAACCATCTATCTATCAACCTACATTTTTTAATCCTTCGACTACATCAATTTCATTGCAAAGCGTTCTTTTATAGAATCACACACTGCATCACTAAGCATGCTTTTAAGTTTCAATTTTTATTTTCATACAAATTTTATTTTATTTTATTATTTTCTACTAATATAAAGTTTATGGTTAGAAAACTAAGATATTAATTATAAGCCCGAATTTTTTTTTGAAAAGCTCAAAAGTAATTTTGAAAAGTTAAAGTTAATTTTGATTTTTGATAATTTTTTTTAAAAATCACTTTTAACAAAATCATTTCTCTTACGGTAAATTTTAAAAAGTAGGGGAGAAGTATTGTTTCAAACTTTTATTTTGAGAATCAATTGTATACTTAATGTAATTTGATATATATATATATTCAAAATTGTTCTTATTCAATTAGAAAACGAAATTGTTAAATTTAATAGACTATTATTATTACCAGCTAGATTGATATAACCAAAAAAAAGTTAATGGAATAAAATATGTATTTTAGTTATTATTTATTTTATTCACACAATTTAATATATACACACACGTGTAAAAATATGTAAATAAATTGTATTTAATATTATGTTTATTTCAGTCATTTGAATTTGTATCCTTATAGTAGTTTAATAATAAAACTTACTAAATAAGTACTACTACTTTTAAAATTGATAGTATTTTTTAAAAATAAATCTTGTTACAAGTTTTTTTTTTCAGTTGACGAAACTGGCCCTTAAACTACTTTTTGATAATTGTGTAAAAATAGAATTAAAATGATATTTTCTATTGCGCCAAATTAAAAAAAAAAAAGTGAATTTTCTCTTTAATAATATGCAGATTCAAGTGAGAGGTTAAAAAAAAAAAAGTGAGTTTTCTCCACACTAAAATACAGATTCAAGTGAGAGGTGACTACTACGTAAGTTGAATGAATGTTGAATGCCCACAATTGCAACCACAAGTCAAAAAACTACTTGATAATTGGAATTTAAATTCTGGATTAGCATTTCTTGTTCTTCTGCTTCTTCTAATTTTTAATTTTTTGTATCTTTCTCTTATTTCAATTTTCATACACCGCGTCAGCTTATGCCTACTATTAATTAAGACGCTATACTTTTTTCTTGTCTTCTTCTTCTTCTTCTTATTATTTTTTCTGGTAAACGTCGCACAACACCTTCAAATCAAAATAAATATCTCTAGACTTTCCCGAGAAAATTTAAGCCGTTTCCTTGGCTGCTTTTGGATCAGAAAAGACCCAATAACATAAAAAATCAATTCAATTAACCATTGTCCATGTACGCGGATCAAAATATCAAAGAGAAAGTAATGCGGCGACTGTGGGACAAAAGCCTAGAGGTGACTCAGATGACACAATAATGTTTAATAAAATGAGCACATAATGCATAATGACACATGTTAAACGTCACCAAAAAAAAATAAAATTACAACCGCGTAACCAAATTGCCTAACTGCCGTTGACGCATGACTCTTTCAAAATGCTCAACTCTTTTATCACCTCTGTCTTTATATATAATTCCTCCCCCGCATTATTCTCGGTACCACTCACTAGTTAATTACCCTTTTAATCTCTCTCTCTCTCTCTCTCTCTTTTTCTGGTTTTGTTTTTTAATTAAATTATTCTGTAAATAATTAATAACCATGCAGCAAGCTATCCCCTACAAATCGTGGCAACCCTTTGATCCTCCAAGACACTCATCGGTATTGACGAGCAGCAAGAGCGTTGTAAGAGGGTCCAGCATTAATACTACCGATGTTATCAGCAACATGGTGTCGGAGAATGCGGTGATCGTGTTCGCGAAGCGCGGGTGCTGCATGAGCCATGTGGTGAGGCGTCTGCTCCTAGGGCTTGGTGTGAACCCTTGTGTTTGTGAAGTTGATGAAGGGGATGATGAGGCCAGTGTCTTGGATGTACTGGAAATGATTGTTAATAATAATAATAATAACAGTAATGGGAGTGGTGATGATCTTGATCGTCAGAAGGTGCAGTTTCCGGCTGTGTTCATTGGGGGGAAGTTGTTTGGCGGATTGGACAGAATCATGGCCACTCATATTACAGGTGAACTGATTCCCGTTCTGAAAGAAGCTAAGGCCCTGTGGCTCTGACAGATGTTTTCTTTTTTCTTCTTTGAAAATTTTTTTTATTGACTTTTAGGGGTGATTAGAGAGACAGAGTTTATTCTTTCAAGTTCAGAACTGGGAATTCATGTGATTTTGTAATAGGGCTAGCAAAAAGAATACAAAGCCACCAAGGGATGATTTTATTATTCTTGTTCAATCTTCTCTTCCTTGTTGTTGATTGGAGGATCGAGTGCAATAGTTTTTCTTCAATGGGAATTTTTGTCTTTCTTGACCGTTGGGGTGATTATTATGAAAGATACAGAGCTAGCTGTTTCTGATAATTATGTTATGGGCATATTTGTTTCCTTTGTGCACGGGAAAGAAGGATTCAAACTGTCTTGCTTATTGGGTGTGTGTAAGATTGAAATACAAATAATTAAATCACAACCATTCAAATCGATTTAAAGAGACCAAAAGTACGTCGTGAGTGAGAATTAAAATGAGTAAAGGGTCTGGATCAGAAAAAAGAAGATACTCTTTCCAGTTTCCATCACATGGAGGTTAGTTAAATTTGTCTGTCCCATGTGACGAGCTGCCATACCTAACTTGATTTGTAAGCAAGCCACGTGTCGGGCAAATGTTTCCTTTTCCTTCACTATAAATTAAATTTTTTTTGTTATGTAATGTAGAGCAGGACATGGGGCAAAAGCACCTCTTCTTTCTTATTTTCTGCAACACAATCAACATTTTATAGTCTAGAAAATTAAGTGCAGAGCACCACCTCCATATATCTCAACTGAAAATTAACAGAAACTGGAAAAAAAAAAAAAAGAATAATTGAGCCACATGTTCCAAATGAGCCTGTAGCCTTGTCGTCTTCGTGTGCGACAGAATAAAATTACTGGGTCATTTTTTCATTTTTGGGTTTGCAGCTCTGAATTAATGTGATGACATTTGGACCCTTCTATAGTTCTAGAGGCCTCAAAACCTTACTCTAAGTGTACTCCACAAAATTTCTTAAAAATTGTATTCTTTCTAATAGCACCCGCTTTATAAAGCAGATCGCAGTCGGGTTAGGTCCAATTTCAAAGAAAAAGGGCCGAAGATGGCCCAAAACTGTTCTAACATAGTACACTTGAAAAATGGCATTTTCCATTTAGAGTGGAGTTTTTAACAACCCTCTAAAATCTTTATAACAACTCTTCTGAATTTTATTTTCTAAAATACTCCCATTTTTAATTTATAAAACACATACTTATAAAAAAAAAACTAAATAAAAGTTACCCATCTTCCCGCAAAATTTTACCTTAAAAAGGGTACCTCTTTCAAGGTTTCATTATAAAATACAAATAAATCCTAAAATCTTTAATTATTTTCATCTTTTTATATTATTTGTATCACCATAACTCAAAACTCTTATAATTATCTTTGGGAAAATATTATCTAATTAAATGTTAAAATAAAAATAAAAATAATAAAATGTGGTAGGTGTAAAAATTTTGTTAAAAGAATATTTTATTTTTTAAAATAAAAAATAATTGATTTATCTTTGATTATTTAATTAATTTTAATAAGAAAATAAATTTTACTAGGAATTTCAAGGAGTGTAGAAAGGCGAACTCTTCTGTTTAATAATTTGGTCGAACAATCATAATGCCTGGGGTTGCTTCTAACTCTTCGAAAAATTTTTTAAAGTAAAGTAAAAAGTAAAAGTTTTTAAGGTAACCCCAACTTATTTTTTGAAAATTTGTGAAAAGCAAAGTAAAAAATAAAAAGTTTTCAAAGTAATCCGCAACTTAATTTTTTTAAAATTTTGAAAGATACAATAAAATATAAAAAGTTCAAAAATTTAAAAAAGGTAAGGCGAAGGTTTTTTTTCTTTTCTCTCCCAAATTTATAATTTATGACATGAACTTTAGATTTGAAGTTACGAAATACCCCTCAATAAAAATCCTGATTTGGCTATATATTTATTTCAGGAACCCCCGAAACTAAAATTTTGATTCCGCGCTTTTGAGTAATTTATTTTTAGTTGTATTTTTCTAAAAAAAACTTGGATTCTGTCTTTGTTGTTAACTTGACGGGCATAATGGTGAATTTATAAAGAGCATGATGTCTCCTAGGAAGTTAGCTCTTGACAAATTTTATCTAGTAACAAGTTCAAACGCGCGCATAATAGCATCAATAATAACAAATCTATCCGAACTTTCTTATACAATATGAGGTGCAGACAACAAACTTACGCGAGGGATTGATGGTAAAAGTGAAAGTTTTTATTGAAAAAATACCACTTTTTACTATTGCAAAAATTTTCTTATACAATCTATGTAGTGATTTATATGGTATTATTAAATCGATTTGTTGTAAAACATCACAGGATTCAATTATGAATAAATAAAAATATTACCTTATCGGTTTATGGTAATGGCATTTTCACCCAAAAAGAAACCTCTACACTCTTAAATTTTAACCTTGATGTAAAAATAGACTTTTAATGCTTTACATTTAATTCCATAGACTTTTTCCTTAGTGTTTTTTTTTCCTCCCATATGCTGACATTAAACATACCGTTAGGTTGTATTTTTCAAAATCTATATTACTGTGAGATCAAGATCGTGAAAGAAGCAGCAGGGACTTGTTCGGTAATTAGTTCCTAATTAAAACGTTGAGTCCACTCGTGCATTAAAACAAAATTTGACGACGGTCTAGCTGAGTTGGCTGTCATATTCCGAAATTATAATTATAATGAATTCGTTGCTATTGTTTTGCGCGTTAACCACTCAGATATTTGAAGAGCCAGGCTGAAGGTGAGATTGGATCAAGCTTTCCTGAGGTTGACTCCATCATCACGTTCAGTGTCAAACAAGTTGGATTATTTTATTTGCGTCTTTTCTTTCTTACCATTTTGGCTGTCACATTCAACTGCTCCTAAGCTGTATGAAATATTTTAATATGATCCAACAATTTTGAATATGTTTATTAGGCCCAATTTTAAACTAACGTACTATTAGAAAATAACTTGGTGTTTGATTTCATAAAAAATACTCAAGAGAGAAAAAGAGAGTGAAATGGAAACTTCTCGATTCAATTCAAGAATAATAGATTTATACTACAATTCATTAAGCTCAGCTCAATTTATAGTCATGAGACTGTTATATCAACTCTTGCTTACTAATAACTAATTTGATCTAGAACAACCTATTACAAAATGCCATGTGGCTAGTAGTCATAACAAATCCATATGACTAAAACTATTGACATATTGACAACACATTAGCTTGAGCTAAATACAAGTCAACTATTTTCCTTGACACATCAGTTAAGCAATATTCTTGACATCCCTCCTCAAGCTCAGCCTGATAATGTAAGGTTAAGCTTGTTACTTAGGTAATGGAAAGAGCTTGTGACTTAAGTAATGGAAAGAGTTATGAGATAGAGCTTTTGTGAGAATATCTGCAGGTTGCTTTGAGTTGGAAATGTAGTGGACTTGAAGGCTATTGGTAGTAACCTTTTCCTGAGAAAATGAACATCCAATTCAATGTGTTTTGTTCTTGAATGGAACTTTGGACTACATACTAAGGCTGTTGCACTTTGTTTATCACACCAAAGAATAGGAACAAAGGAAGAAGTAAGAGAAAGTTCATAGAGCAGAGACTTTATCCACAAAACGTTTGTGGCTGCCATCACCAGTGGTCTATATTCAGATGTAGTACTTTTTTTAATACCGTGACAATAAGTTAGGGCCAAGAAAAACATAATATCAAGTTACTAATTTTCTATCATCTCTATCTCCTGCTCAGCCAACATCACTTAAATAATCAATCTGTAATGTGCCATGATTGTAGAATTAAAGACCAAAGAGAATGGTTCCTTTTAGATATCTAAGGATTCTCTTACAGGCTTGCCAATGATTGACAATAGGAGCTGATAGGAATTGTTTGGGTTTATTGACTGAGAAAACAATGTCAAGTATGGTCAAGGTGACAGATTGAAGGGCTCTAACAATGCTCTTATACAATGTAGCATCATAAAATAACTCACTATTAGCATTAGTAAAAGAGATTTCAGATGCCATTGGTGTGGAGCAGGGTATCCTATCTTACATATTGACTTTACCAAGTAGATTAGCTATGCATTTAGACTGAGAAAGATGAAGGCCTAAATTATTCTTAATGACTTGAATTCCAAAGAAGTAATTTAATTCTTTAAGATCTTTTAAAACAAAAGTTGACTGCAAATCTATAATAACTTGCTGGACAAGTTGAGGATTTGATCCTGTGAGGATGATATCATCTACATAGACTAGAACCAACAACAAATGATCTTGAATTCTCTTAAAAAATAGAGATGTGTCTGATCTAGAGTTAGTAAAATTCCATTGAGTTGTAAGCAGCAGTCTAAGTCTATCAATTAAGTTTTAGGGGCTTGTTTGAGATCATATAGGGCTTTATGCAACCTGCATCTATGATTAGGCTTTGAATTGTCCACAAAACCTTTAGGTTTTGTTCTATATACACCTCTTCAGTCAAGTAACCATTAAGAAATGCATTATTGATATAATTTGTCTCAACACCCACTTATTCATAACTGTCATGCTTAAAATCATTCTAATAATGCAAGATTTAACAATTGAACTGAATGTTTCAATATTATCCTAGCCTTCAGTTTGATGAAATCCTTTGACAATAAGCCTAGTTTTATACCTTGACATACTTCCATTAGGATTATATTTAATTCGAAACACTCAGTTGTTCCCTAAGACTTTAACAGGGTGACTAGGTTTAACAAGAACCCGGGTTTGGTTATCTATCAAGGCTTTATACCCATCTATCATGGCCTGATGCCATTTAGGATCTAACATTGCTGCTGAGATAATAGAAGGCTCTATAGGTTTAGCTAAGCAACTTGCTATATAGAGCTTTGGTTTAAAAATACCACCCTTTAACCATGTGATCATGTGATGACCAGAGATAGATTTTTTAGGAGGAGTTAAATTGTGAACAAGTGAGGAAATTGGTTATGTAGGCTAAGGTGTAACAAGTAGGGAGTTTTGTGAAAGGGAGTTTGAGGTAACAAGAAAACATGAGTGTGAAGGAAAAAGAACAGCTGCTGATTGAGGCTGAAATAAAGGTATATCAAGTTGAATAACAAGAAAGACAGTAGACTCAGATAAAATAGAGGAACAAGAGGATGGACATGAACTGTGAATTAAGGAGAAATCAACTCTTGGTTTATAAGGAAAACAAGACTTATTAAAGATGACATGATTACTAATGTATATTCTACCTATGGAATGAAGACATAAGTACCCCTTATGAAGTGAATTGTAGCCAAGGAATATACATCTATCAGTTCTAAACGCAAGTTTATGATGATTATATAGTCTTAAATAAGGAAAACATGCACATCCAAAGACCCATATGATTGAGTAATATGATGTTTTATGAAATAAAAGTTCAAAAGATGATTTGTTGTTCAAGATTGGAGTGAGAAGTCTATTAATAATATAAATAACAGTATAAAAGGCAATCCACCAAAATTTTAATGGTAAGTAAGCTTAAGTTAAAAAAGTAAGACATGTTTCAACTATATGCCTGTGTTTTCTCTCAACCATTCTATTTTGATGATGAATATATAGACAAGGGTGTCTAAACTGTATTCTCTGTGCAGCAAGATAAGGAACAAAAGACCTAAACTCTCCCCTCTAGTCTATTTGTAGGCATTTGATCTTGGTATTGAGGTTATTTTCAATTATATGTTTGAATTCAGTAAAAGTTGTTAAGGCTTGTGACTTTATAGTAAAGGGAAATATCCAAGTGAACCTTGTGTAATTGGCTTCAAGGGCGTGGTCGGGTTGGTTGGCAATAATTCTATTGCCCTTCAGGACCCGAATTCGATCCTTAAGGGTGGTAAGGGGATAAAAATTAAATTTGGGCTTGTCCACCCCCCTTACCTTTTTTTAAAAAAGAAGTGAACCTTGTGTAATTATTCAAGAGGAATAAATAATATTGATAGCCTTGAGAAGATAATAATGAGGTTGGTCCCCAAAGATCAACATGTAAAAGTTTTAGACACTGTGTAGTAGTAGTTTTTATGGAAGGAAAATGTTGCAATGACATTTACCAAATTGATAGGCATTACAAAAATTAGGTTTTATATTTTTATTTATATCAAAGTCAAAGTTAAGATGTTTAATTATGTGTCTAATAGGATGAACAGTGGGATAACCCATTCTTTTGTGTAACAATTTGTAATCAATATATTTAAGATAAGAAAAAAACAAGGCCCTTGAGGCTTCATTATTGAATGGAACAATGTTTACATCCGACAACCTTTAATAAGTATAAATAGTATCAGACACGTTTAAGTGATTGATCATTAACTCATGATGATGTTTGACACTAGATACAAATTTAAAGGTGACAGACAAAGCTTTGGATCCGGTATTACTAGGAATTGCAGTATTAAAAACTATAATAAGACTTTTAACTTGATATAAACCCCTTTAACAATCTCTTTGAGCAGAGCAGGCCCTGAGTTCTTGGACTTAACAAAACAAAATGTTGAATGAAATTTAATAAGAAAATCATTATCAATAAAGAGCTTAGACACACTTAAAAGATTCTTAGTTATAATAGGAACATAAAGAATATTATTGAGGTAAATAGCAGTTGTGGATAGAGTACTCAACAAGGTAGAACCAATATATTGTATATCTAAGCCCATACTGACATGATTCAAAAGTGTTATTACTCTCAAGTATAAGAGTGTCTAGTTATAATATAACATGGTGAGTCCGGGGTTGAACCACAGGAAATTTAAAATTTAGTAATCAATTTATTGTAACAAAGAAAATTAACTGCAAGAAAAAAATTAATAAGAATCAATTTAAAATTATGCTAAGGTTACGAGATCCACCCTCGAATTTCAAATTATGATTATAACAACTCTCTCAATTTTGTATTTTATATTGATCTTGCCAGTTAATTATTATACCACTAATCATTAATATGACAAATATGGGATCAAGTATCTAATGTGCTACAACTATATTGAAGTATAAACATTATGTTAAAATACCATATAAATCAGAAAAGATCTAAATCTATAAATTAATATGACATAAAAGAAATTGGTAAGGGAGAAAAAATATAACAAATAAAATAAACTTTAAAACTCACTTGAGAGAGTAGTTTAATCAATAATTTGAATCATTGAGCTTCACATTTCACTTTATCTTTGAAAATTTAGTCACTTATATTGAAAAATAAAACACTTATTTTATTTAACAAACTTCTAAAATATATTATAAAGGAATTGATTACACAAGAAAAACAAGAAAGAAAGAAAAATTTCTCAACTTTCAGTTCAGCCCTCAACTCTCTTTCTTAGCTCCCTTTTTATCACTTGTATTTCCTCGTGAGGAATGCATTTTTTTTCTTTTCTTTTATTAATATTTATTTTATTTTATATAATATATATACATTGACCATCACACCATTATTGCTCCTTTTTCTTTTCTTTTTCTTTTATTTTTTTATTTTTTTACATTTCATTAATAATGCATTTTAATGATTCCAGCAATTCTTCTTTGTTCCTGCTTTCAATTCCAATTCTCTCTCTATTCCTGAAATATTTACAATATAAAAAAATTAACATACTATAAATTAATTTTAATATAAAAATTTATTAGGGGAGCATAAGATAATTTAATAATAATAAGCGCATTAATCAACAATATAAATGAAAAACTGATAATTTTAGACTTATTAAATGTACACTTTTTAGTATTAATCATATACCATTTACAACATAAAGTTTATTTGTCCGAACAAAGATAGAGTAAAAGTAGAAAATACTTGCATCTTTAGTTATATGATTTGTTACCCCAAATCAATGTACTATGCTGAATCTACAACAACTCCATAATCAGCTATAGGAGTAAAAAGAGCATAGAAACCAAGTCCAGGACCAGTTGTGTTAGGTTGAGTATTAGTTTCACAAGAGATACTATTAAAATGACCTAGTGATCCTAGATAAAAGGGATAAATTTGAGGTGTCATGAAACCAGCATTCTGATAGGCAACATTGCCCTAAAAGAATGGTCAACTATGTCTAGGATAACCCTGAGTAACAAATCCTCTACCATAATTGTTCTAAGGATAACTTGTGCCAAGATTTTTGTAATTAAAGCCACCTTTAGGCCTGAAAACACCTTTTCCTTACCTATAAATAAAATTTTGATTAAACATATACCTACACTTAGAAGCTCTACGACCAGGAATAAAGCAAATTTGACAAATGCTTATCTTATCAGTCCATACTCCATTCTTACTGTTATCAAATACACCAACATTTCCACCACTAAAACCTTTCTTATTGTAGTTTTGTCCTTTTTAGCGAAATTGACAGACATATCATGTAAAATCTCACTCTGTATTTTTCCTTTAGTTATCTGCATTCTAGTTTCATGGCTAAGCATTAATGAATAAACCTCTTCAACAGTAA
Organism: Luvunga scandens; assembly: GCA_030449905.1. Lineage (NCBI taxonomy): Eukaryota > Viridiplantae > Streptophyta > Magnoliopsida > Sapindales > Rutaceae > Luvunga > Luvunga scandens. The sequence continues at coordinate 3,439,728 of JASUUG010001122.1, read as the reverse complement.
TATTATACTTCTCCAGCCTAGCAAGTATGTTTGTTATAAGAGATTTATAATTTTCATCTTAGCCAATGAGTAAATACATAATAAAATCAGTTAAAGCTAGAGAATTACCACCAATGGCCAGACTAGAGGTGGCCAATGGGCCATGCCATGCCATGCTTATGTTGATAAAGGAAAGTCCATGCGTGCTTGTACTTGTGCTCGTGTCGTGTCGTGTCGTGTCGTTCCCACTATGCGTTTCGTGTCGTGCCTAATGTTTTTTCTTAGGCCTGGCTCGACACACGTGTCATGCCGACACATGTCATGCCATGTCATGCCTAAGAAAAAAAGCACACTAAACTTTTTTTTTTTTTAAGAGCACATACCAAGTTGTTAGCATATTTTTTTTTTCAAGTGTATATACCTTTTTGGATTCATGTGCTTTTATTCAAATTTAATAAAATAAAAAATTAAAAACTCAAGTCGGTATTCAATAATAATAAATTAATAATAAAAAAAATAATGTAATTTTAATTACTAAGTTTGACTCTATGGTATTAGAATTTTTTTATAATACTTAACAACAATGAAAATAATAATTTTTTCTTAAGGGTTAACTTAATTGTTAACTTGAAATTACATAGAGTCATATATCATAGTTCATAAATAATATTAATACATATTTATAAAATCATGATATTTAAAATTTTATTTATTAAAATCATGATATCAATTATTTATTCAATAAATTATAAACATAAATCAATTATATATTTTTGAAACTAAGGATTAAATAAATTTAAAAAACTTGAGCTAATAAAATATATTAAAAAATTTAATTTCAAGTTATTTATAAAATCATAAAATTTTAAGTTTACTTTTATTAAAAGTGAAACGTACTTATTGCGTGTTTTTTCATGTACCATGCTTTTAAGACCCATGTGCCTAAAATTCTAAGTCCAGCCTAGCACACGTGCGTATCGTGCCATGCTGCATGCTCCATAGAAACGTGCTCCTGTCGTGCCTTGCTGTACGAAAATGTGCCGTGTCTCATGCCGTCCGGCCCATTGGCTATCTCTAGGCAAGACTGTCTGCAATTTTTTTTACCTTGTTAAAATAGTCATTGATAGAGAGAACTCCTCTCTTTGTAGTTTGAATCAACATTTTCAAAGGCATATAACAAGCCTTAGATTAAGACATGAACATCTCAGCAAGTTTTTCCCAGAGTTTAAGTGATAATCACAATCCACCACTATGATTAGTACATTATCCACCATAGATGACAACATCCAGCTCTACAGAAGCTTGTCAATTTTCTTCCAATCAATATAGTTTCGATCTCACTACGATTTCATCTTCGAGCTTTAGTACTACTTGATTCACCTTCAGTCTCAATAAGAAAATGATTTGGACACTAAGAATCACCATTGATAAAGCCTCCCAAACCATTAGCAATATATTGAAGCTCGAACTTGAGCTCTTCATACAAGGTAATTTGTTCTGTCAAGCTTAACTGGCTGACCAAAGGAGAAAGAAATCGAAGACAAAGCTGAGTTGTTTGAATTGGCCATATTTGTTAGCTTTGATACCATATTAGAAAATAACTTGGTGTTTGGTTTCAAAGAAAATACTCAAAGAGAAAAAGAGAGTGAAATGAAAACTTCTAGATTCAATTCAAGAATAATAGATTTCTACTACAATTTATTAAGCTCGGCTCAATTTATAGTCACGAGATTGTTATATCAACTCTTGCCTATCACAAAACGCCATGTGGCTAGTAGTTATAACAAATCCATATAACTAAAACTATTGACATTATCAACAACACATCAGCTTGAGCTAAATACGTGTCAGCTCTTTTCCTTGACACATCACTATGCAATATCCTTGACACGTACGACAATAACTAAATTCAATTGAAAATTCACCGAAATTTGATTTACCAATTGATTTATATCTAGAGACTAACATCATTTGAAATATGGACAAGGATCATCTCTTAATATTTTTCCCCTCTCTTAATTTTTTTTAATTTAATAAATGGTCAAGTTTGAGTTTTAAATTTGGATGATAACAATCAAACTAGTTCTTTTTTCCACTTTTTTATAATTAAATTAATTTTTTTTATTAAATTTAAAAAAAAATTAAAAGAGACTAGAAGAAAAAAAAACTAGGAAAAAAAATCCTAATCCTTTAAATATATAATAAAAACAAGGCTGGCTTTAGAGTTTTTAAGGCCTTAGGCCAATTTTTTTTGTGAGGCCTCTTTTTATTCTACAACTTCAATACTCAAAAAAACATAAAATATCTCAAAATTTGTTCCCTATTTAGTTCTTAAATTTCAACAATAGTTAACAAAAAATCTTTAAAATTTTTAAAACCAAAACCAAAAAAAAAAAATAGTGAAGAAGTTTTTTTTTTTACCTTCTATTAGAACCATTACAAAAATAAACAATCAAATAAATAAGAAAAATATTATTTTCAAATAAAATATTTAGAATTGTATCACATAGAAAGTTGATAAGATGAATTGATGATAAGATAATGGACAGAGACTTTATATTTCAAGAAACTAATTTTTTTTCTCTTTTAAATGAATCAATGAATGTAATAATTTTCTTTGTAAATAAGATATCAAGCAATTGTTTCATCTATTGATTTTTCAGATTATAAGGTTCTTAATAGAAATTAAAAGGAATACTAAATGTCAAAGATTCTAACGTTAAATAATTAGACTTTCTTAGAAAATTGAAAAGATAAAGAATTTATTTTTTTTAGAAAAACTAATAATGAATAAATTAATAGTTAGACAATATTATTAATTATATTTCTTTAACACCAAGGTTAACAAATATAGATAGACTTTCCTACAATATGTAATTTAAAAAAAAAAACTTATTCGTTAGAGAATTATTAAACAAATACTAAAAAAAAAAAGTCTTTCCAAAATATAAGACCTTAGGCGACCGTCTTATTCGTTTATACTTAATAACACCACTAAATATAAGTAATCATTACAGTACAATATAAGCATGTTTAGCTTTAGCTATAAACAATGTAATAGAAAATGTTTCGATAGTTGATTGAAAAAAAGAAACATTAGTAATAAATTAAAAGTCATAAATAACACCTCAATTTCATATAAGCACGTACAATGCGAATGCTAGGCATATGAGTTGGTCTTGTTGCTGGACATGGAAAATCATAACGGTTCGAGTATTCGAGTATAGCATGCGATCCACTCTTCATAAATCTGCTTATAAATTAATGTAACTGTAACTTAAATTCTATAATTCATCAATGAAATTGGTTTATCGACTAATTAAAATTGAATCGTATTCATATTTAACAGAAGTAGCTGAGGCATGATAAATCAAACAGCACAAAAGAAAACAAAAATTAAATAGGAAAGAGAAATACAAATAATAACATGAATTGATAGATACAGATGGTGACCTGAGAGAGCTCATTATCCCTTTAAAAAAACAGAAGAAACAAAATAAAAGAACAAAATAACGAATAAAAACAGAAAAAGAAAGTAATGGCAACACTATCTTCACTTAATGGTTAAGAAAGAACCCCCGTGCAAAGCAACGCAAGCCCAGTAACAAACCCTAATCCTGCATTCAATCTACCACCGGCGCCAGTATTATCATCAGCAGGAGCAGGTTCACTGGCTGCCGGCAACTTCTTGTTGGAACCCTCCGTTGGTTTCTTCCCCTCCGGCCCAGGAGCAGCCGACGGAGACTTAGCTGCCGACAGCTCCTCAGGCAGCAAAACCTTATCCACTTGGTATACTGCGAGTGGAAAATCTTGCCTTAAGACATTGTTAATGGGAGTCTCAACAACCCCAGATGACACATTCACTTGGTTGCCCTGTCCAGTGAAGTTTAGGCCCCAGACACCGCGTTCTTGTCCTGAAGCCAGAGTCCTGACGGGGTTGCTGACTAATAAAAGATCGCTCTGCTTGTAGAATTTAGGGGTTACATGGTACAAAACAAGCTGCACTTGCTTCTGGTTGTCGAGGTTGTTTAGGAGACCCTTTTCGAGGTTATTGAAAGCGTTGTCGGTGGGGGCAAACACTGTCATGCCTTCGGTGGAGCTGTTGATTTGGCTTTGGATTTGGTTTGCTACTTGTGTGGAGATTAGGAGCTTGATGAGTGTGGTGAATTGGCCATTCTTGTCGAGAATTCCCGTCAGGTTTACGGGGCCGGCGGGGGCGGGGGCCGGGGCTTGGGCTTGGATTTGGGGGAGGACAAGGAGGAGGGTGAGTGGGGCTAATGTTAGAAGAATGTGAGAGGCTGAGGCAGCTGCCATTGTTGATTGCTGTGATGGTGATGAGGTGCAGTGAAAGCTAAGGGGATTTATGGGATAAGATGTGGGGTGGGACTTTGTTGGAATGAGCTGGCTATAGCTACATAGTTAGAAACTTGAATCAAGAAAAACAACTTAAAAATTGGTATCTTTATTTTATATTAATATTGAGAAATTAAAAAGAAAAAGATAAAATTGGAAGAGCCTTTGTATAATTCATGCATATAGCTAAAGTACAAGAGTTCACTTGAAAAATTACTTAATGAAATTTAAAGACTTTCTGTGGTTTACTTTGTGCCAAATGCCCGATATTTTAATGGCAGTTGGCAGTTGGGTTTATTTTATTAATTTGACTGGGGTATCGGCTGGACCATATGGCAGCTAGCCAGCCTTTCTCATCTGGCAATACAAAATGAAAAACCGGACTAAGTCAACATTAATTTCAACTAATCTATTGGCCATTAATTTTTATAGTCTAAAAGTTGATATCGTTATTCTTTTTTATTTATTGATTCTATAATGTCAATCTATCAATTGAAAAAGAAACCTTTTTTTTTTGCAATAGAAAGATATATGAAATGTTTTCTTCAAACAAATAATATTATCAAGTAAAAAAAAAAAAAAAATTTCAAACACCTCTAAATTAACTGCTAATTTCTTGAAACACAAGCCCAATTGGAGCAGATGGTGTATAAGAGAGGCTCAATAATATTATTGTTTCAATAATTAAGTTATTAACCGATGCAACGTGAGGGAGGTTTGAGCTAAAGTTGATCGAAGCTAACCCATTCATCTTTGATTATTTAAATTGAGTTTCTGGTGACAAACAGAAGGAATACAAGCATATATCCTCAATTTGGCAGCCTGGCATTAACAGGGCATGTGGGAATACGATGCCACGAACAACTGCTCAGCATGTTTACAAGCAATGATCGATGTGCAGGAATAATTTATAAAGAATATATATATATGTTAATTATCGTGTTATGGATAATGTTTTTTTTGGTCCCATTGTCAATTTAAAGCCTGCCCTCAATACAATAAACAAAAAATTTATTTACCATCGAAATAGTTCAGAAGAATTACTTTAATTGGTCAATTAATACTTCAACAAGTAACTTTAATTTTAACTTCTAATTGGAACAAATGACCAACTTTTATGACCACAGCTAGCATAACAATTGACATTATATAGAGCAAGTGAAAAAAAAAGGACTAAAGAGTAATTAATTAATTAGTGACTTAAACAATCGTATTGAATGTTCATTATTAGCTTGATAAGGTGTTAACTGTTGAAGTGTCCCTTACTGCATTCATAGCTGTTATTTCTGGAAATATGAGACAAGCACATCGACGGCGGAGCTAAATTTCTTGTTGTCACGCTTGAAGAAGACTAATTAACGGCCAGATACGATTAGTTTGCTGGCCTGTCATATTCCATTGGATATACAGAAGAAAAGTGGTCAGTGCTAACAACACTTCGCATATAAAAAGTTAAGACATTGTTATTAGTGACAATTTCGCACCAACCTCGCATGCATTCTCCTATTCCACTTCATTTTAAACTTAAGCAATCAAATTGACGAGGATTTATAATAATCACGTACTTGCATTCTAATTGCTATATATGAACGGTTGCAAAGTCTGGGGAATATGCCTCAGTAATTCATCTTCATTAATTTTATACGTGTCAGGCTAATTTGAAAGGCTTCTAGCTAAATTCTCCTGGGTGGCATGCATATATGCATACAACACTCAGAGGTGGACCCAACCAATTTGTTCAGTGGGCCTTGAAACAGAAAGGGATAGAAAATTGGGAAAAATATGGAAAATATTTTTTTTAAAAAAAAAAAAAAGGAAAGAATCATTAGATATTGGCTAACTTACTTTCAAAATGAAAAATAGGGATGGCTTTTAACATATTTGACAATGCTTATAATACAGAGGGGTAGTATTTATAAGTTAATAATATCTATGATATGTAAAGGCCGGGGCTAGCTGTGCAATCAAAGAAAAAGTATATGTAAATTTCAACTGTCGAAAACAAATTATAACAAAACTAACAGGCCTTATTTATACTAACGCTGGGTCAATTAAATCATGCCAAAAAAGTATGCTAGGTGGCATATATATGAAGCATGGGATTTTCATGCATGACACATTTAGAGCGGAAAAAAAACCCCAGTAAAAGAAATCCAATATAATGAATCATACAGCAGCGCTGTATGTGCTTCGAAATTTTCTTGTAAAAAACTTTTGTCAGTAAAAATTGCAATGAAAAGCCTGATCAAATGGAAAAATAGTACAGTGCATATGTGTCTAATTTAAATGTAAAAGTATTTTTTGATAAGATTGCGCGCCTCCTCATAAACGTTTCACTTGATAATCAACTTGATAGTTTGTTTAAACTATGCATGTCGATGCCTTATACTATCTTCTCAAATGTCGATGTAGATAAAATTTTAGTAAACATATATGTAAAATCTTTTATGTAGCATACGTATCTGTATTTTATCAATCCATTCATTTTGTTGGAGCTCGTAGGCATAGAAGAATTTCGGCAAGATATGCTTTGTTATGTCTCTTTTAATATATCTTTTTTTAGTTTAAGTTATGCAAGCAGCATTATCTTCATATATCATTATTGAGAAGTCTGCACTTGAAACAATTTACAAACACTCTAGATGGATGATTGATCACAACCATATGCATTCTCGACTTGTCTCATGTATTGCAAGAATCTCAGAGTGATTGGAGAGTGTATTCACAAAAAGTCTATCATAAGAAAAGTTACTGTGCTATCATAAGAAAAAAGTACATGTTATGGGGATCAGATATATAACCTACATTTGCATAACTAATAAGACCTAAATTTTTTCGTTAGCTTATTAGAATAAAATAAACTCAAATCAATAGTTCCACAAATATATTGAAAAAAAATGTTTAACACCACTCCTATGTCGTCAAGTTGGTCCAAAACTAACCTTACCAACATGACTTCAGAAAAATATGTCTGATTTAATACATTGGGCTAAATATATTAGCGCACCAATAACATTAAAATGTGGTATTATATACTAAGGGTCAGTTTGGGATTGCAGTTGAAATTCCAATAAACTGCTTATTTTATAATTTTTAATAAAAACAGTGTTTGGTAAATTTTGTAAAAGTAACTTATTTCATAATTTTCTCCATTTTGTCAGCAGCTTTTAAAAGCAGGTAAAGTTTTTTATAAGTAGTTAATTCAATAAGCTGTCACACCTTTTTAAAATCCCTATTATATAACCTTAAATTTTAATAAAAAGACAATTATGGGCCAGTTTGGGATTGCAGTTGAAATTCAATAAACTACTTATTTCATAATTTTTTATTAAAATAGTGTTTGGTAAATTTTGTAAAAGCAGCTTATTTCATAATTTTCTCCATTTTGTCAGCAGCTTTTTAAAGTAGGTAAATGGTTGTTTTTCATAAGCAGCTTATTCAATAAGCTACCACACCTTTTTAAAATCCCTATTATAACCTTAGATTTTAATAAAAAGACAATTATATCATATTTATTCATAAATCTTAATATATAAATCATACCTATATTTCTATCATATTTTACATAACAAATTATGAAGTTTTTTAAATTTTTTTAATTGAGTTCTTTTAATATAATTTTATATGTTTAAGAAAAAAAATATGTTTAAATAATTTATTAAACATACTCTAAAAATAAAAAATAATTAAAACTTATGTCTATTTTGGTCATTATATAATAAAACAACACTTCATAATAAAATTTACCAAACGTATATATTTTACTTTTCAAACTCACAGCAACTGAAATAACACATTTTATCAAACACCAAGCTACTTTTTTAATCAGCAACTTATTTCATCTGCACAACACAAGCAGCTTATTTCATAAGCCTCCGCAATCCCAAACTAACCCTATATCATACTTATCTATAAACCTTAATATATAAATCATATCTTTATTTCTATTATATTTTATATAAAAAATTATGCATTTCTTTAGATTTTTTTAATTGAGTTCTTTTAATGTAATTTTACATATTTAAGAAAAAAAATATGTTTAAATAATTTATTAAACATACTCTAAAAATTAAAATCAATTAAAATCAATTAAAACTTATGTCTATTTTGGTCATTATATAATAAAACAGCATTTTGTAATAAAATTTACCAAACGTATATACTATACTTTTCAAACACATAGCAACTGCAATAACACATTTTACCAAACGCCAAGCTACTTTTTTAATCAGCAGCTTATTTCATTAGCATTGGCAATCTCAAATTGGCCCTAAGTATCTTTTCAGTCTTCATTCATTTTTTGGGATGAAAAGGATATTTTTAAAAATCAAGAGACTAGACTACCACACTCAATGGATAAACTTTATCCATATTAAAATGTTTTAATAGAATTTGACTAATGGGTAAAGATATATATCATTAAATCAGTTCTTAGTATGGAGCCTGAGACAATATCTAATTTTTCAAAATCTTTCATTTTAAACTTACTTTTCAAGTAATTAACTGTCTTTTTGGAGATTTTTGGGAATTTCAATTAAATTCATGTTATTAATATAGATAGCTCCCATAGCAAATCTAAATTATGACTTCTTTGTTAATACATAAGGACAATTAAATCAAGCCAAAAAATTATGCTAGGTGCCAAATATACAAAGCATGTGATTTGCATGCATGGCACGTTTAGGGTAGTGGTCAGAATTTCTGCACACCGCCTCAGAACAACGATCACAATTTTTTACACATAAAAAAGGATAAATTTACAGTTTTTATGGCATAACCCTCGAAGTCACAGTTTTTTAGGATCTATTTGGTATTATTTTCCACCTGTTATTTTCTCTTTTGTAAAAAAAAAATTAAGAACATATGTTTCATTGATATGTTTCTTTCTTTTTCTTTCTTTTTTTTTCCTTTTTTGGAACGAAGATATGAAGAATGAAATTATGCAAAGTAAAGTGAAAATATGACGAATGAAATTATAAAGTTTGTAAAGAAAAGCATTCTCAACTTCTAAAGAAAAGGGGAGAGAGCTGGAAAAAACAAAGGGGCTATGTCTGAGGCTGTTTCTTGCTCGGGGCCGCATTTAACCATTTTTTCATTTTATCAAATATACACTCATCTTAATCTACTCCTACTGCAACCCTCTATTGGGTCGTTTTAAAATTTTTATTTTTAATTTTTGTGTTAAATTTTTACATAAATTTCCCTCATTTACAAATGCAGATTTCTAGTTAAAAAGAAAAATCACATCTCTCTCTCTCTCTCTCTTTTCTTTCTAATAAGTACTAGAGTTAATTTACTTGTAAATAGATTAATAGATTGTTTTGAATGAACATAGTTTTATATGTATTTTTTTTTTTTCAGTTTTATATGTATTAGGTTTACAATTTATGCTGCATCCGTTATTTTTTCTTGTGATTTTTTAATATTGTTATTAATGCTATTTTTTACACTATCTCATTTGCATTTTTTTAATTAATAATGATCATAGACAAATTGAAAAAAAATAAAGACCACATGCATTAAATAATGAATAATTGAATCAAAACTTTTTATAAGCAAAATCTACTAAACATAAGAAAAATCTACCAAACGCACATTTTTACTATTTTTTTATATTTACAACCAAATGCATTTTACTATTTTTATTTTCATTTTTATTTTCGCGTATTGTTTCCTTTTCATTTTTGAGAACACCACATCAAAAATAGTATTTTTCTTCTCTAAACAAGAGATAGAGACGGGAAGTTTGAAAAAATTTGAATTTATAAGGAACCATGCGAAAAATCTTAAAATTATAAGGGGTAATTCAATTTTTTTTTTTTTTTAAATTAGAAGATGCATTTAAAAACACAAAACCATCAAAGTCGAGGGCAAATATGTGGCTTCGCCCATAAATAAATTCAAGTCTTTTCAATATGTTGGAGCATATATACAAACAGTGCTATAGTGAGATTTAATAGATAGAGTTTAGAAAATTTTCAAGTAGTAATAACTAGAGGTGGGTAAATCGGGTTTCAGTTTGGATTGTTCCAGTTTCAGTTTGAGTTACAATTCGACTGGGTTGAAGAATTGAACACAATTAGTTTGAAAAATGCGAACTGAGTGACACAGTGAGTCTGTGATTGTGGGAGTAAGTGAACTGTGATCGTGAGGTGAGTGAGCATTGCAATTTGGGTTGCGACAGTGTGATTGGGAGGTTGTGATTCTGCCATTGTCGGTTGGGGTTAGGCCATTAGGGATTTCCAATTTATGGGCTGCGGCACCATGAGCGCGTACGTATAGATAGGCATAACAGGTCGGATTTTAATTTCAGTTCGGGTTCAACTCAAACCGAAATTATAATAGATTGGGTTGTAATTTTTAACCCATTCAGATTTTATAAGTTAACTCGAACTGAACACCCAACAACAGTAATAAGATGCTATAGCCATTTTGGTCGACTAAATTAAAACAGCTTCACAAGAAAAGTTCTTTTAATCGCGAAGTTGTTTTTGCTGCTCTTCACATTATGGTTTAATCCTTGCCAGTGATTGACATACCTTTTCCCTTCGCCCAAAGTAATGATATCCTAAATTAAAAGACCAAGTCAAAACCAAGTTTTCTGCGGAACGTAAAATGTTTTTTAGCTATTGCAACATTACATTTGAGTTTGAGGAGGACTGTTAAATATTTAATATATAAAACCAATGGATTCATAATTCATTCACCTTTGCCAGTTTGCCTCGCAGTTGGATTTCTTTTTGTAACTTTCAGCCTCGAATCTTGTTTCGGGTACGTCAAGTAAAGACAAGTTAGCCAGCCCAATAAACAATGAAACCTCCACGGCCCAGTGCATACAGAACAAGATAGTCGATTCATCCTTTCTTATGACACAATGGCAGAACCACTAAGGAAATGCCGGGGCATCATTACAAAAATTAGTGAAATTTTACTACAAATCCAATGGAAAATCTGCTTTCTTGTTGGGATAATATTGGTTTGCCCCTTTTGAAATAAGAGTATCCATCACTTCATGTGTAATTCGAATCCCTAGATATAATAATGTGCTTGTGTTATTTTTCTCAATTGGATGTGGGATAATTATCTTAACAGAGATGGTTTAAATTTGCTTGTCCAATTAGAACACAACCAATTTGGTTTAAAATAATTTCTAAAATCATGATCAAGAAAATAAATTTTATTAAAAATCCCCCCACTGATCTATATTATTTTTTAAAAAAATTAGATTATACTAAAATTTTTTAAAAAAGTAATATTAAAATTCGCCGTAGTTATAACCTGCTGTACAGAAGTTGTAACTAGAGAGGAGTCAACCATCCCTTATTCTTCTTCCATAGGTCGATTAATTCCATTATCTTAAACCTTATCCAGCACCTTTAACAAGAAGGACATACATTTAAATATATCCCCTCATTAGAAGCATAGATGCCTATATTTTAATTGATCAAATATATACACACACTACTAATTTTACGAGAGTTAATTTTAAATTATTCCCTTTGAATTGATTATTTTCAAATCATCTCTAATTTCTACAAACCTCTATTGACCTTATATTTTTGTTAAAAGAAAACAAATAAAAAAAAAACCATCAATTCACCACTAATTTTTTCTTATCTTTTGAATAAAAATAAAAATAACTTAAGGTTTTTAAAGGTAAGAGAATATTGAAGATAATCAATTTATAAGGATATAATCTAAAATTCATTCATTTTACAATAAAGGAATCGCTTAATTGATTTCTAATGTAAAATACAATATTTTAGTTAAAATATGAAATCTCGTCAAAGTTCGCGAGATTCCCATGCATGAATAATTTATTTTAACTAAAATACAAATTCTGCATTAAAGAATAAGTAGGTGAAATGTTATGGCAAGTAATCTCATAACACGTCAGTATGGTTTGCGAAGCAGGGGTGCTGGCATATCAAATTTTGTGGATAGGACTTCATTCATAATTTTTTAGATTATAAATTTTTAATTTAATATAATTCAGGGATTTATGAAACTCAATTCAAATTTAATTCATATGTATGTTGATCAGATACGGATTTAAATCAATCAACATCGAATCCACCATTTTATGAATTAGTTTACTAGTTAAGTTTTTTTTAATTATGTCTGAGCTATGAATTAATTAAATAAAAATATAATATAAAAAAATATTTTACTACCGATTAAATTCAAAACTAAATAAGATTTAAATAAATTAATTGTTTAGAATAATACATTCAAAGTTTTAAATATAACACACCAAAAAAAAAAATTTATTTGTTTTTATCAATACATTAGGAATTATGAATTTAGATCTATATAAAAATCGAAACTTGAGAGCGTGGATGTAATAGAAAAAAATTAAGAAACTCGAAGAGCTTGAAAAGCTTGAAAAGAAAGTAAGGAACTAAGCTTAATTACCTAAGTGGTGAGGTGAAACAGTTATGGCTTCCTGGCTTGTGCGTGTGGTGGTGTAGCAGTTTAGTGTTATGTGCTAAAGTGTTTTGTTTGGCTAATGTTTTTTTTTTCTTTTGAATTTTTATTATCTAGAAAGTTATATTTTTTTATTTAGTCTTTTAAATATTTAAATATTTTTTTATTTTTTTATTATTATCGGATAAGATATAATATGATGTTAATATAATTATATTTTAATATTTTTCTTATTTATTAGTAAGTATCAAAGCCACATTTATAAGTTTTTTTAATTAAATAATTTTTTTTATATATTCACGAATTGTTACAGATTTACAGAATTAAATTCATATTTAATCTATTAACTGCAGATTTTTAAATTTTTAATTTAATACAATACATTAATTTATAGATTAAATTTTTACAAATTAAATGAATTAAGCGGATTTGAATTGAATTCTAAACACCCCTATTACGAAGCATCCCAAAATCATTTAGGAATATATTTAATAAAGGGCTGTCCGTCATCATTTTAGCCCATATGGCATTGGGACTATTTATGCCATTGGGATTATTGTAAGCTCCATGAGATAGCTCTTTTAATAAGGAAAAATTCTAGATTACATTAGAAATATTATGCCGGCTTATAACAAAAAAATAATATTACGATCAAGTATGCATTTGTATTAAATTCAATTACATATGTCATATTTTAACTACGTCGAAGTGAGTGGTTGTCCCTAATCATTTTTATTTGAGTTGATTATATTATCTCTAATATGTTTTAGAATTCCTCATAGAAGTGTTCATAATCCAATCAAATTCGTTCAATCCGCATGATCTGTAGAAATTCAATCTATAAAAATTTAATTTGTAGATTGGTGGATCAGATTAGATAGAAAATTTTAAAATCTACAATCGGCGGACTGGATATGAATTTATTTCTATAAATCCGTAAAATAGTAATACTATTTATTTAATTAAAAATTAAAATTGTAAATATAGCATTAGTACTTACTAACAAATAAATAGGTTAAAATATAGTTATATTAACACTATTTAAATCATATATGATAATAATAAAAAATAAAAAATAATTAGATAAAAAAAACTTTCTAAATAATTTATTTTCATGTATTAATCTAAACAAATGAAATTTTATTCTTTTTGGTGTGTTATATTTTGACACTTTAAATGTATTTTTTAACTTTATTTAAACAATTAATTGATTTAAATCTTATTTAATTTTAAATTTAATCAGTATTAAAATTATTTTTATATTAAATTTTTTTATTTAGTTAGTTTGTGAACGGAACATAATTAAAAATTTTTAGTTCGTAAATCAATCCATAAAATAGTGAATTAAATACGGATTGGATCAAATTTACATCCGATCTACAAACATATGAATTGTAATTATATTAAATTTTATCAATCTATAAATTCAATTAAGTTAAAAAATTATAATTTATAAAATTATAAATCAAATATAAATTAATATCTGATTAGCAAAATCCGATCAACAAGCAACACTCGCTCGTCCTCGATAATTGTTACCGCGTGAGCTGTCCATCTTATCAAAATTCATATTTAATATATCTATATGAAAATAAATATCCTGAAATGCGAAACCTTGCGTGAAGGAAATGTCTAAAACTTCTAGGATGCACGACCAAGCAACCAAAGCAAGCATCTGTGTACTCCTTAAAATTCATCACAAAATCTCTCCGATAAGATCTCTCCACGTCGGCACCTGGACCAGACCCCACCATATTATTACTAATATTATTTTTTTTTTAAATTCTGAAACTAAGCAAATGTTGGTTCTTTCTTTCCCCGCACACCGGCCACCGCTGCTTCATCAAAACCGCCCACAGGAACCAAAATTTAATTTTTATAACAAAACCAAAAGCTCAATCTTTCTCTCTCAGCTCAGTTCCCAAATCTCACGAAACGAAGCATCTTGTGGCGGTGGTGGATGGCAAGAACTAACAAATACACGTCTATTAATTTCAACCACGTACTTGAAAAGAACCTCCCCGCCTCCGGAACCGCAGCTAGCAATGCCGGGGCCACTACAAATCATGCCTCCTCTTCGTATTCCTCTGTCGCTTCTCCCAATAGTCACTTGCACGCGGCTCGTTCCCATGGCCGTATGCTGGTGCTGACCAAACCGACTCCCAAACCGATTTCCATCACTCCGCCGTTTTCTCCGTCACCGGCCTCTTCCTCTTCGTTGTCTGCGCAGACCCAGCAATCTCAGATGCGAACCCCAGATCTGAACCGGACCGATCCGGGTTCGGATCAGATTTCTCTGCGGCCTCTCGGTCGAACCGGATGCGGTTCGGAGTCTTTCTCTCCTGTTGTGGGGCAGCAGGATAGGGAGAAGGAAGTTGGTTCAGTTGTTGCCGGATCGTCTAAACCGGGGAAGTTCGTGCCGCCCCATCTGAGGCCGGGTTTTGTGGCAAAAGAGGAGAGGCCGGGGCCTGATGCTATTCGAACCAGAGAGTCGGGTCAAAAGCATTTTGGAGGTCGGTATGGAGAAGATGGGCGGCCCAAATCTGGTGGGTATGAGAGATTAAGGAGAGGTGGTGAGCCGGATCATGGTTTGATGAATCGACCTAGGTCAAGTGGGAATCGCCCCAGTTCTAGTGGATCATGGTATGGTTCTTGCTCAATCGTATTTTCATTGATTCTGTTTTAGCTTACTTTATTTGTATTATGTTTTAGTTTCAGATATTAAAACTTATATCAATTTCCATTTTTTTCATGTGATTATATAGCTATTTCTCACGCATCTGAAATTTCAATCCTTGTTTCCCTTCCTTTCCTTGTTGTGTGATTGATTGTCGTGTCTTTGGTGGTTCGCATATGCTATGAGCATCTGTTGATATCACATTAATTTATTGATTACTCTACCTTTCCCTATATTATCATTCATCCTTCTCAACATCCCATAAGAAGAAAAATTATTAAATTAATCAGTTGTGTATTGGAAATTCTATACCATTCAATGTGGTTAATTTTTCCCCTTTTAGTATAGAAGTCTTCTTTCAATGCTCGACTGTTGCCATTGGCTTATATAGTAATCAAAAGTCTAATTTTGGGATTCTATGCTCAGTCTGCTATTTGATTGTGGAGTTTTTAGAATCTGAACGTGGGACCTGAATGATGAGTTGTCGTTGATCTTGATTGTGCCACTAAAGAATGTTTTTGAGCTATGATGTTGGCACTTGGAATTTCTGCACTAAGGAAGGCTGCAGTTAGAGCATAGGTGCTGTTACAGAATTAATGGAGGATGTTTTGGTGGTTAGAAAAGCCAATTTTTATCACCTTATTTTGAGTAACTAAGATATATTTAAATGCCATTGTGCCTAATCTTTTGTTGTTGAATTGAACAAATTAGAATTTATTTGGAGCTATTTAATAGGCTTATAAACTTCAACATAGACAATAACTCCCAAAATCTAGGTGTTGGGTTCATCTGGTCTAGATATACATATTTTACAAAACCATGATCCTGTGTTGTTTATTAATGCATAACTTGCTTTGTTAAGTTTTTGGCGTGTAAATCTTTCTTGATAAAAATCCTTTTAGCTCATATCCAATATATTGTGATGTTCAGGGAAAATATGAAGGCATATCCTACAAATGTTCGTATGGGTATTTGACATAGTGGATGAAATTGTACTTGTGTCTTCTAGTGTTTGGCATGTCAAATTTTCAGAATCAGTTTCTAAAAATTGATAGCCATCAATATAATGAAAATGAGAGTTTATATATAGGTCTTTTTAGTGAGAAATCATGATAATTTTTCAGATATTGCTTCTGATGATGAAATTCTGTGATCCGTCCTGTTTGAAGAATGTTTTTAATAAAATGGTCCAAAATCAAGCGAGAATACCTTTGCCTTAACACTTCGTAAGGTTATGAAGGCTCATAGGGTGCGTTTGGCAGCTTGCATTACCCTATATTGCATTGCATTAGAACACTGCTCTTATGCTAACCTATGTTTGGCTGCAATTTCTTGTTGCATTGCACTGCATTAAAAAGGTGGCTAATACAATGAATAGTGTACAAAATAATCCATTGGGATATGGTTTAGGCTTTATTGCCTTAAAATACTGTTCATATTTTAAATATAATCATTTGATTTTTATTATTTAATAAATTATAGTAAATTTAACCTTTATTTAATCAGTTATTATTTTACTAAAATACTAAATTTAAAAATAAATTTAAACTAAACAATCATAGTTAACATTGATAAATAAAAATAAATGAAAATTAATATATATAAATTATTATTTAATACTTAACTTCAAAAATCAATAATAAAGCCCTAAAATATAAATTAATTTAATTTTAACATTAATATTAAATAATATTATTTTAAGTATACAGTCTATACTTCATTAAACATAGTGTTAAAATTCATTTAATTTTAACATTAATATTAAATAATATTATTTTAAGTATACAGTCTATACTACATTAAACATAGTGTTGCATTATAAATTAATGCAATGCACCCTAATGCAATACAATTAATACAATGTAATGCAATACAGTGATCCAAGCGCACTCTTAAAGCAATTGGGTGGTTGGGTCTTAGATTCCCCATTGGATCATCATAAATTCCTGGGACAGTTAAATGAATATTGCGTAATGGTTTATGCTCAAATCTCTTATATAGGGTTGGATTTTGCACCAATCTTTATCCACTAGATTTGCTTATTTCTATGTTTTCCTTTTTCACCCTATCCTTTCTAATGTTTGAAGGCCCCATTTTTGTCGGTAAAAACTAAAAAAAAAAAAAGGGTAGAGCCATAGTATAGACAACTCAAATTAAGCTATTCCTTTATTTCAGATCATCAAATGAAGTGCTTTTCTCATGTGAAAAGTTGATGTAGGAGGTGCGATCTGCCTGCGGGCTGGTTGTTGCAATTTTAGTTATCTGAAGACTGACTAGTGTTATTTTTAGCTAGATAATTCTGCCATACTTAACGTTACACCAGCTATAGGGCATAAAGAATGTTGCCATAACGATCCTAACTTTGCTTTGTTTTTCTGTTTCGATGCTGTTGACAGGATTTAGGATTAAAAGATAAATGAGCTTTGCTGGGATTAAAAAACATTGTAATGCTGTGGAAGCAGTTTCTTTAGTCATTGTGAACGATGCATAAATTATTCTCAGTTTTTCCCTTCTCTACTTGGAAAGTCACTTTTAGTTGTGCCGCCAATTCTTTATTGAATACTGTATATGTCACTGCTAACAAATGCCCTTTTTGCAGAATCTCGAATGTTATGGAACTCTTTCCCAGGAAAGGATATGAACTTTCTTGAAACCACAGAGTTCTTTACTGTGATCAGGTGCAGTTCTTTGATCCTCCGGAATCGGCATTACTTTTGGAAAAACATCAATTGAATTGCATTCGTGGCATGCAAGACCAGGTGGCACTTGTAGGGGTTTATAACACACACAGGAACTGAATCAGATTGAGGTTTTGTGATGAAAGAAAGAGAGGTCTGAAGCCTCACAATTCCACTAATCACTTGATATCGCTCTCTTTATATACTCTGTTTAAACGAACCACATTTGCCACCAGGGGTAAATTGTAGTTGTGATTTTTTATCTTTAGTTAATTTGACTGTACTGAAATGGAGCATTATGCTTTACCACTGTTCTGTTCATAACTCCGCCTTGGCGGCTGTACTTGAAAGATCCCTTTAACGAGCAGAATTTTCATTTATGTTTAACCTGCGCTGGGATCTCTCTCTTATTTATTTATTTTTATTCTAGATATATTTTTTTAAAAAAAATCTAATTAAAACAACATGCAATTTACTTATAAGGACAAGACATTATGGACTTATGGTAAAAACCATGCACTAGAGCTTACATTTTATAATCAAGATATGGCATGGAAGAATTATTTTACGAACAGATGATAAGAAAGCTGATATAGAAATCAAATGGAGAGAGACCTTAGACCCAGAATTGGAGTATCTTATAGTGGCCAGCTGCCAAGGAGAGCTTCTTCCTGTCGTGGACATTCCACTCCTTTCCCCTCAATAAAGACACCACGTGCATGCCGAAGGCTAAAGCATGGTTGAGCCTCCACTCATTCCTTAGGGCGTTCGGTATTGTTTTTGTATTGATATTTTTTGAAAATAAAAATTAAAATGAAAATAGTATTTTATAGTTATTGTATTTCAGATTTAAGTATGTGTCTAGTATTATTTTGTATATCTTATATTTTAAAATTGAAAATAACAATATGTATTCAATAGACATAATTAAAAAAGATAAAAATTGTGAATATGGATTTGATAATATTATTTTTAAAAATGTATTTTATTAAATATTTAAATCATGCTTATAATTAAAAAGTAATTATTTAACTAATACACGTACAAACACCATAACTAATTTAGGCATTTAGCATTAGCATTAAGAAAAAAAAATTTACTAAACAAATTATTCCTTAGGGCTGTTTGGTACTGTTTTGTAATTTCTATTTTCATTTGTTTCTAGAATTCAAGTACAAAAAAAATATAGCCACTTACACTGCGCCATGTGTCCAACAAAAAATCATTAATTCCGATAATTGATATATTTCACATTGGTCCCAACATTGGTCCCAAATTAAAGACCAATCTAAGTACAGTTCATAATGATTTTAGATTAAGAAATCAATACCGGATATGATTTACATTAAACTAGAGTTGAGCATCAATATCCGTCCGTTGATTCATGTGAAGGACTTGGAGAAAATGAATGAAGATCAGACCTGAAGATATTGATTATTAGCAGTGTATGAATACTAATGAAATCATGTACAATGAACTTGGATACGGACAAAAATAGTTATCAAATCCAATGGTGTAAATTGAATGGATGACGGGAATTTAGATCCAAAATAAAGTTTTCCACCAATCATACATTTTTTAGTCTATAAATAGGAGCTAAAAGGATTGAGAAAGAATCTTTTGGACATTTTTTCAGAACACAATCAAAAGAAATTCAAATATAAAAAACTCTTAATCAACAAAAACTAATCTAAGTGTCAAGAGTACCTTTCATTGGGATACATGCTTGAGCTCAATTCACCAAATGTATGAGGAGCACATATCGTTTCTATAATTTTCAGAGTAATCATGTATAATTTTTTGTTCATTCATCATTTAATTATCTTGAATTGGACTAATGAAGGTTTTAAGAACCTTCAGCACTAAATACTTATTTTTTAGTTATATTGTTATGAACCCTATGTTAAAGGTCTTGGCACTCTCCCTAAAAGAGTATGACTGAAAATTAAGATGTAGGAACAAGAAAATTTTGCATGTAGTTTGGTAAGAGTTTAAATTAAGTAGCTATGTCATTGAAGAATCGATAAATCAAGTCAATCACACAGACGCCCACACACAAACACTCTGACTGAAAGGAAATTACTATAAACAATACTTCTTATTCTTAAAATTAAAGAGCGCAAACGACTTGTAACATTTCTTATACTGCAGCTATCATATAATAAATTCCAATAACAAGTTGGTAATTGCGAATAATGTGGCATATGTATGAAAAGCTTGTTAAGGATAAACTTCAATGATAGATCTTAAACCGAATATGTGCGTAATCTTAAAGGTCACTGCAACCAGCCTTGAGAAAAAGGTGTAGCCCATCCTTTCTCATCTTGCTCTTTCCCTGTGCAGAAGACCATCATCGACAAGTCAAATAAGAGCTGTGTTTCAATTGACTTGTCATCTGTTTCTTTAACATTCCGCAGTACTACACCCATTATGATCGGTTCTCCAACCTTGCCATTGCTTGTAATCGATATTTACAGTTTTCAAGAATCTTTACAGAATCTTCGTCGTTCCAATCACGAAGTATCCACTGTTTGTCTCACCACCAATAATATTAGAAATAAAAACATTTGAAGATTTAAATTATTTTATAAATTAAGTAAATGTATATGCACAAGTTAATTACTGATAACATTCAAATAACCATTATCAAAACACAAAAAAAAAAGACCTTCAATTAATTACCAGTTGTTACCTTAAGTAGAACCGCATCTGCTGGCGGTACTTCCTTGAACATGTTCCCTCCAACAAATTTGAGATTGTCAATATCGCTTTTAATGTCAGCAACCACATGTGCGGTCAAATATAGTGCTATGTGTGGAAACACTTCAGCAATTGCTTTGGCCGCAGTTCCGGTGCCGCCGCCCACATCAACCAGCGAATTCAACCCTTCATACACGTCCTTACACCTACTAATCGCAACGGGTGTTGCCAACTGAGCATCGCTTGCCAATGCTTCGTTGAAGAAATTATTGATAATTGGCTCGTGCCCAGCATACTCCCATGACCCCATCCCATGTGCCGTACCAAACGGCGTACGATCGTCATTCTGAAACCAATTAGTAACATGCTGCCATGGTGTTGTCAAAATGGGATCAAGCACGGCTTGCAAGAAAGGTCCTACGCTCAAAGGGTTGCCTTTAAGGAGAAGTTTTGAAGCATTGGTGAGAACATAGCCACGTTCTTGGTCATTTTGGCTAAGTTTTTGTTGTGCAAAGAAGCCCGAGTGAACTAGAATCTGCATTAGGCGGTACATATATTGGGTTTTTTTGGGATGAATTGGTAGTGTGTTAATGAGCTGACTAAAGGTCATGGATTTTTGATGATTGTGGATTGCGTCTGGTATACCTAATTGAATCGCCTATTTAGGAGTCATAGAATTTATGAAGTGTAAAATGTGCTTCTAAGCATGGGCTTGAGCTTGAAACAGCTCACTGCCATACCCTCTTTCCATCAAAGAATAGGCTATCTAAAACTAGCCAGCTTTGTGACTTGATATTTTAAATGAACTGGTAATGCATTATATAAGTAATGTTCTGTGATTAAGAACAAATAAAGGAGACAAAATGTGTAAAATGAGGCAACAAAAAGAAGCAGTCACAAAATAGAAAAATATGTTAATGGCCACAATGGTGGTGGTGCAATCAATATGAATAAAGTCTTTATCATTATAAACAAAGGCGGCTCGAGGACTAGGAGAACAAAAAATTAAATTTTTAAAGTAGAAAATGTTACTCCAAATGTGGAGCAAAATTTGTTAAATTAGGCAACAAAAAAGAAATAGCCCGCAAAATTAGAAAGCAATGTTAATGGCCACATTGTTGGTTGTGCAATCAACAAGAATAATGTCTTTGTCATTATAAACATTGGGAACGAGACCCTAGGTTTATCAAGTTGAAAATGTATGCCTAACGTGGATCAAAATTTGTTAAATTAGCTAACTAAAAAGAAATAACCGCCAAATTAGGAAACAAGTTAATTGGCATAATATTATTGGTGCCATCACTACAAAAAATATTTTTAAAAATATAAAAAATAGACGATCTAAGGAGTAGGCGAACGTGGCAATTGCCTGAGGCCTAATTAAAAGGAATGTCGCACTTTAATTAATATCAATAAAAGCTCTATTATTTCTTCCTCTCTTTTTTTCCCCCTCAAAATGATAAATTATAGAAGTAGAAAGGGATAGTAGTATGTTACCTCCGTGGAGTCATACCTCATTTTTTTAGTTTAATTATGTTATTTTCCTCAAACGCGGGTTTTTAATGAACACATCATGCAAACACCTTTTCGATCACTCCCCATCCTAATTCAAAGATCAAAATTGTACTTAAACCAAGATTAATTTTTCTTTTCCCTCCAAACCAATTTAATTGACAAATTAAGTCAAGCTGGCTCCAATTTGACAATTGATGTAAACAGAAATTAGCTTAATATTTATTAAAAAATTAATATAAATCAAAATAAATGCAAAGCATTAAATGAAATTTTACTATGGTTTAGCTGTTGCTTCCACAAAAGAAAGACAAATGAGTGGTAGGTACTATTGATGTTGGATTATTGTTTAAAAAGGACTGTGGTAAAAAATGCGTTGGGTTTTGTGATTCTAATTTTGCTGGAGACCTTGACAAGTGAAGACCAACAACAAGCTACATATTTACATTGGGTGGAAGTGTGATTAGTTGCATATCGATTGTACAATTGACAATTACTCTTTCCACTATGGAAGCAAAGTATATGACAGTAACAAAGGTTGTAAAGAAAGCTATTTGGTTGAGAGGCTTGTTAGGTAATTTTGGAGTGATTTAAGAAAACAGTGAGGTCTTTTGAGATAATAAAAAATTGATATTGTTGGTGAAGAACCAAACATATCATGCTCGAACAAAACACATGAATGTGAAATATTATTATGTGAGGGAGGCTATTGAGAGTAGTGTTGTGTTGTTGAGAAGCATCGATGCCAAAAGTAATTCATCAAATATGTTGACAAATGTAATTTCCAAAGTTAGGTTTCGACATTGCTTGAAACTAATTCAAATTGTTCGAATTTGTAAAGTTTGGGAAATTTTAAGCTTGAGCCCAGATTTTGGGTATGTAGACCGCCATGGAGATGCTATTTACTTTTGAGACTTTTAAGCAATGAATCTCAAGCATAAATAGAGCTTTATTTAGACAGCCATAGCATCCCAAATTTGAGAGAAACGATTAAAGCAAAGAATTATTGAGAGTGACCAATTGGAGAGTGTGAGCAATTGAAAGGTTCTTTCCTTTTAAACTTGTGAGAGAGTACTGGTTGTATTTGGATTTTTGGAAGTTAGGTTTTTTTTTACTCAATTATTGAACTTTAATAATTGTTAATCTTTAATCAACTAGGGACTTCTACCCCTTGAACACCTCTTTACAATCTTTAATCACAATCCTTCCTATTAGCTTAGAATCAGTGATTGTGAGATCATAAAATAAGCTTTTAAATTTGGGTTCATCAACTACCTAGTCCAAAGCTTTTTTACCATGTGCTGTCTTAAATAGCGTGGGATCATCGTTTTGTAGATAATTGATCAGCAACAAGATCTACAAATGGTGCTGTCTTCAAGGGTGTATCCTAAAGAAGAAGTCTAGAAGTGAGTGTAAGAAAATACTCATCATCTTTTTGCTGAGCAAGAATTATTAAAGTACAATATTTGAGTAAAGAAAACCTAACTTCCCAAAACCTAAAAACAATCAATACTCTCACACACACTTGAAAGGAAAGAACATTTTAATTGCTCACACTCTTCAATTGCTCACTCTCAACAATTTATCACTTAAATTGTTGATTTCAAATTTGAGATGCTACGGCTCTCTAAATGAAGCTCTATTTATACTTGAGATTCATTGTTTAAAAGTCTCAAAAGTAAGTAGCAAAAGTCTTGCAATTTGGCACCAAATTGGAAAAAGCTTGGATTGGATCATGAAATTGGCCACAAAACGCATTGCTACATGACTTGCATTTTGAGCACATTTATGTTGTTTATGTTTATATGTACATAATAGAAGTGTATATATGTATAGTAAAATGTGAATTGTGCAAGTTTCGAATGAGGCACAGTTTTTATTATATGATTATGTAAGATCCCTAAGACTAGCTTTATATATATTCATGAATTAAGTTTACATCATGAGTTCTAGGTATTAGATCACGTGATTCACCTCGGATCCAACGGATAGGTCGAGGCAAGTTGTGTCAATTTTAGAGTTTACTTGTGTAACTGAGAAAAAAGAATTCATAATAGGCTTAATAAGTAATGTTTATTGAAAGATTTTTCACTTTAGCCCAGATTAACATAGTCTCTTAACTTCGGCACCGACTGAAGCAAACATTAATTATTAATTGGTTGGTTTTTTTATTTTATTAATTGTTAATTGGTTTTTTTTTTTAATTTTGAATAAAAACTACTAAAACTTAGATTACACCCGATCCGATTTCAATTTAATTTCATCGTATATGTTATAACATATATTTCTGACTTTTTTTTTTTATAATTTGCTGCCATTTTTTTATGTACTATTCTTGCGCGTAATTTTTTTTTTTAATTTTTTGTGTTTTGTCAATTGATTAGCTAAATGCCTCATTTATACAATTCACAGTTGAAATCTTCATTTAAGATAATTACTTTAATAGCTAGTTGAATAAATGATCACGGTTGAATGGACTCAGGTACTGAATTTTTTAATGATTATGTATTATACGAAGGATTATTTGGTTTTTCTTCTCATATTTATTGGGCATTGAATAGTTTATTCGATCCTATTCGAATACAATATGACATTTTCATTCAATCCAATTTAATTTGAATTGGATGAAATTTAATATTCCAATTATGTTCAGGTGACTTCTTCTCTAACTAACTAAATTGCTGAAGCTACTGGAATCTATTATACACCTATACATAGTTTGTTACAAATACAGTTAGTTTGTATAATGACCTTAACACGTCAGCTACTGAGCTTAAATCATCTACTCAGATGTTTAGGAATCCAATGATGCTCTGCTCAACTTTCTTCACATAACACCCACAAATTCTTGCAAACCCTGCCACTCAATTCTGTTTTCGTTGCATCACTGTGACATATGTTCCTAACATAAATCCGCTGCCAGCTCTTTTCATTTTCTGCTAGCCGTGATGTAATTGTTTTTTTTTTCCCCACATGATCAATTCATATGTTTCAAAATGTGTAAGCTTTGTAATCACTGAAGATAAAATATTAAAATGATAACTTTCTTCCAGCAACAGGGGCTTTGACGCACTTTTCCCGAAAATAATGGTAACAAAGCGATTGAATATTGCAGGACAACTTTTGTAGGAGAAACAAGAGCATTAGTATTTGTTATACTACAAAACCTGGCTAGAAAACGCACAACCAAGATTTTAGTGAATATAGTAAATTTATCCTTTCTATATAATCACGTCGAAAACACTAACGTTAAATTTATTTTAATTTCTTTGAGCATTAAATTGAAAATTAAGTTATTGATTTTGCCAGCTCGTCAATTATCATTGATTGTCAGGTTATGATATCAAATTATTGAAATTGATATTGACTATTACACCAAATTACTGATCGATCGTGATCACATCTAACTATTACACCACATAGGATATTGAAGGTTCGAAAATTCCTTCAATCCTCTGGGTACTAAATAATTAAAGGACACGAAGTATGGAATTATACCTGATCGTGTTGTTAAACTGGATCTTATTTCTTGTTCTTAAAAATCTTGACAAATTAGACTAAGTCTATATCAGTGAAGGGTTGAAGGCACTTGGATGTTTTTTTCAGTATTTAATCTACGAATTTTACGAATATGAAATATGAGTTTGTCATGATCCAGTAACAAATTAACTAAAAGATCTTTTTTCAGTTCTTTTGACCTGTATTTATAGACCAATGAAAGTGGAATTGGGAGAGATTTGATTTCCAATCCAAATCTCAACTATTCCTCCCTTATTTCATTTCATGTTATTAGATTTGTTAATCATTTTTACTAATATTCAAACTGTTGATATGAATTCTGTTAGTAATCATGTGCCGCTTATTAATAACGTTTTGGATTAATTTAGTGGTTTTTTTTTTAATTCAACATAAATTTTATATAATTTTTATATTGTCACATGTTGTTATCCCTTAAACTGCGACCCGGAGTAATATGGAATCTTTTCTTTATGTATTTTTACTATATTTTCTAGAAAGACAGAACGGTGTAAGTAGGTATATTTTTTGGTACTTACACCACACACCACCGGATAGTGTATTTTACACTGAAATCGTTCATGGTGATGCTTTGTGAGTTTGTGTGTAGAGTCCATCCAGCATTTCACTTGTCACCGCACACGTGTCCGTTGCCTGCTCACTCGTTTTATGTAATTGATGCTGATTAGACATTATTAGATCATTACTTTTTGAAATTTTGACTGGCGTCACTTCATTTTCCCTTAACTTTCGAAGTTAGTTTTTGTTTCCGTTTTGGGAACTTGTGACTCCGTTGACTGTTTCATAGATGGGATGGACGAAAATTCTCTCTTCCTGTGAACTGAATAGAAATCCATGCATTCATTAATAGTTAATAAATTTTATTCGTATACTGTTATTACATGACACATAATGTAAGATTGTTAGAATCTTGTAAGAGTTCAGGTTAGTGGAGGATACTAATCTATATTTGATATGGTTGAACAGTTATTTGTTTACTCTTCTTCTGCTATCGTCTTCTTCTTTTGCTTTGATTTTTCTTGTTTATTCGAAAAAGTTTGAAAATCTTCACTCTGTGTTGATGAAAATGTCTCCTCTGGGTTATGAGCATATGAGTTACGATGAACTCTAACAAGCTCTAGATCCCCACCCTGCTGTCGCTTTTACTCTTTATCTTGATGACATCAGGTCCATTCCTGATGATGCCACTTCGGAAGGTAGCATTATGCTGTAGAGGCAACAAGTCATATATTTGTATTCTTCGTTACTTGCAGGGTTTTAGTACTCTCTTAAAAGGAATCACTATATAACCTTGCATAATTTCTTGATGATGTGCCGGCGTCAGCAATTCAAAGCATGAAAGCTGAAGGAAAAGAATAGATATTTTACTGTTCCTTGATCTAATGGCTATCTGATTGCTTTGAATCCGTCGTGCGATCGCAAAGACAGTTATAAACATGGACAACTTTATCCCCATTGATTATTTCCGATCCTTGGCGCAGTACTTGCGATCAGCACTATGAGTTTAGGAAGAGATATTATAATTTTTTAGTCTTGCTTCCTGTTATTATTTTTACCATTTTCCTGTAATCATTTGTTCTTATTATAATTTCTGGATTTGTTTTTATGAGCGTTATTAATATATCTATTGATATATAACCTTTAATGAAGATAATTATTAATAAGGGCTGCTAATATAGTTTAAATAAAATATAAATGGGGAAGGGGAGGATGAACCTGATTCGGAAGCAATATCTAAGAAGAAGCACGATCCAATCGTTATAGGTAAAAATCCTAAACCAAGTCCTGAACCAAAGAAATCCAAAACAAAAACAGAAAATAAATTTGAACATAACAAGGAATATGAAGATTTGAATAATGAAGATCCCGGTAAACTTGATAAGGATGCTGAAAAATAGATCAGAAGAGATGTTTTCTTTTGTAAATGCAAGGGAAAGCAAATTGTCAGAGATTATTTATAAGGTAATCAATTTTATTTATTTGCCATGCGCTATTTGATGCTATGCATAATATCATGAAAAATGGATACAAATTTTTGTTTTATCTTTCCTTATTTCATGGGGTATCTGATTTTTCTGATATCTGAGGTGTAGTTATAGAAATTATTGGTTTGACTTAATTATCATCAATCCAAGTGATATAGAGGTAAAATATGCAAACACTAATATTATACATTTGATAATATGCAAAAACATCTTAAAAGTATGTTTTCTTTAATGAATATTTTAATTAAATATCGATTTGAGGAAACATAGCATCTCCCTTAATGAAATTTATGGTCTTTGTTCTTTCAAGATTTTTTTGTTAAGGAAGCATGCTGCTGACCTCAAACAGATAGGACGCTTGATTTTATAATCACGATATGACGTGGATTTACATTTTACTAACATAGCAGAAGGTAAGAAAGCTATAAAAAAGGATGAGAATTGACGTGGATTTGTATTGTACTAACACAACAGATGGTAAGGAAGCTATAAAAAAGGACGAGAATCGTATGCACAAAATGGACAATATAGTTGACAAGTACACTCTTATTTATTTATTTATTTATTTTTGAAACATAATTAAAATGATGGGTATCTCAAATCTGCTCTCAACTCATTTCGGTAGAGTTTGAAGCCGGACCCTTTTTTTTTTTTTTTTTGATTTACCCAATCAAATTACTTGCTACTCACAAGCAAACTCTCATTTATTTATTGATTTTCATTATTATCTTTAATTCTGATTTTATAATAGCTGAGAGATTGCAGAAACAACACAGAAGTCCATCAGGCAGAGAGATCAAGGTCAAGGGTAAGCCTCAATGAGAGACCTTACACCCAGAATAGGAGTAATCTTATAATGGCTGAAACCGGCTGCCAAGAAGAGCTTCTTCCAGTCGTCGACACTCCGCTCTTTGCCCCTGAATAAAGACACCATCAGAATGTCAAAGCATAGTTGTGTCTCCATTGATTCCTTATCTTGGCTTTGGTTTTCGATGGCCATGTCGATGATAATCACTTTTCCTCCCTCATCTTTGCTTGGAATTGCTTCTTTACATTTCTTTAGTAACTTCACGCTCTCTTCGTCATTCCAGTTATGCAGTATCCACTACAAGTAGAATTCAGTCAGATTCATCAGGCGCAATTTGGATTCACACACTAATTATAAATATTTTTAAAACGAGAGAAGAAGACTGGGATAAGTAAGACATCCATTACCTTGAGTAAAACAGCATTTGCCTGAGGTATTGTCTCGAACATGTTCCCTCCAATAAAGTCCAGATTATCATTAGTCCCCTGCAAATTATCAACCACGTGTGGAAGATCAAAAACAGTGCATTTTATATCAGGAAAAGCTGTAGCAATGGCTCTTGCCATGATTCCTGTGCCACCAGCAACATCAACCAGGGACTTCAACCCCTCGAACACCTCTTTACAATCTTTAATCACAATTCTAGCTATCAACTCAGAATCAGTGATCATAAGATCATAAAATAAGCTTTTAAATTTCGGTTCATCTGCTACCCGGTCCCAAACTTTTTTCCCATGCGCTGTCTCAAACAGCGTGGAATCATCGTTTTGCAGCCAAGTTCCCAAGCAGTGAAACGCAGTTGTATATAATGGATCAGCAACAAGATCCACAAATGGTGCCGCCTTCAAGGGCGTATCCTTAAGAAGAAGTCTAGAAGCAGGTGTAAGAAAATACTCATCATCTTTTCGCTGAGCAAAGAAGCCCGAGTGAACTAGAATGCGCATGACGCTTTGAATGCATTGAACTTTGTTTGGTTTAATATTGAGTGCTGAGGCTATTTGTGAAAGAGTCGTGGGTTTGCCATGGCTGTGAATGATATCTGCTATGCCAAGCTCAACGGCACATTTTAGTGACATGGAATTGACGTAATTGAATGTACAATTCCACACCTGAGCTTGAGCTTTAAGAAGCTCGGAGCTGCTAGCATCATTCTCTCCGTTAATCATATTCCTCTAAGGCTATATTCCCAGTTGTGTGTGAACCCTGAAGATTCTCGCCTCTTTATATAGCAATTTATCATCTGATCCAAAGCAGCAGATTAATTACATTAACTCGTTCAAAAGGTTAATTTATTGTTTTTCATTATTCAAATAATCCACCAGGGCTCCACTAGGGTAGGGAGTAGTATAGATTCCGATTTGTTATTGATATAAAGATTCGTTCAGGCATCTTTTTTTTATGCGCTAGTTAAATTTGATTGGAGTTGCTGTGAGTCAATTGTCTAAATAGAAGATTTTCTGTTTGTATATTGTATGTAATCTTTGAGATTTGTAATTAAGGACGGGTAAAATTGGATTTTGATCGAATTCGAATTAATCCGATCAAATTTCAATTATTTAGATTTAAGAGAAAAATCGTCCGAACACAATTTTAATTATTTTGATTAAGAGAAGAAGTCCCCCGAACATAATTGAAATATTAAATTTCGTCCAAATCAAATTAAATCGGATTGAACGAAAATTTCATATTGTATTCGAATAGGATCGAATAACTATTCAATGCCCAATAAATATGAAAAGAAAAACCAAATAATCATTCGTGTAGTACCTAATCATTAAAAAAACTCAGTACCTTGACCAATCCATTCAACCATGATCATTTATTCAACTAGTTATTAAAGTAATTATCTTAAATGAGGCTTTCGACTGTGAATTGTATAAATGAGGCATTCAGCTAATCAATTGACAAAATAAAAAAATAAAACGCAAGAACATTACATAAAAAAATGGCAGCAAATTATGAAAAAAAATTAAATCAAAGATATATGTTATAACATATACGATGAAATTAAATTGAAATCAGATTGGGTGTAATCTGAGTTTTAGTAGTTTCCATTCAAAAAAAAAAAGACCAATTAATAATTAATAAAATAATAAAATAAAAAAGACCAATTAATAATTAATAAAATAAAAAAATCAACCAATTAATAGTTAACGTTTGCTTCAGTCAATGCCGAAGTTATGAGACTATTTTAATCTGGGCTAAATTAAAAAAAAAAACTTTCAATAAACATTACTTATTAAGCCTATTATGAATCCTTTTTTCTCAATTACACTCTAAAATTGACTCGACCCACCCCGACCCATCTGTTGGATCCGAGGTGAATTACGCAATCTAATACCTAGAACTCATGATATCAACTTAATTCATGAATATATATAAAATTGGCCTCAAACCTCTTACATAATCATATAATAAAAACTGTGCCTCATTCAAAAATATATCCAAAACTTACCCAATTCACATCTCACTATACATACATATACTTCTAGTATATACATATAAACATACACAACATAAACTTGCTCAAAATGCAAGTCATGGAGCAATGCCTCTCGTGGTGCAACCTCATCTGAATAGAAACTGAACTGCACGAAATACTACAAAAACCTAGGAAAAATGAGGTAAATAAGAAATATAGTGAACTTGCAGCTCAGTGAATAGATATACTTATGTATGTAAAAATAAAGTAATGTACTAGTACTTATACATAATCATATGACAACTCCACATTGAATACAATACATGAGCAAACATCAAATCATACATACATACATGACAAAACAGTATCAAATAGTACTCAGGGAAAATAACTCTCAATACTCATTGGGAACATCATCACCCAAGTAGAGCGAGGGAAAAACCTCCCAATACATAGTGGAATTTAATTACACCGCATGATAAAGTAATCTAACTCTCAATACGCATGCGCAAAGCCTATGGGGAAAGATACACATAGTGATTGGTAATCACATCTCATTACTCAATCAATCGTATAATATGCATACATATAATCACAACATAATATTAAATCTTACTATCAAACATAAATGCTTTACAGAATATATAATAGTAATGATAGTATTCACTCACAGATTTTGTTTCACTTAGAGGTTCATTGGGGCTTCTGTGAGTTCTTGGATTCTCATATTTCTCCTAAAATACAGGATTCAAAAATTAATTGTTATAATCGACATAAGAACTTGTACGTTTGATGTAAACTGAATCATAATTATTCAAATTTCATAAACTAATTATCCACTGACTCACTCAATATAAATCTAACTACCCAATTCTATTTCTTGTAACATTTCCTCTCAATTCTTCTTTTTTAACTTTTTTTCGGCTCTCGGTTTTTTATTTTCTTTCTTCTTACTTTCCTTTTCTCTTTTCTTTTCCTTTTCTTTCTTTTTTCTTTTTTTCCCCTTTTCTCTTTTTCTATCTCTCTCTCGTTTTCTTTCAATTCTTTCTCTACCTCTAATTTGCTCTCCATTGCAATTTGAGAAATGAAGCAGCTGTCAATATTTAACACTTTATATAGCCACCAAACAACTACTGAATCCAAGCAAGCAGCTCTCAATTTTTAATATGTATAAGCACCGCTTCACGCAAGCAACTGAAGCATGCAGCTGGCTGCTTCCAATTCAACAAACTACGTTTGGCTTTATCCATCACATGCATGTGTCTTGCAAAAATTGATTCAGGACACTCACTTTTTTAAAAATTTATATTTACTAAATGGATTGGCTATTTGAATCCACTAATTTTCTGTCAAATCTATTTTTTTAATTAAAATAATTATTAAATTATAAATTATTATTTTAATTCACTAATTTTAAAAAATAATAAAATTCTCTCTACGATAAGAATAGTTAAAACCTAAATTAGTGTCTCTCTCTTTTAATTCTTCTTATTTTATTTTTTCTCTTGCTAAATCAACTTATCTTTCTCTTATTTTTAACGACAACATTAATAGATTTTTCCTATTATTATCATTTATAATTTATACTTCTGATCAGATTTTACCAAAAAGAAAAAAAAATTCTAATAGATTCAAAGTGGTATAGAACCTTTTATTTTTTATTTTTATATAATCGGTATTGATCCTTTCATTTTGTTTAATTTGCAAAGGAGCTGAGTTTGTTAACTTTTAAACACTTTTGTTTGTTAAATGCAATATTTGTGTTTATGTATCGTGATAAATTTTGGTAAGGGAAGAACATGGAAGGAGAGATAACAAAGTCAAATAAATAATTGATCAAATTATATTTTGACAATAAAAATTTTAATTTAAAAAAGTACAGTGATCAAATAACCCCACTCTTAGTAAATTTCAAAACTAATAAAATAGTTAATCAATTTATCAAAATACTAAAAATAAGCCTCAAATTTTTTACCTTGTTCCTTTCTCTATCTACATTAAAAATCTTCAAAAACCTGCCGGCAGATAAGATTAACCTCCTCTAATGTATAATTTTCAAATATCGTTGAGATCTGATTTGTAAAAGCAAAGGCAAAGAATTAATTGCGTGTATGTATGTATATATGTGTGTGTGTGTGTGGATGTTGTATGTATGTATCCCAAAGTGTGGAAAACGGTCAGGAAAGCCTTAAAACCGCAAAGTTTTAGAGGCATAAAACTTAAATCACATAAACCACATGTTTTATGTTTTTTTCCAAATGTTCCCGCATTTTAAAATTCTAGATTATATATATATATATATATATATTGTCATTCTCTAATGTGGGTACCTTTACGTTTTTTTATGTGAACACTCTTTTAAGCAGTTGGGTTTAATAAAGTCAGTTCTTAATATTATTAAACACATGATTTTTTAGTGCATTAAAAAATAACTCTATTAAACCCCACGGCTTAAGGACGTGTCTGTCATATAAAAAAAATAAGAGTGCTTACACTTGAGAATGATTATATACATATATATTATTATTAAAATGGAATATACGTAACTCATTAACTTCATGAGGGTTCCATACAACGTCTTTGTTTGTATTTTAAGATAATAAGTTCTTATTATGTTAGTCCAATAAAAAAAAAAAATCAATTTCTTAACAACAGAGTTTGCTACCTTGCAGCATTTGTAAGATGCAGTTTTCTCACAAACTTGGCCATGGGTCTCACTTGGGCCCACAACTAGTTACTATTCATGTGAGATGCAACAATATGCAGATATCATGAATAAAATTAATTAACAGACGCGCTAGACGATTCTTCGTCACAAATGACTTTGTGCGAAATCTAAATAAATGTAAAATTGAAGATTATCATTTAAGTAGGAGTAAATTGAAATTTACTCCAAATATTATTGATGATATTTTTACCCACAAGTTTTTAAGTCTACCCCACTTGCATAAAATTATAACAAGTTCATATTATTTTTAAACAATCCAATCAAAGAAGAAATTTAGAGTTATAATCAATTAAATCTATTTTTTTAACTATTTGTTATTATATTTTACTATTAAGATTATTTTAAGCGGTCAACTACTCTCAATTCATTCTTCATTCATTAATGTAGCTCCCCTCCTCCATGTACAAGGCCTGTCCCCTCCTTATTAGGGCTCTATTGAATGAGTTTGTACAAATTTGATAATGATCATTTTACCAAGGTAGAAGTACAAAAATACTAAAAGATATTACTTTATCTTAAATTATTTTTTTAATAAAAGATTTAATGTTTATAAATGATGTATTAGTATGATTATTAACATTTAACTAAACTAACAAAATGCATTTACAGCATGGGGTATTGAAAAGGGAAAAAAATCATTTTTGCCCTTAGGATTTGATAGAATAGCCTATTTTATCTTTGTTATTTAAATAATAGCTCATATCATCCCTGATTTTTAAACAATAATCTAAAACGCCCTTTGTTATTTACCGTTAGTTTACTGTATCGTTTGTTAAGGCACAAAATCAGACTTCAAAATAAGGAGATACAAACCGTTATAAAACAAAACTCTCAAATGCAATTAATAGCATCTAACTTTGTACATAAATTTAAAATTTAAGGACAACCTAATGAATAAATAATATTAACACTAAATAATATGTAAAATTTATGTTTAAAACAAAATAAAAAAATATTACGGGCACTAGAGTATTTTTTCATCTTTTATCCTGAACCGAACTACAATATAGTCAAGACAAATAAATAAATAATGTTATTTTATCAAAGTAACACATAAACCTTCATTGCTTAAAAAAATACACACTAAAGACATAAAAACATATATTTTATATACTATATAATAAAATACATCGCATTAGAGTGAATGCTTTGTATCTTTAACCTTATCTCTAACTCTAATATGATTAGTGATCCCTTATTGCAAAATGATGATGATGATGATGTGTACATGTGTATATTGCATGTTCTTTAGTTTTATATTTATTTCGTTAAGTTATTCTTAAATTTTAAATTTGTCTAGAAAGTCAAATGTTATTTAATTGTTCTTAAAATTTTTATTTTAAAATGGACTGCATTTATTTAATTGGATATCCTATTTTGCCCTTAACAAATTATACAATAAACTAATTATAAATTTACGTAAGGGTATTTTGGGTTATTGTTTGAAAAGTAGGTAGGAAATGAACTATTATTTAAAAGGCAAAGATTAAATAGGCTATTGCATCAAACTCCACAAGTGAAAATGACTTTTTCTTGAATTGAAAATTATTTTAAATGTTATTTAGAAATAATTGATTATAAAACATAAAACTAAATGCTTAAACTATTAGTTACAGTAATACATGTTTCTCGACGTAATTTGGTCATTTTATATTATAAGGGTAAAATATTCAAATTAAACCTATCTTAAAGCAATCTGAAATGGTCAAAGATTGTTAAAAAAGATGACAAAAAATACTAAAGAATGATTTGATCAATTAGCTATTCAAACTTATTGTTAATTTGTAATTTTATAAAATAATGTGGACTTATTGTAATTATTTTATAGTGGTGGGTTGGATTTACAAAAATAGTGGGGTGGATATATTGCCACCCATATTATTATTGAGAAAATAAAATGAAGATTAAAACATCCACACCATAAGGTTTACTCAAATGGTCATTTAGACCTCTTCGATTTTAGAAATAATAGTAGAAACTATTCTTTTAGTATTATATCCATTCCTTATGTTTTAGTTATACCTCAATGGCGTTCTCAACCCCACCCCCCTTCCTCCCTTAATCCCACTCATATGAGTAGGGTACGAAATCCTAGATCTCTTGTTTCCACTCGAGATTTTAATAAGTAACTAGTTGGCATCTACATTATATTCTTTGATTATAACAGTCTAAAATTGACTTACAAAATTTATAATAAAAAATAAAAAATAATACATAATTAGTAAATTATTTTGAATATTAAAAAATATTGTTGATATTATTAACATGTCATATATATTTTAATACCAATAAAATTTGTTTGACATATTAATAATATTTAAATAATTTTATTTTATATTTAATATAATTTAAAATTTTATATTATTTATTTATCAAATTCGCAATATTTTTATTTATTATAAATCTTTAAAGGAACTTTTGGGTTAGTAAACTTTAAGAATAGTAAAATCTTTTCAAATAGATGACTAATATTAGAATAATATTGGTCAAATTAAGTATATAATAGTAAAGAATCGGTTTGCGTCACTATTTCTAAAACCAATGGGGTTTTTTACCTTGCTACCATTTGAGTAAACCTTTGCGGTCTAGATGGCTTTTTCCTAAAGTAAACTCCTTGAGATTACAACATGTTGACCATTTCTAATCAAAATAACGGTAAGATTCCCTGTATTTGAATTCCAAGTAACGTGATAGATTATATATAATTTACCCTGTTATGTTAAACATTAATAACTAACCAAATGTAGTGCAGTTTTACCAACTTTAATTAAATATTAATTAAATAGTTGTTAAAAGAATATTAAAAGAGTGGAAAATAAAGAAAATAGATTTTTACATGGTTAGGAGTTTAAATTATTACACCTAAGCAACCACGCCCATAATTTGAATAATTCATTAAGAAATCTATAGATACAGCCTGTTGGATACTTATGCAATGATCACACTCCCTCTTACTATCGTGCCCCTACGTTGTTGTAAATGTCTTAATCGATATTCAGCCAGCACCACTGCTTTTCTTGTTTGCTGTGTCTCCTCTCCCGAAGAAACCAATATGTAAATAACTTTACCTATAAAATAGGTATAGAACAATGAAGACTGAAAGACTATTCTGTCGTAAGAGATTTCATGTTCACTATTCAAATATTTAGCTTTTGAAGAACGAAACTCGTTTAATCTTGCCTTATCAAGAAGATGATCATCATCCAGTCTTCTCTTCAATCTCTATATCCTCTTCTTGATATGCCTCACGTCGTCCCCACACCTAATACAAGCCCAAGTCTTCCTCCTTTGCCCTAGGCGCCACTAGCTAGATAAATAAACTCCTCGTGCGTCCCATGTGATATGGACTCCACCAATGTTTTATTTCTTGAATTGAAATTCGGATTGCACCAATGGGTCCCTATATTATGCTGTAATTTTTTTTATAGTATTAATAATGTTTTAATTATGTATCATTATATTTAATCAACGGCACACAATATTTGTATTAAAAAAAGTAAATAATTTAAAAATAATTATAACCAATTTGTAAACCGTTTAAGGGCGTGGAGAATTTTTTAAAACAACAGTGATCAATGTTAGAGTTGAAACAATTTCACTTGAATAGCATATTTTATTTAAAGCTCACTTTTCAACCTTCTTTTTAATTTGTAATGTGATATATAATTTCTAATAGGTTATCTAACACAAATGAAATAAATAAGTTGAAATTGTAAAATTTATATATGATATAAAACCAATAAACGACACAGCTAAGCATGTATATTTTAGTGAATGTCATAATTACATCAATGAACTCATGGGTGGGATTGCTTGTAAGGCAAAAAATATTTGATCACCCATGTTTTTTTAATAAAATTTAATATCGCATATTAAAGTACTTGTTATTTTATATACCATTAAGGACCATTGTATAATTGATCATGAAGTATATATTAACTTAAAAATACTCGTTATTTTTAACAACCATTTAGCATCCTTAGTCCATGAATTTATTGTTTATGTTACAATTAATATTATTGCACGATAGGAACTATGAAATTACCCAAGGCTTATAACATTTAAGTTTTACCAGCCTATATATTTTCATTTCATTTTCAAATATCATTTTATTAATTTCATAAAAGTTAAATCTAACATATATTCCTAATTAGTTTTAGTTTATAAATCATGAAAAAATATTTTATTGATATCATTTAATTTTAATTATAGATTTTTATGCTACCAAGAGTCATTACCTTTATTATGATAATTATTGGTGATAATAAATAAAATATTATATCCAATAATATTTAACGGACACGATGAGAAAAAAATTCATTATATGATTTTATATTTTCATTATAATAACATGATATGAAATATTTTAACTTAAAATTTTGACAAAAAATTTTAGGCATTAATCTCATACAATCTAATACAAGAACTAATCTATTAAACTCTATATACGTCGAAGCTATATTGATAGATTGTGGTTGCAACAAAATACATAACGAGTTACGTAGAAAATAACTATGACATTGAAGACTTAAATTAATTATTGTCAATATGATGCCAACATACTAATGCACTAACATACTTGAATAATGCTAATAAACACAAATTATAATTAGACTAAAATAACAAACACGACACAAGTGCAAAAACTAATTAAATAATACAAATTCAACTAAAATATATTCAAATAAAGAGTTAACTAACTCAAATAAGAAGTTCTTTACAAATTTTAATATCGTTCTAGAATCCTAAAATTGTCAACATCATTTCTAATGAGTAGAAACAAACTCGTCCTCAAGTTTTGAATGCAGTTTGAACTTTGAATACTGGATCAAACAAATTCATCGTCAAGTTTGAATACAGTTTCAAATTTCAATAATGGAAAAAATTCGACTTCAAGTTTGAATGCAGTTTGAATAGTGGAATAAATGTAAAGGACACATATATAATTAAATGGTTTGGATGGATGCAGTTTGAATAATGGAAAAAATTCGTCCTCAAGTTTGAATGCAGATTAAATAATACAAATTTAAAGGACACATATATAAATATCAAATTACTTTTTATGCATTTATAATCAAATGTTAAAAATTATATGTAATCAACCAAAAAAAAAGAGGGAATGGGACCTTAATCGACTAGGTTAAAGGAATCACGCCACAAAATCCAAATGATAAGAATGAAAATTTGCCTCCTAACACGTAAGATGTTCCCTTTTATTGCATGATATAATAATATTCTCAAAGACAATAGACTATATATATATATATATATATATATATATATATGTATGTATATAATAATGTTGGGTCTTGCTACGGGTGCATTAACTGCACTGTGCAGTCATAGCAATATTTTTATAGTCCGTAATAAATTATTTGTTTACAGTCAGTATATTTTATATGTAACAGATTTTCATAACATAAATAATAAAATTAAATAAATTGGAAGCACTAACCAGTCCAACTAGCTACCTAAGAGTTGTTGGTTACATAAAAGAAATGCAGATTTTTTTAACCCTCTTCTAATCTAATTTTTCGGACCTTTTAATATGATTGTCACACATTGTAACTATAAAATTATAAGGCTTAGATTCATTTATTTATTTTTTTTCCCTTAATAATAATGCAAACAATATATTTTAAACAAAAATTTAACCTCAAGAAGAATTCCAATTTATACAGACTCTGATCTTCTTCTATACTATCTTCAGAACTAGCAACTTCAAACCATTATCCACATTTATAACATAAATCAAACATGAAATTTCATTACAGTTTCAATATATTCTTCAATCTTTTTTTCAGATTTTTAAATTTTAAATTAAGAATATTTTGGATTGCTCTACTTTATTTGTCATCACTGCAACACCACCATAGAAGATAATATCCGATTTGTATATTGAATTGGTTTGTATTCAACCTTTGCCTTTAGAAAGAAAATGGTTGAGGAGAAGAAGCTTTCCTTTGAATTTCATTGATCTAAAACCATGAAATAAATTATATTAAAATCTAAAATCATTCGATCATAAAACAATTTTGTCTTTATTTTTCTGTCAAGAAAATATATCAAACATCCAAGAAGATAGAACATCTATGTGAAGAAAACAATAGTAAAACTTAAATGTGGAAAATAATTTATAATTATGGAAGTAAAAAATAATGTTTTTTTATTACCTAATAAAGAGAAAAGTAAAATGAATAAATCTCAACCATTCATTGTCGTAATTGCCATGTGTAATAATCTCATGAAAAGCTTATGAAAAGTTAGATTAGGAGAGGATCCAAATCTGTCAAAAAAAGTTATAAAAATAAATTTAATGATTTTTAAAACATTGCTCTATACCATTTCATGTGGTTAATTTTTTTTTTTTTTGGTATGTAAGTGTTTTTTAAATGCTCAACTTTTGCCATTGGCTTATATAGTAATAAAAAATCTGATTTTGGGATTCTTATTAAGTAACAAAGAATTTGTCTAAATTTTGATGAATTCTCCAAATTAAAATCGTTTGAAGCTTTTCAGTAGGCACATATAAACCTGGATATGGACAAGACCACCTAAAATCTAGGTGTTTAGGAGATAGTTATAGATTAACACTAAAAAGTATACATTTAATAAGTCTAAAATTATCAGTTTTTCACTTATAGTGTTGATCAATGAGTTCATTATTCTTAAATTATCTTAGCTACCCTAATAAATTTTTATATTAAAATTAATTTGTAGTATATTATTTTTTTATTGTAAATATTTTAAAAATAAAAAGAGGATTGGAACTGAAAGCGGGAGATGAGAAGAAATTGTTGAAGTCATTTAGAGTGCATTATTTGGAAATGTAATTAAAAAAATAAAAAAAGAAAAAGAAAAAGAAAAAAATGATAATGTTGGTGATAGTCAGGTGGCGACCTTTATATGTAGATATATTATATAAAATAAAATAAAAATTAATAAAAGAAAAGAAAAAAAGATGCATTCATTGCCTTTTAATGCATTCTCTATGGTTCAACTTTGGACTCACCGGATTATATTATAACTGGATACTCTTATACTTGAAAATAATAACACTTTTAAGTCATATCAGTTATAGATTTAAATAGTTTATTTATAATCATTCCTAAAATATCCACACCATTTTAAAATGAAAATCTGCTATTAAACCATATAATTATTTTGTTCAATTAACTATAAAATCATATGGTTTTAATAATGAATTTACGTTTTAAAAAGGTGCATACATCCACACTAGATAAGGACTATTATTTATATATGTTGAACGTATTGCACAAAGCCATGATCCTATTTTGCATATTAAAGCATAACTTTATTTGTACATCGAATAATTGTGATGTCACTACAAGAAAACTGATAATAAATGACAAACTTGTGACAGATTCTGGGCAAATTGACTTATATCATAAAAATATGACGAACTTATGACAGAATTTTTAATTTATCATGGATTAATGACGGTTTTATGATATAATTATTTTCTATCATGGATTAATGATGATTTTATGACAAAATTATTTTTTATCATCAATTATTTTGTTGCTTAGCCACATGTCGACTTATAATTCATTGTTTAACATGTGAACAATTACATTATATAATTTCTAAAGCATGAAATAAAAAACATGAACCCT
This sequence comes from Luvunga scandens, assembly GCA_030449905.1. Taxonomy (NCBI): domain Eukaryota; kingdom Viridiplantae; phylum Streptophyta; class Magnoliopsida; order Sapindales; family Rutaceae; genus Luvunga; species Luvunga scandens. The sequence continues at coordinate 3,398,285 of JASUUG010001122.1, read as the reverse complement.
AAATCTATTTATTATTTTTAATTCTATTGCATTATTTGAAATTTAGAAAAAAAAATATCAGCTATATAAAAAAAAAGTAATTGTTAATATTACATGAAATTGTATTGTTTCATGTATTATAACTCCAACATCTAATAAATTATCAACATTGTATAAAAGTTTACTTAAAAGTGTTGAAATTTTTAAATTATCTCTTTGTTTTTGCTCTCACTGCCCTCAAACCCAAACACTCACTATCCTCACAATCCATGCAGCTGCAGACGAAGATGGAGACAAAGATCCATAAGAGCAGCCATCGTTGCTGAGTAGTGGAACCTAAGATAGCTCAGACATTGAAACCCCAACTTAATTTCACACCTTTTTCGAAATCACCTCTCTCTCTTTAGTGCCCTGTCAAAGTCCTCAATAGACATGGACATCAAGGAGAGTAGAAAGTTTGGTTGTGGTAATCTACAAATCTCTTTTTCTTCATTCATTTAAATTTTTTTTAAAAAAAATCTATTAACCTTAGATTTGAACTCAATCTTGTTTATTTTCTTAAAAATATTCGGTTATTGAAACATTAGATTTAAACTCAATCTCTTTTTTTTATATGATTTATTAGTTTGAAGCCCTAGTTGATGAGATGAGTTAATCGTTAATATGTCTTGATTTAATTGATTTTGAATTGGGTTTTGTTGATGCATATCTAGAGTTTAGATTGACATCTTCACTTTGGTGTGAATTAATTTAGGCAATAAAATTGGAATTAATTAGAGCCAATCTCATTTTGATTTAAGTAATTGATTTTGGTGCATTAAGCTGAAAAACAATAGCATAAATTTGGTTGTTGTTTCCGTCGTTACAAAACTACAGAAAAAGTTAAAACTTTATGCCAAAAACTGGAAAAATAACAAGCACAATTGTGTTGCTTTTTCTGCTGTTCAAAAGTGCATAAACAGCTGTTGTTCCTACTATTCAAAATTATAGAAACGACTGTTGTTTTTACTGTTCAAAAGTGTAAAAACAGCTTCTGTTTTTCTTATTCAAAAGTGCAGAAACAACAGTTGTTTTTACTATTTTGAACAGTAGAAATAGCGATGTTTCTACTATTTTGTGCATAAAACTATAGAAACAATACATGCTTCTGCAGATTTGTGCATTAAGCTGCAGAAATAGTGGCAAATCTTATTGATAAATAATTACAAATTCCTTGACATAAGGAAATAATTTTAAAAATTCATCAATCTCTATAGTTACTATAACATGCTCATCATAAAAAAAATATTAATTAAAGTAATATGAAAAGGCTTAATTGTTTGTGTCCTTGTTTTACAAGTTAGGAAGTGTGAATTTTTTATTACTTTTCTTGTATTTGCTATGTCTAGATGCTTTTTTTATAAAGCTTGGCTATGCAAGCCTTGATGCAAAATAATTTTTGCATGGATTTTCTATTCCCCAACTCATAAGGAAATGGTACTACTAGTCTCGCAATTTCACTTTTTGTGCTATGATTATGCCGTAGGTTTCTTATGTTCTTCCTACTTTGTAATGGTTTCCTTGTTTGGAGTTTTTCATCTATGTTTCCATTCATATCTTGTTCAGGGACAATCTCTTTCTCCACTCCGCATTGATGCTTTCTAGAAAAATCCCAAGATCTGTTAGTAGTATCAAGGTGAAGTTTCATTTACTCTAGACTATATTTAATATGCTTTTGTAGTGTATCGACTTGTTGTATGTACAATGCAATCTACATGCAAGTTATGTTATGACTGAGAGTTTACCTTCTAGGCCAATCTAGATTAATAAAAATTACACTACTATGCAACAGTACAAAAAGATTTCTTCCACAGCAGCCTATAGTAGATGATAGGATTAACAACGTATCTCATTCTTAAATTGATTGTCCTTATCCCTCTCACTTATTGTGGGGCAATGGTCTAATGGGACATGTTTAGTTTATACTTTTCCCTTTATGAAAAGATATATAATTTAATCCTTGATCACCAATCTAGCATATTCCCATACAGTTTTAATCATTAAACTATTTGAATGGATAAACCATGTCATAAATCAGATAACTAAATTCTAATAGATCTTGACAACCTAATTGAAAAAAGTTAATTTATGTAAAATAACTCCCAAGTGTACTAAGTAATGACATATGGTTGTAGCATTCATAAAATGCACTAATGATTGGTGTCTAAATCAATTTTGTTCAAAGGAAGCTTGTAGGTTGCTTTGTAAGTTTTAATTTTCATTTAGAGTGCAGAGTGCTGTCAGAAGATGGTATTGTTGCTGGAATTTTCGCTAGAAGTCTCACTAGAAGTCTTGTTGTTGGAGTACTTGCATTAATCTTCGGAAGTTTTGTTGGGTAACTTGGCTTGGTGGCTAGAATTCTTATTGCTTTTCTTAGAGTTTGATTGGAATTTAACTGTTATTTTATAATTTGGGATGGTTTTTTCAATTTGGGATGTTTTATTATGTATTGGTGGTGATCACATTGGATATTAGATGTGTTTCTTTTGAAATTAATTTGTTGGATTGAATGAATGTTAATCAACATTAATTATTTTATGATATTTGTTTTATTAATTAATTAAATTGTAAATAGGAATTCATCAATAAAGTATAATATAATATAATTTTTAAAAAATAAAAACTTTACGACATGAAAAAGCCATCATAAATTCTATGATAAATAATGTCCCACTAAAATTGAATAATAAATTTTCAAATAATAATTGAATTTTCCCCTAAAAATTAAAAAAAATGGTGCGAAAATGTAAATAAATTCAAATTTTAATTTAATTTTTTTACATTAAAATATTGTATGATTAATATATGACTATGAAATACAATTATGAATTCATGACGGAAAACATTCTATCATAAATTAAAGATAGTGACATAGATAACGGATGAACTATTTATCATGCACCTTCTTTTATGACAATTATTTTCCATCTTCTATTTCTTATTTTTTTGTAGTGTGATTAGGGCAAATGAAGTGTTTACTACAAATATTCGCACGGGTATTGGACATAAAATTTTCAAATATTGCTTTTGCTGATGAAATTATTGTCTGGCACGTAAAATTTTCAGAATAGGTTTTTTAAAAATATGAAAGGCATTAATTGGATGAAAGTGACAGTTTTTAGATTAGGTCTATTTGGTGAAAAATCGTGACGACGATTCAGATATTGCTTCTGATGACGAAATTATTATGATTAATTTTATTTGAAGAACGTCTTCAATACAATGGCCCAAAATCAATCAGTCATACCTTTGCCTTAATATTTCTAAGATTGTGAAGGCGCTTAAAGCAATTGGGTGGTTAAGTCTTAGGTTCCCTACTGGCTCATAAATTCCTGGCACCGTTAAAATATTTTCAATTCTTGGCTTTTTTTTTTTTTTTTAATCTCAGTTATTTACGATTTCTAATACTATTTTTGAACTTAGGTTTTGGGTCAAATGTTATTTTGCACATGTGCACAGTTAAAAATTTTGATCTTGTTTTCTATTATAGTTGAGAGCTATAATTTTTAAACTATGATACTATGCTTACCGGCACAGAAGGTAAATTGGCTATATCTCACACTTGTACAATGAAACTTATAGTATCTCTAATATCTTATCAAAATTATTATTTAAAGGTTATATTTATCACGCACTATCAATTTTTGTTTCATAGTTACATTTTTATTGCTGCAATAGTTGCATCTTAAAAATAACAATACCTTAATACCAACTGACTTACATATATGGGTGTCACTTCAATTATACATGTACAGCAACAACTACGGAATATGGTTTTATTACAATAATAAATTTTTGGATTTGTTTAGCTGCAGCAATTTATTTATTTATTTTTTTATTTCTACATATATCCTCCAAAGAGTTTTAAGGATCAAAATTGCATATATTTTTTATTGATATTGTTTTGAATTAGATGTTGGAAACACCCTCTCTGAAAAAGTATGATAGAAAAAGTAACATAATTTTGAATGTCGTTTAGTAATTTTGCTATAGCCTTGTTCACCAAGTCCTGGATCCGCCTATTTTTATAATGTTGAAAATATTATACATTTTAATGGCACCAACAACATTATGGCCATTAACATTACTTTCTAATTTGGCAGCTAATTTTTTGGTACCTCATTTAAAACTTATTACCTCATATTCCTAGTCCTGGAACGGCTTATGTTTACAATTTTCAAAACAATATTGATGTTGACAGCACCAACAGCGTGATGGCCATTAATAGTGTGGTTTCCATTTTGGAGGTTATTTCTTTTCCGTTTCCTCATTTAACACATTTGGCCCATGTTTGGAATTATTTTGAACTTCATAAACATATTGCATTTTTTGCCTCATCCTTAAGTCGCCTATATTTATAATATTGAAAACATTATTCGTGTTGATGGAACCAACAATATTATGGCAAGTAACCTAATTTTGCAGCTGTTTCTTTCTTGTTACCTAATTTTACAGATTTTTTCTCTTTAACGCTTTCTTATTCACAGAACATCGCCTATTTAATGCATTACCAATTCATTTGTAATAGTTAGTCACAAAGCTAGCTTGCAAAAAAATAGCCTGTGCGTTCATGAAGAGGGGGTTATGACGGGGTGTTATTTCAAGCTCAAGCCCATGCACAATCATATTTTACACTAGATAACCTCCCTGACTCTTAAATGTGTAATTCAATTAGGCATACTGGTTGCAATCTACAATCATCAAAAACCCATGACCCTTAATGAGCTCATTAATGCATTACCAATTCATCCCACAAAAGCCCAATCTGTGTACCGCTTCGTGTGGATTCTAGTTTACTCAGGCTTCTTTGCACAACAAAAACTTTGGCCAAAATGACCAAGAACACAGATACACTCTCACCAATGCTTCTAAACTTCTCCTTAAAAACAACACTTTGACCGTAAGATCTTTCTTGCAAGCCGTGCTTGGTCCTGTTTTGACAACACCATGGCAGCATGTTACCACTTGGTTTCAAAACGACGATCTACGCTGTTTGAAATGGCACATGGGATGGCGTTTTGAAAGTATACTGGGCAAGAGCCAGAGATCAACAATTTCTTCAATGAAGCCATGGCAAGTGATGCTTGGTTGGAAACACACGTGGTGACTACTAAGTGTAAGGATCTGTTTGAGTTGATTTCGTTGGTTGATGTCGGTGGTGGCATCGGAACTGTAGCCAAGCCATTGCTGAAGTGCTTCCAGCCTTCCACACATAAAATGCACAATATTTGACCTTCCACACATAAAATGCACAATATTTGACCTACCACATGTTACAACTTGGTCTTAAAACAAAGATCCTGCGGCAATTGACACTGCACATGGGATAGCATTTTAGGAGTATGAGGGGTTGCCAACCGAGCATCACTCGCCATTGCTTCATTGAATTTTTTAGGCATGGCTCGTGCCCAGAATACTCCAAAACGACATTTCGTGTGCCGTGTCAAATGGGCGTAGCTGGTATCGTCTTTTTGAAACCAAGTGCTAACATGCTGCCATGGTGTTGTGAAAACAGGATCAAGCACAGCTTGAAAGAAAGGTTTTACGCTCAGGGGGTTGTTTTAAGGAAAAGGTTTGAAGCATTAGTGAGAGCATAGCCGTGTTCTTGGTCATTTTGTCTCAGTTTTTGTTGTGCAAAGAAGCCCGAGTGAACTAGAATCCGTATAAGGTAGTACACACATTTAGCTTTTATAGGACGAACTAGTAGTGCAGTAAGAAGTTTATTAAGGGTCATGGGTTTGTGATGATTGTGGATTATGTCTGGTATGCCTATTTGAATTGCACATTAGTTTGAGAGACATGGAGCTTATGAAGTTGAAAATGTGATTCCAAACATGGGCCTTTGCTTGAAGTTACTCAGTATTATGCTCTCTACCGATGAGATTCATCATAAGACTAAGTAGGATTAATATTGATGAAACTCAGCTGAATTTGAGCTCTATTTATATGGTAGCGTAAGAGTCACACGTAATATCTATACAATTGTTTATGATATTTCCTTTTGGTATTATTTAAAATTGTTTCTTAATGTGATTGTATGCTATTTGACTATCTGCATTGACGACCGATGCTTTTCAGTATGTGGGGTTTTGTTAATTTGTTATATCACTATCAAATCATCTTCATCCATTGATTTTCTATATATCCGATAGGGTAGGTATGATTATTTCTTTATTTTTCTTTTTCAATCTATTGTTTGTCCCAATGATGTAACACGATGATAGGAAGTTTTATATTTCGTTTTGGTATTCTTATTTTTGTTGGATTTGTCTTAATGTATCGTTTCTTTGATTGTTTGTTTGTTTGTTCTCTCCTCCCCCCCCCCCCAACTCTAAATGAGGTTAAACGTTATTTGTCATATTTGAATAGTAATCTATAAATATATAATGTTGCTGTAATCTATTCAGTTTTTCATATTTTATAAATAATAAACTCTTCTTTGAAATTCTATTTTGAATCTCTTGTCATAGAGATGTTTGAATTAAATCATTATCTAATAAGATTTAGTCATCTAGTAAAATTTATTAATCCACTAGTTAATTTTTTACCATAATAAACTTCATATCCAAAAAACCACTTGAATGTTCAGGTAAATAAAATTACTTAAAAAATCACTCGATTAACCTCAGTTATATAGTTATAAGTTTTAATAGTTGAACAGATATCATAACCTGACAATCAATAATAATTCCTGAGGTGCTGGTGAAACCAATAATTAATTTTGAACTTTAATTCTCAAATAAATTTAACAATAATGTTTTTCAACGTCTGGACAATGTACAAAGGAAAAATTAATTATGAGCCCAAAATCTTGGCGCTGATTTTTATGATATGCAAGATTTGGATTACAAGTACTAAATGATCTTGTTTTTCTACAAAAATTATATGTTCTGCATTCAATTGCTTCGTTATATTGTATTTATCAATAAATATGAAAATATAATTAATTGATCTTATTTCTTCAATTTTTTTGTTCTCTCTCTCCCCGTTTAATCAGTTATTCTCCTTTGATTGTTTGTCGAATGTCGGAACTCCAACAGAACCTTTAAGAGGGATTTGTAATCTAACTACCAATCTTCTAAAAAAGATAAATGTTAAAATAAGTAATATTTTCTACTCGGTATGTTTCTACCCAAATATGTGAGGGAAAAAGGAACAAGCATCAACTGCCAAGTGAGCCTCATTGTCTTTGAGAAGTTAGTTTCTGGCATAATCAGCGTCTGAGCAAGAAGTTAGATAAAAAAACAATTAGACTCTCTATATTTGCTAACTGTGAGAACGCAAATGCACGGGAAGATAAAGAGAGCAGATGCACAAGCGATTAGTTTAAAAAAGCAGTCCAAAATTTTCATTTTTCAATCTGCGTATTAACTTGGTAAATATTAGCGAGAAAAGAAAAACGGTGAGATAATAATGAGATTTAATAATTTTTCCCTTTTTTTTTAATTTTATAAAGTAATTCAATTCAACATTAATAATAATAGCCACTAGATTTATTGCGATCCAATTAAGTTAGGATTTTGTGATGAAATTGTGTTAAAAGAGGGGCTCTTCAACCTAGCACTTATATATATATATATATATATATAAATAGACAGATAGATAGATAGATAGGATTTTAGACTTTGTTAAGTTAAAGTGCAAAAGAGCTTTTGTAATGTTATTATACCATAATACATATGGTGTAATAGTTTTTTTTGAACTTTAATAAAGTTTAGGATCCTAAACCAGATCATGACTCTCTCTCTCTCTCTCTCTCTCTCTCTCTCTCTCTCTCTCTCTCTCTCTCTCTCTCTCTCTCTCTCTCTCTCTCTCTATATATATATATATATATATATATATATTCCAATCTAAAATTTTAAAATACAATAAAGTCTGAAAAAATGCATAAACTTTGTGGTTTTAACACTTTAAGTTTTAAGTCTATAAAACTTCAGGGTTTTAAAGTTTTCTCGAACCTTTCTCGTACTTTGAGATCTCGAACCATATAGTAGTATATATATATAAAGAAGTAAAGAAAGAGATGGAGTTTATGGAGTTCAAATGATTTCAAATATGGGCTTGAACTTAAAGTAGCTCACTGTCATCATGCCCTCGACATCCATCAAAAGCATAGGCTATCTAAAGCCATATAGTTTTGTGACCTACTTTTTCATATGAATTGGCAATAGGGTTGTCAAAATTTAGGTCCGAGTCTAGATATCCCAATGTTTGAACCCAGTTCGAATGTAAATTTTTTATATCTAGGTTGGGTTTTTTAAGTCCAGTACCGGGCCAGATTTTAATCAGAGTACCTATACTTTGTATTTTTTAATATTATAATATTTATTTTTTTAATTTTATAAGTTTAAAATTTATTTCAATGAAATTTGACATGAAATTATAAACTTTAAGTGTTTAAAAATTTATATTTGTGTAATCGATGAGTTAAATAAATATAAATATTTAAAATAATATATATTTTATAATATTTTTTACTAAAATTCGAGTTCTGAATTTTAGGTCCCGAGTTTATCAAGTGATGCTCAAAACCAATCTACCTTTATACTCGGACTAGATAATATCCGACCCACGTCACCCGGGTGTGGTTTGGGTCCAGACCAGATGGGTATTTTTACCACTCATAATTGACAATGCATTGTCCAAGAAATATTCTATTAATAAATAAGAGAGGCGAAACATGATAAATGAGGTAACGAAAAAGAAAGAGGTGCAAAATAAGAAAGCAATGTTGATCTCAATGTCAAAATCAATAATATTTCAACATTATAAACATTCACAGCTCAAGGCCTGAGCGGATGAGGGAATTGCATGCCAAAGGCCCAACCGAAAGGAAGGCCACACTTCATTTAGTATTAATAAAGATCTTATTATTTCTTCTTTTTTCTTAAAATGATAAATCTTCATTGAAGTAAGAAGGCCAACATTTAAAATTAAATAATTGAACCTTATTCATTTTTTATTAAAAGGTCAAGTTTGACAAACATATTTTTTTCTAAAACAATATCTTCAAAATTGAACTTTCTCAATTGAATTTTTTAAACCATACTTTTTCTTACATATATTTATAGGTTAGGCGCATGACCTTTATATGCTAAGGAGTACGTCTAATCAATAGAAAATTGTCATATGAACAGGTCTAATGATCCCACTATAAAAAAAAGAAAAAATGTGCCACATTAAATGGGTTCGGTTCATATTGTGACTCATTTATATATGAAGTACAATTAATAAATTTTTATCTCATATATAGAATTTCTATTTCACAGTATGAAATACCATACAGAGCCATACACTTCAACTGCTCACCATCTATATTGAGACATGGATTTTATCTATGTAACAATACGAAAAAAATAAAAAATTAGGATTGATAAATTACAGGTTTGATCGGGTTTTTCCAAGCCTAAGCCTAAAATTATGTAATTAGTAATAGATGCAGGTCCTTTAAAAACTCATCCAAAATTAAACAGATTAGGCTGGACTGAGATTGGGCTTCCAATAATTTTTTAAATAAATTTTTAATAAAGTTATAAGTTAAAAAAAAAATACTTATATTAAGATAATTATTCAATACATAATGGAGACTAATAGTCCAGTACACAATATGCTAAATAGACATCAAGCATAATTAATAATAAATGATCGACAAATAATTTTATTTTGAATTCTGTCTTAGCACAATAATAATTTCATATTATTTTGATTTATTCATCACTTCTCATCTAACAAATTAATTCTCATAAATTTTAAAAAATCTATTATTCTTTTCGTAGTTGATACATATTAAATATTTCTGTACTTAAAGATTACTTGAAAATTTTAATTTAAAATATGTTTAATTAAAGTCGACGACTGTAGAAGAAAAGGAAAGAAACAAAATATTACTTCAAGTTTCAACAGTAGCAAAATAAAATAAAAATAGAAAGAAAAGAATAAAAGAGCGTATTATTAACTAAGCAATCTATCATTCTATCCTTGTCCCCCCCCCAAAAAAAAAAGAAGAAAAGCTTATCCCAGAAAAAAGAAAATGAAGGACCAGAGTTCAAAAGATTATATATTGAGCAAATAGCAAGCAAAGATGATTATTGATTTTGGGTACTTTGATATCATGATCGTCAAATGATGATGCTATGTGTCATAATTTTCAATCTAGCCTGCTAGCTCTCCCTTCTTCGGTCACACAATCAAAATGGCGAGAGCACTTGATGTAGATGCGGTGTAGCGGCATTTGTTTTGCAAATTAAAACCTGATTTGAGTGCAAGAGACAGAGTGGATTCATTTTCCATCTTCGTCCGCTTTTCGAATATCGGTCGAATTAGCAGCTGGCGGCATTTAATATTAATTATGCGTGATTGGTGATGGATTGGCTTCAAATGTTTGGTGCGGGCACTCGGCTGCACTCTGGCTCAGTTGCTTTGCTTAGTTAATTTAGGGTTTGTTGACTATTGCGACTTGTGTTTTCTTTTTCTTTTTTTTTTTTATTTAATTTTATTTTTTTAATTTATAAATTAAAGTCCGGCTCTTTTTACAAAAACTCGTAACTAGGTCCATTCTAAGTGGGCTTTAAGTTTTTAGGTTCATATCCATAACTTCATGATGCAGGTGCGGGCCTAGACTAAGCCGGCCCGGACTTGTTTTCAACCCTAGCTCTCCGAGAGGAAACCCACAAACTGCCACTACAATTGGCCGTACGGGAGGGATCACCCCTGAACAAGCCCGTCTGCTCTTGTCAAACAGCCCAAAGGGAAAGTCGCTTGGGAAGGCCACATTTCAAACCCAACTTGGGAAGAACTTGAGATATTTAAATTTCACCCTATCCCCTACATGAGAAGGGCAAGAGCCAAAAATACTCACCACGTGTCCAAAAAGACCACCAAAGACGTCTTGGTGGGCACTCTACTATAAAAAAATAAGTCCATCTCATCACAAGTAGGTCTCTCTTCACTTTTTCAACTTGTCTTTATGCTTATTTTTAGTTTTTTAAAGAAATTCAGCCTCCTCTCCATCTATTTTTTAGTTATGTAATTAGTTTTCTTGTTAGTTTTAGTGTTTTTTTTTTGGTATTTTGCTCTAACTAAGGTTAGACGTTATTTATCATATTTGAGTAGCAATCTGTAAATATATAAGGTTATCCATTCAAGTTTTCATATTTTATAAATAAGAAAGTCTTCTTTGAAAAATTTATCTAAATCTCTTGTCATAAATCGTTTAAATTAAATCGTTATCTATTAAGATTTATTAATGCAATCGTTAATTTTTACCATAACAAGCTCTACGTCAAAGAATTATTCCACTTCTGCTACCCACTATGTCACTCAATAAGTTGGTAGTATAGCTAGATGTCAAAATCAATAATTTTGTATTATAGCTAGACGTCAATCAATAATTTCTTATTAGAGTTTTTTTTTTAACAAATAATAATTATTATTATTATCTTCGCCGTCGTCATCATCAAAATCATCGTAATCATCATAATAATCATCAACAATATCATTGTCGGCACCATTTTCATCATTAGATCGAAACGTGACAACTATTGTGCTAGTGGCTTGTAGGGTTAGCAAAAAGATCTGGTCTAGCTCATATGGGTTGGGATTGAATATAGGGCAAAAAAATCTCGAAGCCCGCACAAATTGGGCCTAGATAAGGGCATAGGAAAAAAATTTTTAATTTATAAATAAAAAATAAAATAAATTTAAATAAAAAAAAACTCAAAATACTAAATTAATATATTTTTCATATCAAAATTTGTAATTTATTATGTTGTGTTACTAATATTTTATTTATTGGACTATTATTCTATTATGTATTGAATAATTATCTTTAATTTAAATATTTTTCTTCATTAAAAAATTATTTTATTTTTAATGAAAAAGTCTAGACTCGACCCAAGCCTAGTTTGGACTAGTTTTTGAAGGACTTGGACTTCTTATCAATAATATGGGCTTGGGCCTGGGCTTCAAAAAGCCTGGCTTAAGCCCATATTTTGCCAACCCTAGTGATTTGACTTTCATGAAGCGACACTGCTGCTCGTGATTGTTGCTACCTATGAAGCAAATGACTGGTGACCAGTTGCTGTTCCACAAGCGACGATCAACAATAACGATGGAGCTGTTGGCAATGACAAGCTTGCTTTTTTTAATTATATTTTTTAATTTAAATTAGGGCATTTTTAAAATATCATAAATTTAATGGGGACAAAATCGTCAGTCTTAGGAATGAGAGATTGATTCCAACCCCTCTTTGAGAATTAGTCACCCATTCTCCATTTCCAATTTGAGGTGGGTTCTAAAATTTTGATTTCGGTCCCGCTCTTATTTTGTAAAAGAGACATTATCAATGATTCTAATTACTCAATATGAGAATTAAACATGCTATAAAATAAATTCAAGGACAATGTTTTTCAAAATCTCGACCATATACAAATGATAAATTAACTATTACACAAAATCTTGGCGCTGATTTTTCTGATATGTAAGATTTGGATAACAAATACTAAATGATCTTGTTCCTTCTAAAAAAATTTTATGTCCTGCAATCTGCATTTAATTGCTTTGTTATATTGTATTTATCAACAAATATGAAAATATAATTAATTGATCTTATCTTTCTGTTTTCTTCTCTCTCTGCCCCTCCCTCTCCGCCACTCTCTCTCCGGGTTCAATCACCAATTCTCCTCTCATTGTTTGTAGAGTTTGGAACTCCAACAGAATCTTTAAGGGGGACTCGTAATTTAATTAACCAATCTTATAAAAAAGATAAATGATAAAATGAGTAATATTTTCTACTCACTATGTTTATGCTCAAATAATGATAGGTGAGGGAAAGGAGCAAGTGTCAACTGCCAAGTCAGGCTCATTGCCTTTCAGAAGTTAGTTTTTGACTTATAATTACCGACTAACCAAAAAGTTAGATCGACGAACAATTAGACTTGCTAACTGTGAGAAAGCAAATACACGGGAAGATGAAGAGAGCAGATGCACAACCTACTAGTTTAAAAAAGCAGTCCCAAATTATCATTTTTCTATTTGCAAAAGCGATATATTATTATGCAGAAAGATATAGTATTAAATCGGTAAATATTAGCGAGGAAAAAAGGGCGACATAATGGTGAGATTTAATCATATTTCCATATTTTTTTTTTTTTAATTTTATGAAGGCATTCATGTCAATAAATAATAATAGCCATTAGATTTATTGTAATTCAATTAATGGCTAGGATTTCGTGATGAAATTTGTTAATATAGAGGGGTTCTTCAACCTATATATATATATATTCTCCTAATTTGGTTCAGATTTCTGAATTTTGTTAAAATTTTTGAAAGTAATAAACTGTACGGCTTAATAACTTTCATAATCGTTACACTATTAAAGCGCAGGGCTTAATAATTTTCTCAGATTTTAATAAATCTAGGATCTTGGATTGAAAATTTTCTCTATAATGATGACAATGATGATAATTATTTTCAGGTGGCCTCCCGGATGATGTTCCAATCCGGGATATGTATATATTGAAAATGTGATTTGAAATATGGGCCTGAGCTTGGAGTAGCTCACTGTCATGCCCTCGACAGCCATCAAAATCATAGGCTATCCAAAGCCATGTAGCTTTGAGCCTTGCTGTTTCATATGAATTGGTAACGCATTGTATAAGAAACCTTCTGAGAATAAATAAGAGAGATAAAATATGATAATTGAGGTAATGACAAAGAAACAGACGCAAAATATGAAAGCAATGTTAATAGTAATGTCAAAATGAATAATGTTTCAATATCATAAACATAAGCAACTTTCGGCCTAAACGAATGAGGCAATTGCTTAAGATCTCAACTGAAAGGAGTGCCTCACTTCAATTAATATCAATAAAAGTTAAAATGATAAATCATCATAGAAGTAGGAAGTCCGAAAATTAAAATTTAAATAATTGAACCTTATTCATGTTTGATTAAAAGGTCAAGCTTGTACAAACATTTTTTTTTCTAAAATAATATTTATAAGTTGTTCTTTCCTTATACAATCTTCAATTTTGAACTTGCTCAATTAAATTTTTTAAATTATACTATTTATATATATATATATATATATTTATAGGTCAAGTGCATGTAATTTTTACATGCTGAGGTGATACATCCAATTAATAGAAATTTGCCACATGGGCCGGTCTAGCAATTCTATTATTATTTAGGGGAAAGAAAAAAGTGCTGCATTAAATTGATTGGGTTCACAGTGGAACCAATATGATATTCATAAAAACTTCTATTACTTTTGTTATTTTTATCAAAATTATCCTTTAAAAATTATATATATGAAATACAATTAATCAATTTTTAACTCTTTACGTTGATTTCTATTTCACGATATGAAATACTATACAGATCTTATCTTTATATTCAGATGACACCGATCTTATCTTTGTAATAGTATGAAAATATAAATAATAATCACAATGAACAAATTCCTTCACCCCCCCCCCCCCCCCCCCCCACACCAAATCAGTAGTACGGGTTATTAGGGGTAATGTAAAGCTTAACGAGAGACCTCAGACCCAAAATAGAAGTTATCCTTTAGTGGCTGAAACCGGCTCCTAAGGAGAGCTTATTCCGTTCTTTGGCCGCACTGAACATAGAATTCATCAACATGTCGCAGCACAATTGTGTCTCTATCTTGGCTTTGGCGTTCTATGATCATGTCTTATGTGTATGACACTCACCTTATCTTTGATCGCATCAATAGCTTCTTTGCACTTTTTTAATATTTTTAAGCTCTCGATCACCCCAGTCATGCGAACTCCACTTCATACATAAGTTTTGTCCGCATAAATTTAATTAACCACATCATAAGATATCTTCTACTTTGTGCCCTAGCATTGCCACGTGTTAATTGGGGATCATAGCAACAGTGATATGGCCACCACAAATATTTGGCCAAGTCAGAGTAGGTAGATCCCCACATTCAGCTCCATAAGAGGAACCCTACAAACTGCCACAACAAAGGGTGGTACGGAGGGGGCCACCCGCAACAAGCCTATGAGCACTTGTTAGACAGCCCAGAAGGACAGTCACTTAGGAAAGGGCACTTGTCAAAGTTAAGTGAAAAGAAATCGAGATATTTAAATTTTACAATGAAATTACTAAAATGACCCTACATGAGGAGGGAGACAGCAAACCACAATTCGTCCTATGTCCGAAAGGACCACCGAAGACGCACTTCATGGACACTCTACCATGTAAACTCAAGTTTATCACATCACAAGTAGGTCTCTCTTTACACTTTCAACTCTTATTCATGCTTATTTTTTAAGTTTTAAAGAAATCCAGCCTCTTCTCCACCATCCACTAACTTGACTATAAGTATGCCGCCGCTGGGCATTGTCGGCAACACTTCTAATATCAATTTCGTAGGTTCTAGATAGTTCTTCCTCTCAAATCCTTCCCAATAACAGGCCTTTAATTGTTTTGCAGAAGATGATGGTTTGGCTAGAATTTTACCAAAACATCACTCGACACATACGATCTATTTGTATTAAATATTTTATATCTATTTTAACTTAAATATTTACTATTTTTAACTTAGGTTTTGGCTCAAAATATTATTTTACACGTGTAGAGCTAGAAATTTTGGCCTTATTTGTTATAATAATAGGATAGTCGTAGTTTTAAAGTTAAAACACTAAAATATTTAGTAAATATTTGTTGTTGTAGTTTACAAAGTAAGTTGATTTTATTTAATAATTATATGATGAAAAATCTATTATTATTTTTATCATAAGTATTATTTTAAAATCATATTACCATACAATTTTTTTTTTTTTATAACTATTCGGTACCTAATAAGGCCTTCATTTAACATGGGCAATTTTCAACACAAATGTACAGCAGCAGCAACTTAAGGTCTTTTACAAGAAGACAAACTTTTGGGTTTCTTTTACGGCAACAGTTAGGGGTGGCAAAATCTTGCATGGATTTCGAGCCCATGGGACCCCATCCCAAATGAGATGAATTTTGAATAATTTTTAAAAAATGGAGTTGGAAATGCAAGAAAAATAATTTCCAAATTCTTAATAGAGTTGGATTTACTTTTGTACTCCTTATCCCTCCCCCACCCCAAACCCCATGATAAATGAACATTTTTTTAATTTTTGTTCTATAATTTTTATTTTATTAGTTAAAATGTTGGTTAATAAATTTTATTTTTATTTTTACCTAATATAAATAAATTATAACTAAAAGAAAATTGTACATTATAATACTTATTTAACTTAAAACATTGTTATACTTTCTTTTCTCTCTTAAAGTACTGCTGTCTTCAAATTTTTTTTATTTTATATTATTTCAAGATATTATTTTAATTTTTTAGAGATTTTTTTTAAATTTAAATACTTTATAATATGGTAATGATTTTATTTTAATTTTTAATTTACGAAAATTATTTATTTATATCTATATAAGGATGGAGAATCCATATGTGGAGAATGATTTCCCCATCCCCACCCCATTAAATTTTATTAGGTGATAAGATGGAGAATGAAAGTAAAATTTTTAATAGAGTGGGGAATGGGATAGACCTCCCACCCCCACCCCACTATTCCTAGCAATGGTTTAGGTTCTTTTTTTAAACAAAAAAATGTACCTATATCCTCCCAAAAGTTATAATTAGTAAAATGGCATTAAAAACCCTATTTTTGTCTTCTTCTTGGTTGATATTGTTTTGAATTATCCTAAGGTAAATGCCTTCGATGTTGAAAGACTCTGAAAAAGTATGATAGAAAAAATAAAATAATTTTGCATGTAGTTTCTAATTGTTTAAATTGAATTGGAATGTCATTTAAGTAATTGATAAAATCAACTCAGACGTAAATGCTTAATTAGGAGGATAAATTTTAGTATACCCTCTTCTTAAATTAACATGTACTTCGATTTACCTCCAACCTATTAAAATATCAACATGCCCAATCTACCGTCTAAAAGAACAAGGTAATGGGGTCACATTGATGATTTTTTTTTTATATCTTTTTAATGGTAAATGAGGGTATGTTGTGTTTTAAATAATTTGAGGATAAATTGTGTTGGTCCCTACAAAAGTAATTCTAATAGAATTGCTGTTAGAATAGAAGTCGCTTATAACTAAGGCTCCATTTGTTATAACTTATTTAACTAGAGCATTTACGAATAGAGCTTGTGTAAGCAGAGGTTTATTAAAAATATTTTAATTGTTTGATTATCAATTAAAACTTTTATTAAATATTATAAAATTAATTTAATAGACAAGTTTTAAAGTTCTATCATGAAAGAAATAAAATAAGATTCTGAAATAAATTAAGGGTATTTTAGATAATTTAACTATTTAAATAAGTTCTAAAACTTCTATTTCCAGAAGCTTAGAATTTGAGCTTTTGTCAGTAGAAGTAAATTAACTTATTTAATTTGCAAAAGCTCTACACAAACTACAACCAAACAATACTAAAAATTTTGATAATAGCTTATGAGATTAAATAAACAATTTTGACCACTAAATAAGTCCTACCAAATATGCATTAAGAGTCACCAAGACTAAAGAGTTTCTAAGAACTCTCAATGACTTAATTAAATTCATAATTTTGGATGATCTAAAATACGTAAAACAGAGTTTATTTATGGACACCTTGATAACTGTTCTTCATACTCTTTATACGAACATAACTTTGGAGTTACGGCGGAACTAATATCTCTTTAGAATTAGTCATAGCTCTTAGCAAAGTAGTCATAGCTGATATAAATTATATTCACTTCACTAAAAAAAATATATCCCTTATGAATAAATATGCACAAAATAACTTTTATATATATATTAATGCTAACTTCCATCAAATTGAATTGTGTTAGGTTATTTGGGAAGTAAATTGAAATTTCCTTTAATTTACCCTATTGAAAGGAAATTTCTACACAAATATATTATTTTGCATAATATTTCCAATGCTTTGAAACGTCGAGGCAAACCATAACTAAAAAGAATAAATCAAATGGCAGACAACCAATAACATTTCTTTTATTGCAAAAACATAATATCATACAAATTATTATTTAGATTACCCTCTTATTTAGGTAATGAGTGAAAGTATAATGATATTCAAATAAAAGATAATTGCAAATTATACCATGCTTGAAAAGCTTATTACGGATGAACTTCAATGAGAGATCTTAAACTGAATATAGGTATATTTTTATAGTTACTGAAGCCAGCCTTGAGAAAAAGTGTAGCCCATTCTTTCTCATTTGGCTCTTTCCCTGTGAAGAAGACCATCATGGACAAGTCAAAGAAGAGTTGTGTTTCAACTGACTTGTCATTTGATTCTTGAATATTCCCCAATATCATGCCTATTACAATTAGTTTTCTAACCTAGCCACCGATTGTAATCGCATTTTTACAGTTTTCAAGAATCTTTACACAATCTTTGTCATTCCACTTATGCAGTACCCACTGTTTGTTTCACCACCAACAATATTAGAAACAAGAACATTTGAAGATTTAAATCATTTTATAAATTAAGTAATGTTTATGCATAAGTTAATTACTGATAACATTTGAATAACCATGATTAAAAAAAAAAGACTTTCGATTAATTACTAGTTGTTACCTTAAGTAAAACCATATATGCCGGGAGAACTTTCTTAAACATGTTCCCTCCAACAAATTTGAGATTGTCAATACCACTTTTAATGTCAGCAACCACTCGTGGTAGGCCAAATACAGTGCATTCTATGTGTGCTTACACTTTTGCAATGGTTTTGGCCATAGTTCCGGTGCTTCTGCCCACATGAACCAACAAATTCAACCCCTCAAACACGTCCTTACACCTACTAGTCACTGTAGATGTTGCCAATTGAGCATCACTTGTCATTGCTTGGTTGAAGAAATTGTTGATCATTGGCTCATGCCTACTGCCCAGCCCACTGCCCAGCGCCATCCCATGTGTCGTATCAAACAGCGTAGGGTCGTCATTTGAAACCAAGTGGTAACATGCTACCATGGTGTTGTGAAATTAAAGCATGGCTTGTACGAAAGGTCTTACGCTCAAATGGTTGTCTTTAAGTAGAAGTTTAGAAGCATTGATGAGAATTTAGTTGTGTTCTTGGTCATTTTGGCTAAGGTTTTGTTGTACAAAGAAGCCCGAGTGAACTAGAATCCCCATGAGAAGGTGAACATATTTGGCTTTTTTGGGATGAATTGGTCGTAAATCAAGGAGCTCATTAATGGTCATGGGCTTTTGATGATTTTGGGTTGCGTCTGCTATGCCTAATTAAATTGCTCATTTGAAAGTCATGGAGTTTATTAAGTGTAAAATGTGATGCCAAGGATGGGCTTAAGCTTGAAACAGCTCACTGTCAAACCCTCTCTCCACCAAAGTATAGTTTATTTTTTTGTTAGCTACCTTTGTGACTTGCTCTTTTAAATGAATTGGTAATGCAATATAAAAGTGGTGTTTTGTGAACAAGAACAAACAAAAGAGGCAAAATGTGTAAAATTATGTAACAAAAAAGAAACAGCCACAAAATTAGAAAGAAGTGTTAATGGCCACAATATTGGTGGTGCAATCAACACGAATAATGTCTTCATCATTATAAACAAAGGTGCTTAGGGATTAGGCGAACAATAGAATAAGTATTTAAAGTAAAAAATTGACTCCAAATGTGGAGCAAAATTTGTTAAATTACATAACAAAAAAAGAAATAGCCCACTAAATTCGAAAGCGATGTTAATAGCCACAATGTTGTTGGTGTCGTCAACACAAATAAAGTCTTTATAATTATAAGCATGGGGAATGAGACAATAGGTTTATCAAGTTGAAAATGTAATTCCAAACATGGAGTAAAATTTGTTAAAATAGATAACGAAAAAGAAATAACCAACAGATTAGAAAATAGGTTAATTGCCATAATGTTGTTGGTGTTGTCACCATAAAAAATACTTTTTAAAATATATAAAATAAACATCTCGCGGAGTTGGTGAACGGGGCAATAGCCTCAAACCCTAAAGAAAAGGAATGCCCCGTTTCAATTAATATTAATAAAGGCCCTATTATCTCTTCTTTTTTTTTTTGTTAAAATATTCAATTATAGAAGTAGAAAGGGACAAAACTATGTTACCTTGTAGAATCATACCTCATTTTTTAGGTTAATTATGTTATTTTTCCTCAACACAACGCCTCTTTAATCAACACATCATGCAAACATTTTTTGACCTTTTCGATCATTCCCATCATAATTAAAAGATCAAATTAAATTGTACTTAAACGAAGATTAATTTTTCTTTTCCTTCCAAGCCAATTAAAGTGACAAATTAAAGTCAATTTGGCTCCGGTTTGCGTTTTTAGTGTGGGGTTTCTAATGCTAACCAAACATGTTAAATGAAACTAATTAACATAGTCAGTTCATGGGTGGTAAATTCTAACAAATTCTGTTACTTTCGATGTAGCAGAAGTTTAGTATTTAAATATTTTGTTGATTCTAGATAATGCCAGAATAAAAGAACAAATTAAATTCTCATTGATTCAAAAGAATTCGGCAAATTTAAAAGTTAAGACTCGTTGATTCTACAAAATACTGAGAATTAACTAAACTCAAACACTCACACAGAGATTTGAAAACTGAGAATATTATTGAACTCAATAAAATACCTTTAAAGGCTATAAGAGAAGGCTATTTATATTGGTAGTAATTATCTTAAATCATGAAGTAAAAGGAAAATAAAAGTTCTTAACTAGAAAGCAAAACAAAATCTTAAACTTTAGATAATGAGAAAACTATTCCAAGTTTGATAAGGATCCCTAAATTTTATAAATTTTAATCTAATTAGGATTTCTTCAATTTATTTCTCTGCATCATTCCCGCTAGGGTGGAGAAAATTCATCCTCGAATTTTGCATGTGGTAGTCTCCAAGAACATCTTCATGTGTATAAGGATTGATTTTCAAGATAAAGCTTCTATGTAGACAACGAACATTGAAGTTTCTAACTTTTGTAATGATGTCTATCCAATCACTCCAATGGCATAAAATAAATTCTTCTATCAATAATTTCTCTAATACCTTCTCGTTTTGTTCGTGTCGAATTTCATCATAGTTAAGGAAAAACAATTTCTTCTCACAATCCACTAATTGTTCAAAAAAATCACAACCTTCTTTGTCTTTTTTTACAACATTTATAAATTGTTTCTTACTTAATAAATAATTACCTAAGTCTTGTTTAAGAGTGAGCTCCTTATTAAGTAGGAGAAAAATCTTTGCGTTGTTAAGCATAAAGCTATAGGTGTTTCTTTTCCCATCATGCATTACGTTTTGATTATATTGCCAATGTCTGCCTAATAATAGATAAGAAGCATCCATAGCCACAACATCACACCAAATTTGGTCTTTATAGATTGATCCAATGGATAAAGAGACTAAGCAACATTTCGATATTGTCACTTGATTTTCTTTCTTCAGCCATATGAGCTTGTACGGAGTTTGATGAGGTTCTGTTTTTAAATTTAGCTTTGTTACAGCTTCTTCTGAAATAATATTCTCACAACTGCTCGAGTCTATGATCATATGGTATACTTTTCCCCCAATTGTGCAAGTAGTTTGAAAAATACTTTGTTGTAACCACTTGTCTTTATCTTGTCCCTTAGAAGTGAAGAATGCACGATTTAACGATCAACATTGGTCCACTATCACTATGTTCTTCAACGGATCATGCACTACCATTACTATCAAAAGTTGGCTTTTCAGCGAACTTTTTAATTTCTTCCTCCTAATAGTCTTTACTTTCCTTAGTGCCTACGACTAAGCCTTTGCCATACTTTCCTCCCTTCTTACACTCGATCATTCGATACCCACTTTCTCCACAATTAAAACAACGTAATTCCCAACCCGAGGATTGAGTTTTGCTGTTTTGACCGATTTTACTAGATTTACTAGTTTTACTTGGAGGATTTGGAGGAGTGAAATTATAAAATTGGGAAGTTGGGTTAGAATTTTCACAAACAACACCCCAAAAGTTTGAGTCACTAGTACACCAACTAAATTATTTCTCCAACTGCAAAGCCTATTGATGTGCTTTTGAGACAGAATATAAATTAAATAAATTCAACTGATCTTAAAATTGTGATCGTAGGCCTCTGATATATCAGGAAACTTGTTATTCTTTTGTCTCTATTTAGTCATTGCGCGCTACCAACCAATGAAACTCTATGGTGTAATCATCTACTGATTGATTACCTTGCCTCAAATTCTGTAACTATTGGTACAATAGTTTGGCATAACTGTGAGGCAAGAATGCTCCATATAAGTACTTCTTCAGCATTTCCCAAGAGTCAATCTTCTTGTTACCTTGTCTTATCCTTGTAAGCTTTGTTTGTTGCCACTGAGTTGCTGCTTTTCCACGAAATTGAGTTGCAACAAGTGAAACTAATTTATTTTCATAAACTTCCTTGTATTCAAAAACTTCCTTCCTTAAGGGCGTTAATTTAATGCAATAATTCTCCTAGTCGACCACTTCCTTGGAATTCAGGAATGTCAATCCATAATCTAGATTCCCATATTCTATCATCGGTAGACTCAGTCCTATGTCGACGCTCAGAGAATGGGTTAGTGACGTTTTCACTTAATTTGTCTTCGCGTTCTAGTGTACGATGACGTTCAGCAAGTAACTATGCCGTTTGAGCCATTGGTGCAGCTAACATATCAATTCAGGCTCTCATGTTAATTAAGGCTTCATCTTTAGAAACATCATCCTAATTATAAGTTGTATTGTAAGAGGCATCACGGGCCTTTCTTTGCAGCATTTTCTCAATTTGCTTAAAAAAAATATGCGGCTAAATTAAAAATTGAATACAATTTTGGACAAAACAGTAATTAAGTGAAAGTTTAGGTTTCCAGTGATGGTGCTAGGAAATTCAGCAATGACAGGTTGATCTGAAAGATTTAAGGTTGGTAAGTGTGATGGTGGTGGTGGTTTGTCTAAAAAAGTGGTGATTCAGCTGGAAATTAGAGAAAAACATATCGATTTGGTGTTGGCTTTGATTTCCAGCGATTGGTTCATCGATCAACGATGGTGATCGGCTAGGAAGTTTGTGCTGGTGGAGAGGATTAGATTGATGGTGGTTGGCTTGGCCAAAATGCGATGGAATCCGGTGATCTTGGCAGTGGAAATCGCGGTTGTTATGGCAATTTTTCGACAATCTCAAAGGTGGAATGGTGACGTATAAGGTGGTGCTTTGATGGCCGGCTTGTTCTGACTCAGATGGTGGTGGTTGTGACCAAATCAGTGATGGAAAGCTAACTGCGACAGCCTTAGATGACAGCCAACGTGGCTAACTTTTCTACTTCTGTTTGGGTTTTTTTTTTCTCTGATTTGATTTTTTTTTGTTTTCTTTAAACTAAAGGGGAAAAAAGAAAGAGGTAGGTGGATGAGGAAAGCTGAGAATCAGGCTTTTAGCTCTAATACCAATCTGATGCAGTGGAAGTTTAGTGTTCAAATATTCTGTTGACTGTAGAGAATGTTGGAATAAAAAAAACTAAATTCATGTTTATTCAAAAGAATTCTGCTAATTTAGGGATTAAAACTCGTTGATTTCACATAATATTAAAAATTAACTAAACTCAAATACTCACATAGAGATTTAAAAACTGACAATATTATTGAATTCAAAAATCTACATTTAAAGGCTACAAGAGAGGGCTATTTATATTGGTAGTAATTATTTTAAATCATGAAGTAAAAGAAAAATATAAGTTCTAAACTAGAAAGGAAAACAAAATCTTAAACTTTAGGTAATAAGGAAACTATTCCAAGTTTGATAAAGATTCTTAAATATTATAAATTTTAATATAATTAGGATTTCTTCAATTTTTTACTCTGTGTCACTTTTTTAGCTCTAGTTCGGCTAGCGACTAATTAAGCTTAAAAACGAAAAAGGACATTTCAACTTGATCATTATCAACATCATCATTGTCTTCATTATGATGTTGAAAACTGCTACATCAAGCAAGCCACCACATCTACCCATTGGCTCAACCTCTAAGGCGCTAAATTGAATTTTACCGGTGGATGGAAGCAGAAATTAGCCTAACACTTATTCATAGATTAATGTAAATTAAAATGAGCGTAAGGTGGGCGCCTGTAGAAAGGCTTTCAATTAAAAATAATCAAACTTTACTAATAATTTGATTAAAAATTTAAGTTTAAAGTGATGCTTCACTTATTTTATTGGATAATAGTTTATAATTTGACTGATGTTTCATCAATATAAATTTATTATTTAAATTAAAAATAATAAAATTTAATAACTATCTATCACTTAATGTTGAGAAGTCCTATTTCCAACTTGGACTTGACAAAAGAAGATTAATATTCATGTACGAGGTTTAAATCCCCAAAATCAACTCAGATGTTTG
The DNA here is from genome assembly GCA_030449905.1 of Luvunga scandens. NCBI lineage: Eukaryota > Viridiplantae > Streptophyta > Magnoliopsida > Sapindales > Rutaceae > Luvunga > Luvunga scandens. The sequence goes on along the minus strand of JASUUG010001122.1, from coordinate 3,373,852 downwards.
GGTAATTTGACTAACTAAAACTAATAAAGCAAAAATAAATTTGGAAATCTCCAATTCAAATTTGCCAAAGCTACAAAGTTTACGAGAAATCATCGTTTTCATCAAAGCAATACATAGAACATCTATTTTATTTTTTCAAATCTAACACCAATATGTTTTATTTTTAGAGCATTTCTGATGCAATCTAAGTAGTTTTAACAAAGAACTTGAGCAATCTGTCACAAAATCAGAGATCACTGTATCACGCGCTTCACGATGATTCAGTATTTTCGCTAAGGACATGAAAAAATAATTGGATGTGATAAGGCACAGCATTAGCTAATGTGTATTCGATCTTTTAACTTGAGAAACGTCATCTCGTCTCTTGTCTACTTTCTCGCTTTCAGCACGCAATCCATTTTCAAATTTTCTATGTTTTCGTTTTGTGGGAATGTAACTGTAAACACAAAAAATAAATAATTTTTTTTTGCTTGTAATAGACAGACGAATATATGTTGGGGATGATACCATCTCATAATTTATTATTATTACTATTTTTCTTTTCATTTGAACTACAAATACTACTTCAGTAGTTCACTTTAATAAAATGAAGATTAAATTAAAAGATTAAAAAAAGGCACTCTTAACACAAGATGTTTTATTCTTTACATTACAATTTACTTTTTCTTTTTTTTCCTTAAATGTTAGTTTGTTTCTCATTTGATTGAAATTAAAAATTATTCCCTAGCTATTAGATGGGTCTTTTCACTTAATCCAGAAATTTCACAACCTGACTCAACATTATGTATGTATATATATGTATGTTAATGGCCACCAGTCATACAATATGTCACATCTCTCCCTCATGTATTGCATGCACCAATAAATCAATCAAAATATACCATCGTGACAGGTATGGTTAAAAGGCAGAAATACTTGTGCATATTCAAAACTGCGGTAAGAGTCACCGTGTATAATTCAATTCAATTGGGAGCTTGAGCCGTGAGGGTCTATTATTTTCAAAAATATATTTTGATAAGCTAGTGTGTTATAAATCTTACATACAATGTTACAACATAATTGGTCACCCTTGGGCCTCAAGGAAAAAGACACTTTTAACTCATCAGCCACGGGGCCTTGAGAAAATAAATACCCTTCACGAACCCTTTCCCCAGTTCGCCCACAGCTTTTAGCATTTCAGTTGGATCTGTTTCTTCTTCAGATGCTTGCTCTCGTTCACGTTTCTAGTAATATTCAATGGTTGAACACGTAATTAGCTACAGTTGTAACTTTATAAAGATGTCAGACAATATTCTCACAGGACATTTTGATTATATGCTCAATCTTATTATACCTTTGACCCGACCCTCTCCCATGTCAGTCCGATGGCATCACCTGCCAAAGGATCATACCACGACTTCAACTTCTTTGAGTACTTTTTCTGTACATATAATTACAGCATGTTAGTAAGAAGCCTAATCAATATTAAGAAAATAAAATAAATTATTACAAAATACTTTCCTCTGCATCCCCATCTTAAAGGATCAAATTCTACCATCATCTTATTTTTAGCCTCCTCTGAGCTTCCCCTCATATCCTCAGGCAACACGAATGGGCCAAAAGCCTTGCTAGGATTTACACGAGCCTCATGCCTCCCTACCCAAAATATGAAAATTAAGACTTGCATATTAATCAAAATAAGAATATTTGAACAAACTGAACAGTGGGGTTGGGAAGGGGGGCAATATCTAAGAAATAGTCAATGCATGCCATTTTTTTACAAATTTTTTTAATTATTAAATAGGCAAAACATAATCCCATTTAAAGTTAATAAAGCAGTTCATTTAGGAAAGATGCAAATGTTAAAAGGTGTCAAAAAGACCCTCACTAGGAATCTAGCATATACTTCGGTTTACTTCAGACGGGAAAAGAAGGCGATGACGGTAGCCAGTCCCTATGGAGAAGAACTACAGCATCATAATTGTTCAACGGTGGCCGGAAAAGGCAGTGCAAGTTTAAAATAGCACTGCAGTAATGCATATAATCTGAAAACAAGGAGTGCAATAACATCTGACAAAAGTTTCCCGCACACCTCCCGTCCGCAACAATCAGTCTGATCCTCCAGTATAAGCTTACTCAATAAGTTTGCATTGCTTCGAGCATAAGCTACAGATAGCCACATGCCAATGAGGTAGGCCGGGAGCCCCACAAGTAATAAGCCCACATGTATGCCACATAAATTTATAAGTATTGAACAACATGTAAGCATAGGGTTCACGATTAAAGAAGTTTCAACAAGGTGACTACTCTTGGTGGATAATTTAATCAAGAACTCTGCATATTTATTAGTTTGTCTCAAATTACAAACCTAAAAGGTGGATAAAAAATGGCTTCCCTGAATTTAAAGTTTCAACAGTACCTTTATAGAGAACAGGGTTATATTCTCCTTTTTTAATTTTTATGTTCCCTTTTCTGGGAGGGGGGTTGTACGGAGAATAACAGATAAAGAAGTAGATGTTATAGAAACAAGCTTTCGGTTTTGACTTTTTGCTACACTTACTTCCTCCTCCGATGTCCATGTTTGGTTTGTTTTCTTTCTTCCCCTACTAATACTTCATGTTCTTGTTCTATATGGTATAGTTTTTTAATTTCTAAGTTTGCAAAATCTAAGTTATTAATACGTATCATATCTACATCATTGTCCGTTAATTCTTCACTGTTGCAGAGTTCTTCAAAGTTCAAACATGTCATTACCTAAATATTTATTTGGATAGTTTAATTTGTGGCCAGAGATTTTACTCGTATGGCTTTATATCCAAGAATGTTAAGGACAAAATTGGATTTAGTTGGGGGTATATAATAAATATTGTGATATTTAATTTATGGGTGAGTCTAATTGAACCCAATTAATTTTTCTTAGCACGCTTTTACTTAATATACCCACTGTCAAATCCTTAAGGGAGATTGTCAATTTTCCCCTTATTATAATCAATATATCACGTACTCCCTATTATTTAATAATAGCCAATTACCCCCTAACAGCATAAATTTATAATATTATCCATATTTTCAATATACTTTTATTTATATTTATTATAAATTAAATAAACCATATGAATCTAAACTAAATAAAAAAATTAAGTATTAAAAATAAGAAATATATGTTTTGATGTGAAAAAAATTAACAATAATTTTTTTCTTATACTTTTTTTATGTTATAAATATTTTCTTGTAATAAATGTATAAGAAATTATTATAAAATGACAAAAAATTATTATAAAAAAACTTGAATGATAAATAAAAAAATTATTATACAATAAATAATAAAATATTTATCTTGTACTTTTTACATTTAATTGTAAAATATTATAAAATATTTATTATAAGAAAATGTTTATAACATAAAAAAGTACAAGAAAAAAAATTTATTGTTAATTTTTTTACCTCAAAACATATATTTCTTGTTTTTAATACTTAATTTTTTTATTTAGTTTATATTCATATAATTTATTTAATTTATAATAAATATAAATAAAAGTATATTTGAAAATAAAAGTAATATTATAAACTTATATATTTACAAAAACAACAGGGGTAAAAATATATTGATTCTGGGGGAAATTGGTAATTTCCCAATCCTTAATATTAGATTATTATTTTATAAACCTCTCAATATCCCAAAATTAATCCTAATTATATCTCTTTTATTTTATTTTTCTCTCTCCTGAAACCCAACAATCCCTTCCAAATCCATTCCCCTTTATTTGTATTCTTTTGCTGTCATTTTTTCAATCTTTTTGCATTCATGCTGCTGATCTTGTATATTGAAAGCTGTATCTCCTTGTTTATTTGTCTTGGGAAATTTAGTCAATTTAATGACCCAAGTACATGTTTGTTTATCTAATACCCCCATTATATAAACCAACCTATTTATTTTATAAACCTCTCAATATCCCAAAATTAATCCTAATAAATATATCTCTTTTTTTGGGATTTTATTTTTCTCTTCTTTTTACCTGATAAATAATAATAATTTATTTAAATAATATTTATATTATAAATTATATTTATTAAAAATAATAATATTAAACTTATTTAAATATAATATTATTATATTCATAAAGAATTAATAATATTTTATATACATTTTATCTATAATATTATTATATTTATTTAAAAATAATAGTATTATATTTATTTAATATTGTAATTAATAATTATAAATATTTTATCCTAAAAAATTAATTTTATACTATATTATAATAATAATATTTCATTTGTATAATTTTGTATTTACATAATTAAAATTAAAATTAATAAAAAATAATAATTTACATAATTAAGAATATTAATAGTTATTATTAATTTACAAATACAATAAAATAAATTTTTTATTTTTTAAAATATATTTTTGTATTAATTTTGTAATAAAAAACTACAATTCTTTAAATAAAAAACCTATTTCTGTAGAAGGTTGAACGTTAAAAGCTTACTAAATCCACTCGCCAAATATTGCTTCTGGATCTACACCATCGACTCCATGAACTACACTGATTTGAATACTATAATTGAAAAAAAAAAAAGTCAATTTAACGATTAGTCGTTCAGAAGAGGATTAGGGTTTATGGTCGGTGCAAAGAGTTGAGTTTAATTAATTAATTAAATAAATTATTTGTCCCTTTTGGTAATTTTGTTTAGGATTATTTTTCCAATACAATTTCTTATTAAAAGATAGGTTTAAAGAGTAATTTAATGAGTTCAAATAACATCACCCTTAATTTATAGATGACACTATTTGAACCACTAAAAAAATTTACAAATCCACTTTTTCATTAAATATTTTATTACTAAAATACCGACAATACAAACCTATTTTAGTGGCTATAGATCTTTCTTAACGACAATTTTATTTTTTTTGCCATAACTTATTTTCAACAACAAAAACCATGCGTCGCTAAAAGTATTTTTAGCAACATTTTCTTTTTCGTTGCAAAAAATAATTTCAACGATGAACATTTTTCATTGTTAATAGTTGGTTTTCATGACAAACCTTTTTTAGTGGCTAAAAATCCTTTTGGGCAACGATTAACATTTTCGTTGCCGCTTGTTAGTTTTAGCAACAAAATGTTGTCACTAAAAGATTTTTAAAGACATTTTTTCATCGCAAAAGGTTTCTTTTAGTGACAAAATTTAATTTCGTTAAATGATTTTCTAGCAACAATTTCCTTTTCATCACAAAATATTGTATTTCATCGCTAAAAATCTAGAAAATCAATACAATTTTATAAATTTAGAATGCATTTTCGGTTATTTTAATTAGTGTTCATGATTAATCTTTTTGTTAATTAATAAGTAATATGATTTTCATTGTAATAATAAAAATTTTATTAATATTATAAAAAAATTAAGAAAAATAAAATGTATTAGTTGTTAATTCTTTTGCGGGAATAATGATAAGTTCATACTCACTAGAAAAACTGATAAATTTTTGTAAAATTAAGTGAATTGACTTATTATTACTATCATTTTTTTAATTAAAACTTACAAATATACTTTGATGAGAGGCTTATGATTACTTGTGTTAGGAGACTTTTAACTTTAAGTGACGAATAGTTCACTCAACCGCATGCTTCTTAATTTTAATATAGTAATTGAATGATAGACAATTCAATTTAGTTCAAAGTTGGAATACTTGCATATGTTATAATTTAAATTATGAGCTAGTTTATCATGTTGTATATCATTTAAAGGTTAAAATTAAAATTGAATGATAAGGTCGATACAATACATATAGTTAAAATTATGAGCAAGTATAATGTAGTTAATTTTGTTTTTAAAACGAATTATCATTTAAACTTGAAATAAAAATATATTTTCACATAAGATCCATATAAAATATAAATTATTATATGAAATTATATAATTATAAATTATCAATTCAATTAAATTGGATTAATATAAAAATACAATTTAATTTTAAGAATTGATAAGAACCAAATAACAGACTGGGTTTTTGAATTGGGTTAAACCGAATTGAACAAAATCGAAATTTATTTTGAGTTCGATTTAATTTGATTTAACCCAAAAAACCCGATCGAATTCAAATTTAAGAACCGATAGGTTTTTAAATTGATTTGGGTTGAACTGGAATAAAATTGTGAAACCAATTGGGTTAGCCTTTGCCCCATATATGTGTTTGTGTGCGCAGGTGTGTGTGTGTGCACACACACATGCGTGCTTGTGTGTGTGTGTATAAATTTATTTATATATGTATAAATAAATATTGTTTGATTTTTATTCGTTTATCTATTCACACACACACACACACATATATGTATGTATGTTTGTATGTATGTATATGTGTGTGTGTGGAATTAAGGATTGGTACACGTTCTGATTTAATGCCTCTAATATTTATTTGTTTACATATATGTGTGTGTGTTTGTGTGATGCCATATATATATATATAAATCTTTGTTAGATTCTGCACTTGATCTGCCGCATAGTTAATTATGCCAAGGAATTGTTGAACGTGCTTTCTTCCCACCAGTGAGCAGCACTAAGAGACATATCACAAGGTTTATGGTAGGAGAAGGAAGAGTCATATAACGGAAGACCTACAGGCAAAACCAACTCGTATTTCCACCAAGGTGGATAAATGAGTATGAACAGGGGAACAAGCCCCAACAGCTCCATGAAGATCTTTGGAGGTTCAGACTGTTTGTTGACATAGAAGGCTGGACTAGCCCAATTTAATTTTGATGGTCTGATGAGTTTGAGATCCAATAGAGCCTGAATCTCTTCTTTGCATAAACACTCAAAATAGGCTAGAATTAGTATCTGAACAACTTTTCTGATGCGGAAGATCAGACTAGCTGCAACCACAGAGTATACTAAGCACTAGACACTAGGGTTATTCCTTTTGGGAATGATGGCTCTGATGCCATTTTGAAATCTTTACTAACATGTCTCACTATACACTCATGATACACATGTCTCTCGTCATAGCCATCGTCCACCATCTTCTCAGAGATCCAATGAATCCTGCAACTAACCTAAGCGTTGCAACCCTCTTTGTTAAATAGGGCGCCCTCTGCCATTCTCCTTCATACTAGGCAAGTTGCAGCCCTCTTTGTTAATTGGGGTGCCCTCTGGCATTCTCCTTCGTACCAGGCAGTCATCTTTTCTAGGTAAGCCATTCTATCTCTTTGCTTTACCTCATCGATGTTCCAGAACATTTTGCCTATAGCAGAATGCCTATATGAACATGAGTATCCCACTCGTATTCTCCTTGCCCTAATTCATCAATGTCCCTCGAAGTATGTTCCTTGCTCTGTCTTGGAGGAACTACAATTGTTCCTACTGGGACTTGGGATTCTCCTTCACCTTCAGTGATCTATAAGGGAGTCTGCTACTGTCTGGTCACCCCTAACGTTTGTCATGTCTCAAAGGTTGAGAAATGAAGCATTCTCTGCATGCTGACTGGTTCTCCATCAGAAGAACTTTCATATGATTCTTCTGACGTATCTACAACAATTTCTGACTCCTTTTCTGGGTTCTCCTCATCTCCCCATCTAGTAGCCATAATCGGCCATGGATATGTCTGGTGCTGGTGGTAGCTCCTCCAGAATGCTTTCTGACAGTTTCCTGAAGCATTCTCTTCCCAGATGTGCCAAGGTTTAGACGACTTGTCTTTCTTCTAGTAGGGTGTCTCAAAACACTCTCTGGTCCGTCTCATTTCTTCTTCGTCGTCAGCTTCCGTCATCCCTATCATCATGATCATGCTGATCTTTCTGCTTGGGGATGGTTTATGCAGTTGTGACAACTGCTTTGTTGTCATTCTCGTGCCTCTCCTTTTGAGTCTTTTCACCTCGTCTTTGATCTCCTCGAGGTGAGCCAAGATTTGCTGCTGGTTGACCAGTATGTCTGCCAGTGCATGGTTCTGTTCCACAGCGTTTATGTTGCTCCAGTTTACAGCTTTCTCTATCGGGCTAAATTCTTGTGGATCGACCTTCTAGATTACCCATTTTGCTGTTGCTACTCCCTGTTGCGATTCTCTGACAACGTCGTTCTCAGTGTCAGGGGTGTTGATCATGGATATAGGACTCATGTATCTTACTGAAGCTTATCTCCTTGGCATATGAGTGCACGAAGAAGGTGGTCTCCTTGTAACCTAACATGTTTCGCAAGGGTATATAGGTCTGGTCTCTGAGGGAAAAAAGACCAAAACCCTCCCGCTTTGGAGTCTGTCGATCTTTGGATCTTCATGGAGTTGTTAGGGCTTGTTCCCTTGCTCATACTCGTTTATCCACCATGGTGGAAATACGAGTTGGTTTTGCCTATAGGTCTTTGGCTGTATGACTCTTCCTTCTCCTGCCATAAACCTTGTGATAGGTCTCCCAATGTTGCTCATTGCGAACATGTGGGACTAGACCTTGTATTTCATGAGGTGGTGAATAGAAAGTGCTGACTCATTTGGCTTCATTTCTAATCCGTTCATCTGGATTAGGACTTTGATGGTTTCTACGATGTTTGACTTGGTGAGATCTAGGGTGAAATTTGGTTCCACCTAGAGGACTATGGGGCCATCGTTTAGTTCTACCTCTACTGCAGAGATGAGTGCTTTCTCGAACGTGTTCCATCTCATATCAAGAAAAACTACCATGCATGTTATGTTTTTGCCTGCTAGGAACAAAGGTTGGAGGCCTACTTGCATGGCTTCCAGATGTAACCCTTTGTATCCCTCCATTCTATATCTGCTGGTTTCAGTGTTAGAGAGGATAGGAAGATAAGTTTCCTTTGCACTACAAACCACTGGGTGAACCATCAGCTCGGATGATTTGTAAACTGTTTTGAGTCTGGGCTTTTTCATATTGACTAGGGACCTAAGTGTAGTACTGATTTGTGAGGTGTTGTTTAACCTATAGGGATCTAGAGGATCTAATCTAAAGGATTGGATCGCTCGGTTTCTATTTTCTTCCTCACGGGTTTCCATGTGGTAATTTATAGAAGGGGCATCTTTAGTGCCATCATTTATCTAGGCTAGTGGGGAAGGATTCTGTGGCGATGAGTAGGTTGTTAGACTACTGATGCTATTTTGGCTTTCCATGACTCTCTGACTTCCTAGGTATTTTCGGTACGACCACAACACAGCTCTCCTGGCCTTTAAATGTCTGGTTGGAACTTTTAAAGAGGCTTTTAAGGTGGAGGACAAGAATAGACTAGAATCAGTATCTGAACAACTTTTTTGATGTGGAAGATCAGACTAGCTAAACCACAGAGCATACTAAACGCTAGACACCAGGGTTATTCCTTTTGGAAATGATGGCTCTGATACCATTTTGAAATCTTTACTATTTACTCACTGAAGGCTTACACTATGATCGGTTGCTTACAAAACAAGAACTTACTTACAATGGCTCTTGCCCAAACTCTTACTTATTTCAGCTCTGCCTAGAACTAAGTCTCAGTCTCCCTTTTATAGGCAAGTCCGAAAATACTATTGATATAAGATCCCTATCTCTAATGAATCTTTTTTACACTTGTCCTTTGAGACAACACAATAATACACACATTTAATTATTACATTACTTTAAAGTTGTCCCCTTTAAAACCACAATGTATTATTATTATTCGTGATATACATGTCTCACTATACACTCGTGATAACTATTCACATAAATATCTATTATAATATTATTATTAGAGGCATCAAACACACGCATATATGTAAATAAATAAATATTAGAGGCATTAGAACAGAACGTGAAATCCTTAATTCCCCTTTACCTACTTCGCTTCCTCTCCATCGTGAAACAGAGAGAGAAAGCACGAATTGTTTCGCACACACCACGCCCACGCTGCCGCCGCTGACAATCGTCCACACCCACGCCCACGCTGCAGCCGCTTCAGAGACTGGTTTGTGATTGGCATCCAGCTGAGGATATCTGCGTTCGGATTGAAACGGTGAGTTTGGTAATTTTTTGTTTTTGTTTTGGGTGGGGTGGGGGAGTGTGAAATTGGAATAAAGTTTGTGTTTTTATCGTTTTGTGGGGTGAGTTGAATGCGGATACGTACGGTTTATGATCCGCATCGTGAAGTTTCAATGTGAATTTAAGGTGAAATGAATTACTGTCGTGTGGATTTTATTATTTTCCCGCTGGTTTGGTTTTTCAAGCCGAAATGAAGCTTTCGTTTCAATATTTGTGAATCTTTGTCTTGTGTGTGTTTTGGTTGAACTATGAAGTGAAGCACATGAAAATGACGATTTTTTTTCTTTTTCTTTTTAATTTTTTAAATGGGGTTAGTTGATTTAGATTTATTGATATTCGTGGATTTGTGAAAAAATATATTCAATATATGGGTAATCTGAAATGGGTATTTGCCTGGTTTATTGGGGAGTTATGTGAAGAAGTGAAAATTCCTGAACTTTCACGGGAAAATGCAATTTTGATTTGTTATAAGCGAAGCGACGTTGTGCATGATACATGATACCTCACAAGAAAGTTGCTTGCTTCTTTTACTGCCTTTGAGTTCGGCTAATATTTCAGATGCAGTCAAACGGGTTTTCTTGTTCATCCAAGAGTTTGGTGATTTAAATTTAGAATCTCTGTGTTCCATTTGTTGTTTTGCTTTTGGATGCTCAAGCTTCTGTTTTTGACAGAGTGCATTCATTTTAGCTGTGGATTTGTCTTCAGTTTAAGTGTCCATGGAGATGGTTTGCACACTTTTGCCTGACTATCTAAAAACATTATTGGATGTAATGTAATCAATTTATACTGGAACTCCCCCCCCTCCCCCTGGTTGTTATGCCTTCTTTTGTTCTTGTGTGTGTGACTTGGGCGTTTTTTAATTTTGTGTGATTGAGCTGTTATGGAATAGAATCTCTAACCATCAAGTAACAGTGGTAATTGTATAACTGGCCAAAATTAAATCGTGATAGTTTAGGAGATATATTTATTAAATATTTAGTGGCATGGCAGTGGGCACTAATACTGAAGTTGGGGAAAACACCATGGTATAGGGAGTAGGTTCTTTGACTTGCTTTTTCAAACAATGATACCCTTTAGAAAAGTTGGCAAAAACATAGCATGCAGACCTGCCCAATTAGTTCTTCCTTTCAACAATAATAATAATAATAAACAAAGAAGAGGATTTTAATTAGGTTGCTGTTTCAGTAACCGGACCTAGAAAGTAGAAATTGTTGGTTCAAACCTCAAATTCCACATCAATCCATTTGATTCTATAAATGTCTAGGCTTTTGCTTTCCAGTTCATTGACTCGTCTGCACATTAATGGAGAAATATTTTAAAAAATCACATTAGATCTTGAATTAGTTTTTCATTAAACCCAATTTTTGCTGATGCCTATAACTCAAAAAATTTGAAGTGGTCCACTACTCTAATAGGCTTTTCACCGTAGCCCATTGGCCTGTGTTTCTATTTTACCATATTACTGTCACTTTAAGCTGCAAATATTTGCTGCTGTTTCTGCTGTTTTTGCTGTTTTTTCTGAGTCTATTGTTATTTGATATTTTTTGTTGCTGTTTTTGGGTAACTTTTTATTTTTTTCTGCTGTTATTTGCTGTTGATTCTGTTGATTCTGTTGTTTCTAATGTTACTTACTGCTGTTTCTACTGTTAGTTGCTGTTGTTTTTGCTTTTTTTTTTTCTGTTTCTACTGTTATTTATTTTTCTCACTGTTTTTGATAACTTTTTATTTTTTCTGCTGTTATTTACTGTTGATTCTGCTGTTTCTGCTGTTATTCACTTCTGTTACTGCTGTTTTTACTTTTTTTACTGGATAAATATGTTATTTGGTTTTTTTCTGCTGTTTTTGGGTAATTTTTTTTACTTTTTTTTTCTGGTTTTGGTGACTTTTTATTTTTCTGCTGTTATTCACTGCTGTTTCTGTTGTTTTTACTGTTATTTACTGTTGTGATTGCTGTTTTTTACTGGATAAGTATGTTATTCTGTGTTTTTCTGCTGCTTTTGGGTAATTTTTTTTTTCCTGTTTTTGATTTTTTTATTGTTTTCATAGTTCATAGGGAAAAAAAATTGATTGTGATGTTAATTTTTTTCATAGAGAAGAGGAGGATAGGGGATCCCAAAATTAGGGCAAATTTCCCCTAAACAGTTATAGCTGTTAGCAAGCGTATCAGAGAAAATTTCAAGTGAGTTTTTATGTGTTACATTTAAATTAGTTTTAAATTTCTCTATAAGATGTTAAAATCAATATTTGTTGTTTTGAGATCTATGTCGTGTGATTTATTAAAATTAAATTATTAATTTGTGTTTGTGGTAGTGCTTATATTCGTTCTTGGGTGTTTATTTTTATTAATGAAATACTGATATGAACAGGATTTGATTTGGTTAGAATGTCAATAATGGATAAAAGTTGGGTGTGACTTGAAGATAACCTTCGTAATGAATATTGGAACAGTGTTAAAATATTTATGAAAGCTGCTGAGAAGTGTGTAGATGAGAATAATTGCCTCCGTTTTCCATGTCAAAAGTGTTTGAATGCAATTATTAGACCGTTAAATGTTGTTTATGATCATTTGTGCAAACCATGGATCTCACCTACCTATGATATATAGGTTTACCACGGTGAGAAGCGTGAGCCTAGTTCACTTTCAGCTAGGAAGGAATTAGATACCATAGACAATGATAATATTGAGGATAAACATGGTGACATATTCGATGTTCTAGATGATTTATGGAGTCCGATGTCAGAGTTTGATGCAGAACCACCTAATTTGAATGTAGACACATTTCCTAATGATATGGAGGATTTAAATACTTGTAAAGTGACTAGCTTGTTAAATGATGCTCATAAGATGCCTTTCTCTGGAGCACAACTATCATTATTAAGTTATATTGTCAGATTCATGCATATCAAATTCCTTAATCAGTGGAGTAACAAATCAATGGATATGTTATTCAAATTATTGATTGAATTCTTACTTGAGGGAACGGAAATGGCAGGAAACTTGCACGATGTCAAAAATATGTTGAAAGGTTTAGGGCTGAGCTATGAAGTTATTCATGCTTGCAATTATGATTGTGTGTTGTTTTGGAAAGAAAATGAATCACTGGATAAATGTCCTATATGTGGTGAGCCACAATATAAATCTTGTAGCCAAGGGAAGAATGTACCGCAAAAAGTTTTAGGGTATTTTCCTTTGAAACCTAGGCTACAATGATTATTCATGTCGCAACACACAAGTGATATAAGATGGCATCATGAGAAGTGGGTGGATATTTTAAGACATTTGGTAAATGGTTAGACATGAAAGGATTTTGATAAATTGTATCCTACATTTGCAAAAGACTCACATAATGTGAGGTTGGGACTTGCAATGGATGGATTTAATCCTTTAGCAAACATGTACAACATTACAAGGCTTATTATATTGATGCCTTACAATCTACCACCATGAAAGTGTATGAAAGAGCCATTGATGTTCATGTCATTGATCAAACCTAGACCATATGCACCAGGGAAAGATATTGATGATTATTTGAGGCCTTTAATTGATGAATTGAAGGAATTTTGGGTTGTTGGCATAGATACCTATGATGTTTCAACTAATTGTAGGTTTCTGATGCGTGCTGCATTATTATGGACAATCATTGATTTTCTTGTCCCGTGTGTAATGAAACAGCTTCCTCGGTAAACTTGCGAGATAAAATAAGTTACATGGGACATCGTCGATTCTTGTCACGTGGCCATTCATGGCATAAGAGTTTGGAGTTCAATGGTGAAATAGAAAGGGATCCTCCACCAAAAGAATATTTTGGGAATGATATCTTAAACAATTTGAGTATGTTAAGGATTCGAATCTAGGGAAACATCCTAGTAATAAAGACACGAAGAGAAAAAGAAAGCCAGAGGAGTTAAATTGGACTAAAAAAAATTATTTTTTTTTTAGCTAGAGTATTGGCCAAAGTTAAAGCGTTGGCACAATCTCGATGTGATCACCCTGAATTAAAAATAGGATCTAAAGATGAAGAAGAAAGAACAAAGTTAGGTTTTAGAAAATGTTACCAAAACATAAACATCCTCAATGATCATACTACAAAATGCACCCACATAAAATAAATGGATATCATATTTTGTATTTTAAATGTGTTGTTTGCCTGTCTTCCTAACCGCGGATAGGCTACGGGGCTTTGCACTTCGGCCCTTGAGAATACCACATCAAGGTGACAGGGTGATTCGAACCTATGGCCCTCTGTACCCAAAACAGATGTGCAGACCAAATTAAGCTACACCTCGTCTGAACCCCCTGGAACATATAGATCCACCTGATCAATAAACACTTGAACCAAACTTGCCCAGCCCATCCCATCCTTTTGGGCACAAGGATGTGAGAATCTGAAGCTTAGTATGGAGTGAATAAGGAAGGGTAGTTTGCAACTTCAGTAGTGAACTTAATAATTGAACAAAATAGAATGGACACCATTTGCGGATAGTGAGGTAGTGGTTTGCAATCATCCATGATCCTTCACTCAGAGCATAATCATAATCTTCTAGGTTAGCTAACTTGGCTTAGTTTCCCTAAATCAATAAGCTTCAACTCTTCTTTTAGAGACTGCATCTGCCTTAATTGCAAACTCAAATAATTGAATCCTATGGTTTTACCCAACAGTTTCACAATCAGTGTTTTGTGCCATGGCTAGAGGTGGCAAAACAGGTCATCGGGTCGTGTTCGTGTCGGGTCAGTTTCGTGTCGTGTCAAATTTAGGTCGATCCAAACCCGAACCATTTAATAATCCTGTCAAAATATTGAGATCCAAACCCGACACGGAAAAATAATCGAGTTACCCAATAACCCGCTTAATATCTATATATTAAACAAAATTTACATCAAACATTTATACGCTATCATTTATACACGCGTATATATTTTATCAATTCTATAAAATATACATATATACCAAAATGTTACACATTTACACTATTATGAAGTTTTAATTTTATATATATAATAAAATATACATGTCTACAAATAGTTTACACATTTATACTATTAAAGCTCTAAATGTATCATAAATTTAATAAAAAAAACACTGTGTTTATATTCATCATTTCAAAAAATAGAAATAAAAGAGAAAATTATCTCTAATATTTGAGTTTTGATGATAAGAACATGCAAATTCTTTTAAACTAGAAAATATAATCGGGTCATTGATCGGGTAAATGGGTCAAAAACTTTAACCTTAACCTGACACGGAAAAAAATCATGTCAACCCGGACCCGATCCATTTAATAATCGTGTTAAATTTGATGATCCATACCCATTTATTCGTGTCGAGTAATCGAGTCGTGTTAAATTTTGCTAGCTCTAGCCATGACCACCTTAAGGAAGGTGAACATCCATCAGACTTAGGAGGAAGGTATGAAAAGGTTGCAATGCTCGATCCCGCATCTAGCAATGGGTCAAATCGTGAAGAGGAAGACAGGGCTAGGCTAGAAGGTAGGTAAGGTTCTACAAGTAATCTCGATTCTAAGAAAACATGAAAAGTCAGTCCCATTGCTTAAGCTAATAGTAGTAGAACAGCACCAAAAATTAATCTTATTGCCTAAGTTAATAACAATGGTATAGCCATACAAAACAATGTCATTTGTCTAGTTTTTTCTTAAATACATTAGTCGCAAAAAAATTGAAATCCTAATCTATTAATCACAACTCAAAAAAATTTTTATTGAGGAAAAAATTAATAAAAATAAAAGACGAAGTCAACAATTCACCATCTCCGATGCGATGGCTGAATCATGATTACTGGTGCGAGCTAGCTAAGTTTGTGAATCAGGATCACGGTTTGTCATCTGCAGTGAGCTAGCCAAAGTATCTCAAATCAAAAAAATTAAATCACAATTGTTGGCGGACAGTGTGTGAGTGATAGCAATGGAGAAAAACTGAGAAAGTGAAGCTATTGTGAAATGCAAATGACACTTCCGTCACTTACACACCCTCCATCTGCAATTGTGATTCAATTTTTTTAATTTAGGATATTTTGGTTGGCTCACTGCAGACGACAACCTGTGATTGTAATTCACAAACTTAATTAGCTCGGGTCAATAACCGTGATTCAACGAGCTCCTAGCCTTAATCATTGTTGCTAACTATTGTTGTCACAACCTCATTCAACCATTGCCATCGAACCGAAGATGGTAAATTGTTACTTTTTTTATTTTTATTTATTTTTCATTGATTTTTTTCTTTAATAGATAAGGGTTTAAATATTTTTTTTTGCTATTAATGTATTTAAGGAAAAATTAGACAAACAATATTATTTTATGTGGGTGTGCTGCTGTTATCAGCTTAGTTAATGAGATTGATTTATGGTGTTGTACTACTGTTATTAGCTTAACCAATTTGGATTGATTTTTCTTGTTTTCTTAAAATCGAGATTACTTATTTGTTTTACATGGGTGCATTTTGTGGTGTGGTCATTGAGGATATTTTCGTTTTCGTATTTTTTGTGCTATAAAATTGAATTATGCAAGTATGTTTTTGCTTTTATGGAGTTCAAATGAAAAAATTTATGATGCTGTTATAGAGTTCAATGAAAAAGTGAATATTTACCAAATGCCTACTTTGATGCGCGTTAAAAAATAAGCAAAAGCATTACAGCTAAAACGTTAATGGAACATGAAATGAAATTACTTGCATAAACAAGATATTACTAGAGTGTTTTTTTTTTATTAGTAATTTTATTATGGAGACAAGAAGCGTAAAAAATATATATTTATACTTTAAAGATAAAAGAAAATCTGCACTCAAACACACACACTAGCAATGAGAAAAATTCACTTTGTAAGCATTTCATATTTACAAAAATATTAAAAGTTACTAATAAAATTGCAAATTCTTGAAAATTACAGGTATAATTTTGAAGAATTCAAAAGTAGACAAAAAATCAAAGTCAAGAGTATTATACCTATAATGAACTAAAAGCAATTAAATATCTAGGTAACGTTTTTATAATAAAATTAGAATTATAGAACGTATATGGGAAACTATCCATGATAAGCAGAGATTTGATAAAACACAATTTATAATTAGAAAAAAAAATGTATTTCATAGAACACTTGGAGAACTAGACGGTTTTGCTTCAATTATATAATAATGAAGAAGAATGAATAAAGCTAGGTTTTAGATAAACCTCATAGGTGTCATAGCAAGTAACATTTTTGAAAATCTAACTTTGTTCGTTCTTCTTCGATTCATGTGTTATCATTACATAATTGAAGTAGAGTTCTCTGTTTCTCCAAGTGTTTGAAGAAATGTGTTTTTTTTTTTTAATTATATATTGTGTTTTATCAAATTTATGATTGTATAAGTTCTATAATTCTAATTTCATTATAAAAACACTACTTAGATATTTAATTACTTTTACTTTATTGTTGGTATGACACTCTTGCCTTAGCTTTTTTCTGCTAACTTTTGCATCTTGCAAAATCATACTTGTATTTTTCTAGAATTTACAATTTTATTAGTAATTTTTAATATTTTTGCAAATGTAAAATGTTCGTTAGATGAATTTTTCTCACTGCTAATGTGTGTGTTTAAGTGCAGGTTATCTTTCATCTTTAAAGTATAAATATATGCCATTAAGCAAAATGTTTTTATATATTTTCTACACTCCTTGTCTCCTTGATAAAATTACTAATAAAGAAAAACACTCTGGTAATATCTTGTTTAATGTTTAATGCAAGTAATATTATTTCATGCTCCATTAATCTGTTAGCTGTTTTGCTTTTGCTTGATCTTTAAAGGCGTAGCGGATTAAGCGTTTGGTAAATACTCACTTTTTCTTGAGTCCTAATGTATACCAACTGCACACCCACTTTCCTTTTATAGCCAGAAATTCCATTCCACGGCAGCTGTGGGCTAGAAGCCACGTTGCCTCAATCCCTTAACATGCCCTGTATTAATTACAGTTTTACTAGTAAATTTGGATTAGTAATTTGTACTGTTTGTTAATGTAGCCAATCATCCCAGTAAGATAACAGAGTGTTTGAATTTAGATAATGGATGTTGAGAAACCTGAGTCTATGTTTTGTGTTATCTATTGCTATATATTTGGGTTGGATGAAAATTGTTTGGTTGTTTCTCCAATATTCTAAATTTCTAATATCTTTATTTGGTTTACAAGGAATTTGCTAATGATTTATCCATGTTTGTTCTCAGGCAATTTATGCAACAAGTTTACTTTAACCCAGATGGAAGCCAAATTTTTTCGGTTTTTGAAGATTGTAGGTGTTGGCTACAAAGCCAGGGCTGAAGCAGAGGGGCGTCTCTTATATCTCAAATTGGGATATGTACATGATGTTGAACTCACTGTTCCCCCAGCTGTTCGCGTTTTCTGCCTAAGAAACAATGTCGTTTGCTGCTGTGGACTTGACAAACACAGGGTGCACCAGTTTGCTGCTTCAGTTCGCAGTTGCAAGCCTCCTGAACCTTTCAAAGGCAAGGGTATAATGTACACTGATGAAGTTATCAAGAGAAAAGAAGGAAAGAAAAAATCAAAATGATGGTGGATATGGTCTCTACTCATTTGCAATTTGCTGCTTGCTTTCTTTTTTTTTTTTTTTTTGCATCTATTCGCTGCGCCAGCAAATCTTCATTTTGAAGTTGGAAATATTTGGAACCTTTCAAGGATTTTGTATTGAGAGCTTGCAATATCTGAACAACTTAGTTTAGAAATGAGCCGGATTGTGATGCTTTTGCAGGCTTTGATACGAAAAAATGTTTGTTGAAATTTCACCATTGAAAATTCCTTACGCAAACTTGAAGTGGGTTTTAAATGATTTTTTCAGTACAATTTGTTTGCAATAATGGTCCTGTGGGCCACCTTATGGACTAGGAGTCTTGTATTCTTGCACAAACAACGCAAATCATAATCCCCTGAGCCAGTAAATCCACTAGGCATACTGCAGCGTAAAGAAGATTAGTTGCATCCCACAAACCGCGTACTGTTTAGCAGAAGCTACCACAAATACATTAAAAAGGACTGAAAAATTACTCAAATTATGAACGAGTGAATCAATCTTGTAAATCTGAGAGGCTACGCCCAGAACCACCCAATCAAATCCCTCAAGCAACCCCTCACCTGAGTAGGCACTACAACCCATAATTTCCCAGTGTCGCTTTATGGCCATAGCTTCCAAGTTCAGCATTTGTGGAAGTGTAGTCGAGACAGATTAGAACCAAAAAGGTTTTAAATTGTTCCAAATCCAACGTGCAGATGTTTTGAATATAAATTGGATGATTGTTTTTATGAGATTTCATAAGGATCTCGCATCTTCCAAGCCACGAATGCTTTCAAATTTGTGAAATAGTCTGTTTGGTCAACCTCGTTTTTAAGGCCTCAATGCCTGAGACAGACAAGGGCTAATAAATGATCTAATGAATCTACTGTAAAATTCTGCAAAAGAACGCTAAACTAAAAATACCTCACAGCATCTTATATTTCTTATAGTTCTTTGGCCTCCAACATCCCATATATTTAAGACTATACCTGTTAAATACACATGATATATTCATGGGAATTAAGACTTTTTGGCGTGCTTCAAACTCTCATCTCATGTAGGCAGGCATATTTTGATCGTCATGTCCAAAACGAGGACAAAACTGTACATAATAAGCTTGAAATTTTACAGTAAATTCATTTCATTTCATCTTATCTCAACTAGCATGTTCAATTTTATGTGGGTCTGAATAGAAATCTTACTTTTGGTGAGTGATGGTTTTGATGTTGAAGCCAAGTGTCGGACTAATAACGCTGGTGTCTTCCCCATCCATCTTCAAGAAAATCCTAGTCTTGCCAGAACTATCAAGACCACTGCAAAACAAATAACAAAATTTCAAAATCTCCTGCAATTAGATTCAAATGAATGAACCAATGACAGAGAATACGCATTTCCTTCTCTTTTTTCTTCATCTTCCTTATGATGCTGAGAAGCCCCATTTCTAACCAGACCCAGCAAGAAAAGATTAATATCTATTTATGAGGTTTAAATCCTCAAAATCAACTCAAGTGAAAATAAATTTGGAAATCTCTAATGCAGATTTGTCAACGCTATGAAGTTCACGAGAACTCATCATTTTCATCAAAGCGATACATATCACGTCTATTTTATGTTATTTTATTTTTTCAAATCTAACCCCAATCCATGTTATTTTTAGAGCACTTCAGATGCAATCCAAGCAGTTTTAACAAATAATTTGAGCAATCTGTCGCAAAATCAGAGCTCACCGTACGACTCGCTTTACAATGATTCAATGTTTTCGCTAAGGACATGAGAAAATAATTGGATGTGATAGGCCGCACCAATTATTCGATCTTTTTACTTGAGCGACGTCGTCTCTTATCTGTTTTCTTGTTTTTAGCACGCAAACCATTTTCAAATTTTCTATGTTGTCATTTTATGAGAATGTAACTATAAGCACAACAAAGAAAAAAAATTAAAATTTTGATTTTTTTTGCCTCTAAGATACAGACGAGTTTATGTTGGGGATGATACAATCTCACAATTTATTATTATGTTTTTTCTTTCCATTTGAACAAATACCACTTCACTAGTTCACTTCAATAATAAAGTGAAGATTAAATTAAAAGACCCAAAAAAACACACTTTCCTTCAATAAAATGAAGATTAAATTAAAAGCCCAAAAAACACACTCTAATGCAAGATGTTTTATCCTTTGGATTTGAATTTAACTTCTTTTTTTTCGTTTTAATGCCAGTTTGGGATTGCGGAGGTTGATGAAATAAATTATTTATACTATGCAGATGAAATAAGTTGCTGATTAAAAAAATAGCTGGTGTTTGATAAATTGTACTATTGTGGTTGCTGTGAGTTTAAAAAGTAGAGTACGTATATTTAGAAAATTTTATTACGAAAGTATTATTTTATTATATAATGATCAAAATAGACATAAGTTTTAATTGCTTCTTATTTTTAGAGTATTTTAATAAATTATTTAGACATATATTTTTTTCTTAAATATGTAAAATTACATTAAAAAAAGACTCAATTAAAAATTTTTTTAAAGAACTTCATAATCTGTTAGATAAAATATAATAAAAATAAATGTATGATTTTTTATATTAGGGTTTATAGATAAGTAAGATATAATTATCTTTTTATTAAAATCTAGAGTTATAATAGAAATTTTAAAAAGGTATATTAGCTTATTGAATAAACTGCTTATAAAAAATAACCCTCTACTTATTTTTAAAAGCTTCTGATAAAATAGAGAAAATTATAAAATAAGTTATTTTTATAAAATTTATCAAACACTATTTTTATAAAAAATTATAAAATAAGCAGATTATTAAATTTCAACCACAATCCCAAATTAGCCCTTAGTTTGTTTCTCATTTTATAAAAAAAAAAAATCCCCCATTAGATGTGTGTGTGTGTGTTAGTTTCTGACCGCCAGCCGCCACATCTACCCATTGGCTCAACCTCTAAGGCACTAACTGAATTTTGCCAGTGGATGTAAGCAGAAATTAGCTTAATACTTATTAATAGATTAATGTAAATTAAAATGAGCATAAGGTGGGTGGACCTTGTAGAAAGGCTTTCATTTAAAAATAATGCAACCTTACTATATAATTTGATTAAAAATTTAAATTTAAAGTGATGCTTCACTTATTTAATTGGACATTAGTTTATATTCTATCTGATGTTTCATCAATACAAAATTTAATTTTGAATTAAAAATGATAGAATTTAATAACTATCTATCATGTAATGCTGAGAAGTCCTATTTATAACTAGACCTAACAAGAAAAGATTAATATTTATTTATGAGGTTTAAATCCCCAAAATCAACTCAGGTGTTTGGGTAATTTGACTAACTAAAACTAATTGAGCGAAAATAAATTTGGAAATCTCCAATTCAAATTTGCCAAAGCCACGAAGTTTACGGGAACTTATCGTTTTCATCAAAGCATTACATATAACATCTATTATATTTTTTCAAATCTAACACCAATCCGTTTTATTTTTAGCGCATTTCAGGTGTAATCTAGCAGTTTCAACAAAAAATTAGAGCAATCTGTCACGAAATCAGAGCTCACCATATCGTGCACTTCATAGCGATTTAGTGTTTTCGCTAAGGACATGAGAAAACAATTGGATATGGTGATAAGCCACACTATTAGCTAATGTGTATTCGATCTTTTAACTTGAGAGACGTCATCTCGTCTCTTGTCTGCTTTCTTGCTTTTAGCACGCAATCCATTTTCAAATTTTCTATGTTTTCGTTTTATGGGAATGTAATTGTAAACACCAAAAAAAAACAAAAAAAATCATTTTTTTTGCTTGCAATGGACAGACGAATATATGTTGGGGGACAATACCATCTCATAATTTATTATTATTATTATTATTATTATTTTCATTTGAACTATAAATACTAGTTTCACTTTAATAAAATGAAGATTAAATTAAAAGACTGAAAAAACGCACTCTTAACACAAGATGTTTTATTCTTTACATTAGAATTTACTTTTTCTTTTTTAAATGTTAGTTTGTTTCTCATTTTATTGAAATAAAAAAGTATTCCCTAGCTATTAGATGGGTCTTTTCACTTAATCCATAAATTTCACAACCTGACTCAACATTATGTATGTATATATGTGTATGTTAACGGCCGCCAGTCATACAATATGTCACATCTCTCTCCCATGTATTGCATGCACCAATGAATCAATCAAAATATACCAGCGTAACTGGTATTGTTTTGATTTTGAAAAAAAAAAAAGGGAAAAAATTACCAATTTGCTGTGAAGATCTGAAATAATATATCTAATCTGCAAGTAAGGAGGAGAATTTATTGTACAAATTTAATTGGGAGAGGTTTTATGGAACCATAGTTAAACTAATATCGAAAGCATATAAGAACACCTTGACTTGGGTGTTTTATTATGGTGCAAATAGTCGCGTCGTACCTAAAGCTGGCAAAATAGGTCATTAAGTTATGTTTGTGTTGTGTCATCTTTGTGTCGTGTCAAATTTAGATAGACTCAAACATAATGCATTTAATAATCGTGTCAAAATATTGAGACTCAAACTCAATATGAAAAAATAATCAAATTATACAATAATCCCTTAATATTTATATATTAAAAAAAAATACATCAAATATTTACACACTGTCATTCACACATGCATACTTACTTTATCAATATTATAAAATATACATATGTATTAAAATATTACACATTCACACTATTAAAGTTTTAATTATATATATGTAAATAATATTATATATTAATATTATAAAATATACACATCTACTAATATTTTACATATTTACACTACTGAAATTCTAAATGTATATAAAATTTTATAAATAAAATACTGCATTTATATTCATCTTTTCAAAAAATAAAAATAAAAGAGAAAATTATTTTTAATATTTGAGTTTTGATGACAATAACCTACAAATTATTTTAAAATAGAAAATATAATTATATCATTGATCGGGTAAATGGGTGAAAAACTTTAACCCTAACCCGACACGGAAAAAAATTATGTCAATCAGGACCTGGCCCATTAATAATCTTGTTAAATTCGACGACCCATACCCATTTATTTGTGTTGTGTTCATGTCGGGTAATCGGATGGTGTCAAATTTTGCCAATGGTAGTCGCACCCCTTGTTTTTCATTTCTTTATTATTGACGAGTTAGATTAGGACTCTTATGTAGTGTAACCATCTTAGGCTTCCTTCGGTGTTGTTACTTGGTTAAAAGTCAAATCATAATTAAGAAGTTAATTAAGGTCATTTTATCTCACAATTGTTTGATGAAAAACTTCTATTACCTTTACTTTTTTTTAAAAAAAGTATTATTTAAAAATCATAAATATCTAATATTATTTATCAATACTTAAGTCACTGATAGAATTTTTATTTCACAGTATGAAATTACCAAACAGATCCTTACACTTCAACGGCTCACTCTCAGTATTGGGATGACACAGGATCTTATTGTCAGGGGTAAAGCTCAATGAGAGACCTCAGACCCAAAGTAGAAGTTATATTGTAATGGCTGAAACCAGCTTCTAAGAAGAGCTTCTTCCATTCTTTGATGCTCCGCTCTTTGGCCACACTGAATATAGACATCATCAACATGTCACTGCACAATTGTGTCTCGGTTGAGTCCTTGTCTATGCTTTGATCTTCTATGACCATGTCTATGACAATCACTTTCCCTCCTTTATATTTGCTCCCATCAATAGATTCTTTGCACCTCTTTCATATCTCCATGCTCTCTTTGTCACCCCAGTCATGCAGAACCCACTTCATACATATATTTTGTCATATAAATTTAATTAACTAGTTAAAAATGTTGGAATTCTGCTAATATATAGAAAAATAGTAATACTAGATCCACAAACTCTTTGTGCAAACTAATGTAGTATAACAATGTTGATTTGATAAAAAAATTCCACATGACACATGTAATTAATTTTCATTAATATTTTATATTCGAATGGGTCTATTTTAACTTAATTTTTTAAAAATCTTTTACACAAAATTTGAGCCATGCAATATAATGACGGAGGAATTTTGACAGTATTAAATGCTATTTTGACATTCAATTTATTTAAAATTGGATTGTATAAAATAAATAACTCGAAATTTTAAGTAGAAAATTTAAGTTAAAATAACCCTACTCTATTTTCTTCGACCAAAATTGTTATGTATGCACTACAGCTATTTGTAGAATGAGGTTATGACTCTATATATCAAGTATTGAAACATTAATATTTAAGTGGGAGAGAATAGAAATCCTATTATTAATCAATTTAATTACCTTGAGTAGAACTGCATCTGCTGGAGGTATTGCTTCAAACATGTCCCCTCCAAGAAATTCCAGGTTCTTAGTAGTCCCTCGCTGCTGCAGCAAATTATTATCAACGACGTGTGGGAGATCAAAAACGATGCATTTCATTTCAGGAAAAGTTTCTGCGATGGCTTTGGCCATAAATCCTGTGCCGCCACCCAGATCAACCAGACACTTCAGCCCCTTGAATACCTCCTTACAATCTTTAATCAGGACGCTTGATATGAACTGAGAGTCAGCCATCATGGCATCATAAAAGACGTTTTTAAATTGAGCTTCTTGAGCCAAACAACCCCAAATGTCTTTCCCATGCGTTGACTCAAACACTGTGGGTGTATAGGGATCATCATTCTTGAACCAAGAGCTCAGGAAATTGAAGGGAGTTGCTACTATAGGATGGGTTACCAGAAGCATAAATGGTGCAGCACTCAAGGGCTCGTCCTTTAGGAGGAGTCGAGAAGCTGATGTAAGAGAATAATGCACTTCTGATTCATCTTTGTCAATTTTATTTTGTTGAGCAAAGAAGCCAGAGTGAACTAGAATTCGCATAAGCCGTTGAATGCAGTGAGCTTTGTTTTGTTGGATGTTGAGTGCTGAAGCTATCTGTGAAAGAGTCATGGGCTGGCCATGTTTGTGAATAACATCTGGTATGCCAAGTTCAACGGCACATCTTAGCGACATGGAATTGATGTAATTGAAGGCACAATTCCACACCTGAGCTTGAGCTTTAAGAAGCTCAGAGCTGCTGCCGCCACTACTCTCTGCATTAATCATATGATTCATATCCATTTCAGCCTATTCAAAGCTTGGCGACCCCTTTAAAGATTCTCGTCTCTTTATATAGCGATTGACACTATGTAGTATCTAGTGGGATTAGTTGAGAGCTTTAATTTGTTGGCCAACATGTATCTCAAATGTTTTTATCCCAGCAGTTGAATAAAATCGACCAGAAATTTACAACAAAATAATTATAATTTGTCAAAAGGAGCATGCAGTATTATCATATGTTCAGATTTACAACAAAAATAATTGTAATAGGTCAAAAGGGGCATATTACAATAGATCATAATATATGCATATTCTTTTTTATTTTGCCACATTCCCCAAAATTTCAATTCTTGTACTGTAACGTTTTTTTTTTTTTTTTTAAAAGGAAAGGGGGGTTGGGCAAGCCCAAATCAATTTTTACCCCCCACCCCCTGCAGAACCCAAATCAATTTTTACTTGCCTCCCTCCCCACCCCCAAGGCTCGAACCCGAGTCCACACAAGTGAGGGGCGACAGATTGCACTGCCAACCAACTCGGCTACGAGCTTGGGGGTTATTTTTAAATTAATCTCCATAATATCCTTATGGAGACTCGAACCCGAGTCCACACAAGTGAGGGCGACAGTTGCGACTGCTTCGCTAACCAACTTTCTGAGCTTTAGAGCTGGGGTCTCCATAATATCCTTATGGAGACTCGAACTCTTGCTCTCACCCAAGGCTCGAACCCGAGTCCACACAAGTGAGTGGTTATTTTATTTTTAAATTAATCTCCATAATATCCTTGGAGACTGGAGATCTTTATGGAGATCAAACCAACTCGCTTCTCAGCAGGGAGTAATTTCCATAATATCCTTATGGAGAGCTTCTCCCACCAAATTAATTTCCATAATATCCTTATAGGAACCCTCCCTCACAAATTGTAAAGTCAAGTGGCCAGTTGGTTGTACTGTAACGTTTTAATTCAAATAAATTTGGATTTTGAAAGACCTAATGACGGTGTATGCATGTACATCAGCAGTGAGTGCTAATCCACTCTCTCTGTACAGTCTGTCATTAACAAAATACTGGCTTAAATATTGTCAACGAAGCATATGAATTAGCTTCCTTCTTTAAATTCCTGCCTTCGAGGAATTTTCAACTGCAGGCATTATAGCTTAGCCCCCTGATTTACAGTTTTTTTTTAATAAAAAATTATATAATAATTTATAATTTGAACGACCTTAATGCTCGGTACTCTGTAGTCAGTACCCCGCATTATGTTTAAAAATAAAAATTAGATATCAATTTTATCAGCACATGGATCAGCAGATGGATATATTGAACCCATTAAAAATGCTCTTTAGAGATACATGCTATTTCTCGTGAATCATGAGTCATGACATCCATCAGCAAAATTTAAAAAATTTTGATTTTTCCTTAAACGCCCCTCTGAATTTCAATAATACCCCTTATTATTCTTTTCCCATTAATGGTGAACCATATTATAGATTGTTGTTTTCGAGATTAATCTTATATTAATTCTATTGAGTTGACGAAGTTACTCAAGTTTGATCCCGTGTTCATGCAATTTTTCCTCCTATCTATTTTATAAGAATATTCACTAATATTTATATGAGATAAATGGTAAATTTACTATCTTCAAATCACTCCACTTACTTTTAAAAATCTCAATTTACTTCTTATTTTTATGAAAAAAAAATGAACTCATCTATTTTTTTTTACTTTTTGAACAAAAATAAGAGTAATTTAAAGTTTTCAAAAATAAAAAAATAATTTTAAGATGGTCATTTCACTAGAGAGATAATTCAAAGTCTATCCCTTATATAGACATGATTGCTTGACTGGGTGTAGAAATTGACCTCGTGATTCTGACCAAGTGATTTTTGGGTAATTTTATTTTACTACCCACACAAATTCAAATTACGAGAGAAATAAAAAAAAAGGAAAATAAATAAAATCGCCAAGAAGCTTTGCGGCACCTTGGCTTTTTGAGAAGGAAAAAAATCGTTACATCAGCATATAGGTCAGCAAAAATGACCCACTTAGGGCCCTATCCAGTATAGAAAATTCTCTATTACTTATGCCCGACCGACATAGCAGAATGATTTTTTGAATAGGTTTCAAAAGTTTTATTTAGTTAATTACTTAATTGAGTTTGAATCTTGATAGATTCAGAAATAAAAACTCATTTAGATTTTATCCTTTTTTTTTTAACTTAATAATAATTAATTCGATAATTTTATTACATTCTTTTTTTTTTTTGTTAAAAGTACTTCAGCATGTTTGGCAGAATGATTTTTTGAATGGGTTTGAAAAGTTTTATTTAGTTAATTACTTAATTGAGTTTGAATCTTGATAGATTCAGAAATAAAAATTGATTTAAATTTTATCCTTTTGTTTTAACTAAATAATAATTAATTTGATAATTTTATTACATTCTTTTTTTTTAGTTAAAAGCACTTCATCATGTTTGCCCCTAAAAACTTAGTTAAGTAGTTTTAAGCAGTTTTATTTATATGGCACCCTAGTTCAAATCTTAAGGTTAAAAAATAAAATTAATTTTTTTATAGGTAATATTCAAGTCAAACTTCTGGGTAAATCAATCTATTAATGTCCAATAAGTATTTATTTAAATTCAAATTATTAATTATAATGAAGTGATTAGGATAATGATTTTTTTTGTGCATTAAATAGTTAATTTAATATAATAATATCATTTTTAATTATCATCTCCATTGTTTTAATAAATCCAGTTCATAACCTTGCTTGAAATTTAAACCATTGATAAAAGTCATAAAACAAACCTTTCGCTGTAAACCCAATAGGAAAAAAAAATGCGATTGAATTACAAACGGCTAGCTGAATGGAATATATCCATTAGCAAGTAAGAATTAATCCCTCTCTTTCCCATTTTTTTTGGAAAATACTCTGCCTAGAAGTGAGATAGGACACTTGGAAAAATTTTCACTTTATGCGTACACGGAGATCGTTTGGTTCATTTCTTCTATTTGAGAGACAAAATTCAATAACAATGTTATGTGTTTTTATCCATTATGATTTTAACACTCTAGATGAACGGTGTGTTTGGGATTGAGGTACGGTATCTTTTAAGCAATAGTTATTGTAAAAAAAAAATTGTAACAATAAAATAAAAATTAGTAATATATAGTAAATATAAATTTTAAATAATAATTTTGACAAAATTATTAAAGATATAATAAATTTTTTATCATGCAAGCAAAAAGTCATATTAGTATAGCTTTTAAGTTACAACAGTTAATATTTATCAAACACTTTAGTATTGTAGTTTTTAAGATACAATTGTCCAACCTCAATTTTAAATACACTCGAAATCGAATATTAAAAATTTTTTACTACCCTAATTATGTAGATACGACATAAAGTATATATAACAGGGACCAAATTATCATTCACATACTTGCTAAAACTATGTTTATGTGCGCGTGTGTGTATACACACACATGTACATATATATTTATTAAAAAGGCATGACAATAGGTAATGACTAGCTTAAATTTTAACTCTTATATTTTTTTAGAATTCAAATTTAGATGGCCCATCTAAATAAAATTGCTTTGAAACTACTCGGCCTAGCCCTAGGGCCAATAAACAACTTACTAAGGATAAACCTCAATAAGAGATCTTATACCTAAAATGGGGGTAATTTTATAGTCACTAAAACCAGCATCTGCAAAAAGCTTGGCCCATTCTTTCTCATCTCGCTCTGTTCCGGTGACCAAGACCATCATCAACGTATCAAAGAAGAGTTGTGTTTCAATAGACTCATCATCCCCTTTTTTATTCTCCCTCATCATGTCGATTATAATCACCTTCCCTTTCTTGCCATCGCTCGTAATTGCTTCCTTACATTTCTTAAGAATCTTCACGCATTCTTCATCATTCCAGTCATGTAATATCCACTGCTTGTCATCACCAATAATATTAGAACTTAGAATATTTGAAAACTCAACATGTAAAATTAAACGAATGTATGAAGTACATAAGTAATTTGAGATCCTTCTAGTCTATATATTAATTTTATGCTCGAGAAACCACTTTATTTAAACTAAAGAAATTAATACACGCACCTTCAGTAGAACAGCATCAGCTGGGGGAATGGCCTCAAACATGTCCCCTCCAACATATTTGAGATTGGCCAGATCGCTTTCGAGGCCATTAACTACATGCGGCAGATCAAAATCAGTGCACTCCAACTTTGGAAACGATTTAGCTACGGCCTTGGCCACGGTTCCCGTGCCCCCACCCACATCCACAAACGAATTCAAACCTTCAAACACACCCTTACACTTACGTATCACCACGCTTGTTGCCAACCGAGCATCACTTGCCATGGCTTCATTGAAGAAATTGTTAATCTTTGGATCGTCCCCAGCATACTACCAAAGACTCTTCCCATGTGCCGTATCAAACGGCGTAGGATTGTCGTTTTGAAACCAAGTGCTCAGTTGCAGCCACGGTGATAGCAAAGTAGGATCCAGCATGGCTTGCAAGAAAGGCGTCACGTTTAAGGGGTTGTCTTTTAGGAGAAGTTTAGAAGCATTTGTGAGAACATAGCCTTGTTCTTCGTCATTATTATTTCCCCTGCTAATTAGCGTTTGCTGTGCAAAGAAGCCTGAGTGGATCAGAATGCGCATCAAGCGATACACACATCGGGTTTTTGATGGGCACTAACAAGCTCGTTGAGGGTCATGGGTTTGCCATGTTTGTTGATAATATCTGGTATGCCTAATTGAACAGCGCATTTAAGTGACATGGAGTTTATGAAATTGAAAATGTGATTCCAAACATGAGCTTGAGCTTCAAGTAGCTCAGTATCATGCTCTCCATCGACCAAATTCATCTTTATTAGGCTAAGTAGGGCTAATTGATATTTGATACAAATTAATGAGTTTGAGCTCTATATATAGTAGCGAAAGAGTCATTTATAGTATTAGGCTCTATTTGGTATTACATTGTTGTTTTTAATTTAAGCTGTTATATAAAAAAAAAATACAAAAAAATGTAGTTTTTAATTAAAAGTTGATGATGTAGAATAAATATGACTTTTAAGTAATAATTTTAACAAAAATAGTAAATATATATAAGTTTTTCATTGTAAAAGGGTGGAAAAAATTAACTTAACTTTCGAACTACATCAATAAATGTTCACCAAACACTTTAAATATGTATTTTTAGATTACAACTGCTTATCTACAACACCAAACAGACTCTTAATATGTGTACTCAATAATTTTGTGCCATGTCAACCAAAGAAAAGGTGGAGTGTTTTACAAAACGCTTCTCTTAATGCATCGAATTGTTAACTAAATTAATAAGTTGCTAAGGGTTAAGTTCAAAGAAAAAGACAGGGATCATAGAGGTTGTGACAAAAATCATTATGAAAAATTAATTTTTTTTATTGCCACGTGATTCACGACGTTGATGAGAAAATTATTGCAAGATACGGCTCAAATATGCTTAATCAGATCTGCTAAATCTTGTTATCGAAATAATAAAATTAATTTAGGAGACCCACTTAGAAAATTATTTCTGTTAACTTCTTGCATGCCCAATCATCGAAAAAATATGCAGCTTGCAGTTTTGGCCTTTTGGGTAAGGACACTTGTTGTTTCCTTATTTTACTTAAAGCCTGTATCATACAACACTCTCCGATAATAAAATTATCGGTGAATTAGAACTTTCAATGTGATTCTTATTCCTGAGCCGTGACATGACACGTTATGATTTGTAGCATTTTGTTCAATTTTTTTAATCGTTTATTTTCTTCTTCAAAATTCAAACTCAAGTAAATAATTAAATAATTTTTTTTTAAAAATCACTTGATCAAGTCTTTTTGGAGCAGCAACTTCCTTGTTGTTATCACGCTGAAGTGGCCGCTGATCGTATGATTTATATCAAACAGTGATTTTCAATGACGAAGGAATTTATCATTATTATTATTTTTTTTGAATAGGATTAAGATAATATCGGAGCACTAGTCACGTGGGAAACATTAATAATTGTCCCTTAACTATGAGCTGTAAACTCGCATATGTCGGACACTAATTCAGTCAAATATGAAGTTTGTTGGGGTAGAGTGTGGGGATGGACGCCAGCAGCAGTGATGAAAGGCCAGGTTCATCTCCCCTTTCTTGCCAATTGGCTAATTACGCACAATAAACATGCTTTGAATTGATGATTAATACGAGGTGCCCATACCCCCCACACTCATTCATAAAGAATGAAAATAAAGGTAGAGGCTCCTAAAAGATTGCCTAGAGACAATGGGGGCAAATCAGCCAACTCCCAATCGTAACGAAGATGCTTTGAATCACATGAATAATCCAATTTTTTATTTTTTTATTTTTTAAATAAATAAATAGATAAACATCGCTCATTAAATTCACTGTTGCCGTTGTCAAAAGATTGTCGGGATTAATGAAGGTGAGATTGGGATGATTATTAAATTCACGATTCACCAGTCCTTGGATATGATTAGGATTAAAATGGTATTTAACTTAATTGACTCGATCAACAAACGGTGATGAAGCACTAGAGAACTCGCCCAAAGTTTCATGTCTCATTCTTTCTTTTTCATTAGCATGTTAGAATATGAATCACAAACTCAAATGTAACGTACACTAATTGCTCATTTAATTTAAATATATATTATCTTACTTTAGCATTAATTGTCTTTCTTTAATTTTTCAACTACAGGTTCATACAGCATAATCTTTACCCCTAGTAGCTAATATTAATTACTTATTTAATTTAAATATGTGTTGTCTTACTTTAACACTTATTATCTCTCTTTGATTTTTCAACTATAAGCTCATACATTATAATATCTACTCCATAGTAGTCAACATTAATTACTTATTTAATTCAAATACATTATCTTAGTTAAATAGTTATTGTTTTTCTCGAATCATTCTATTTTTAATAATTATTTACAAATTATTCATTCGTTGAGTGGTTAACGTCTCCTCGTCTCATTATTGACGTAGAGGATGTACATGCGGGAGCTCATCTGCTTTCCTTTGGAAAAAGCATACTTCACGCGCAAGGCGCTAGACTTGAAAAGATGAGGCGAGGTCCCTAGATTGGACTTTAGATTTGAAAGATGGAGTCACATCCCAACAGACATGGGCCGACTTGTGTGCTGTCAAGACCAGGAAAGAGCCCAATTTGGAGCCGAACCAAAAAACGATGTCACGTGTAATTACGAAAATGTCATTATGACATATACGAATTATGAGCACAAAATATTATTTGAATAGTGATATTTGAACCCTTAATTTATCTTACCAGCCCCTATTGTTCAACTAATCTTAATTATTTCTAAATTTACCCTTATCAAAAGATATAAAAATATTTTTTTTCATTATTTTTTTCTCGCACAAGCTCGTGAAATCCTCCTCTTCCATATCACTTTCTTGAAAGTTAATCCCTAAAAATAAATCCAGTTGAAGGAGCAATGTAAGCGTCATAGTGAGAGACAAAGCAAATGGTTAATTTTTGCAAAAGTAAGTTTAGTGAGGGCCGAATACTTTTAGTAGGTTAGGATAATTTTGAGTACTCGACTTTGAGGCTGCCTATTTTGATTTTCATGGCATGTAACAGATTCGGTAATTAGACATTTTGTTTATTTGAATTTTTGAATAATGAACTTGTTTCTTTCATTGGGTATTCTTGTGGTTGCTTTTATAAAAAATAAAAATAAAATTCATGTATTGTAGTTAGTCTCAGACTAATATATGGTGGTGATGAAAATAAATGTTGGTTGAGGATGATGCTAAAGAAAGGCAGAGAAACCATATGAGAAAAATAAATTTATATTTTTTAAAATCATTTTTTATTTTCTAATTAAGAGTTATTTTAAAAAATGAATTAATTTTTTAAAAATAAGAGTTAATGAGAAAAAACAAGCGTTATTTTTACTTATGTTCTGAAATTGCCATTAATGACTAAACTCTAGCCCAACTATTTTGCCTGGTGGGCCGCCCAAAAAATATAATTTGTTGATAGGCCCAACAAACATAGAATTGGTTGCTGAAAAAATAATTGTTTCTTATGTGTAGATTAAATAAGTTGTTAAGTTAAAAAGTTATCGTTTAATAAACGGTGTTGTTGCAATCTTGTAAATTTGAAAAGCAAATACATACTTTTGAAAAATTTTATTATTAAAATAATATTTTATTTTAAAATTACTGTCAAAATAAAGAAAAATATAAAGTATACAACTTTTAAAAAATTTACTAATAATTATTTTTATCAAAATTTATGTGATAAACCACTTGTAACGTTCAACCTCAATCCTATAGACATAATAAAAAAAAACTACAATAGATCGCTCAACATATAAGTTAATGGTTCCAACTTTTTAATTAAGTTATTTCCCACTTCCCCCCAACTCTCTTACCGAGCAAAGAGTGTTTGTGCTCGTCACCTGTCCAACCAGCCACTTCCACTCCAATTGATGTCGTCTTTCTCAAGTGTTCTTCTCCTAATTAAAATAAAAATAATTTTTTTTTAATTATATATTGTGTCAATATTATGTTTTAAAAATGTTTATCCTCACTTGTAAGGCCGACAACAAATTATTAGGGTTGAAGGCGTAAGGTCAAGCCTAAACCCAAAAGATATCAAGCCCATATTTGGTCTAACTTGGGCTAATTAGTAGGTCAGGCCCAGTACACTGACTGCTACTAAATTCTCTGTGCTTTAGAATTAGAAGGAAACGAGTAACCTTCCGAACGCGCTTGTGTGCCAGCAGCATTGCTGCTAATTTCGTCTGAAGAGGATGAGAATCATGTCGAGAAAATTCTGTGCACGCGCAGCTTTTCTGTTATTTTCTTCTAATACACACGAATGCTGAGAGTTCTTTGAGTGAAAAGATCAAATACTTGGTGGGCGATCACTCGCCTTTTGAAAAAACCAGTCTCAAACAGACTCCACAGTTATGATATTACCAGTATTTAAGCTGGGAACACTTGCACTGAAAACATTTTGCAAACCCATAGCCAATCGCCTCAAGAAAGAAGCTGGCTTGCACCCCAAGTTCCGCCAGATTATCATCAATATTGCGCAGGTATTGCTGGTCATAACTTCTTCATGTTACTTATTTGATGATTCATTGCTGGCCGTATAACTTCTTATTGTTATTTATCTGATGCTGCATCAGGCAAATCATCGATTGACAACAAATATGCAAAGGCGGATATATGGCCATTCCACTGATGTTGCAATACGGCCGCTGGATGAGGAAAAAGCTGTCCAAGCTGCAGCGGATCTTCTTGGTGAACTCTTTGTGTTCTCGGTAATGCCGTGTCTCATTATCTAGTGCTAGTATGAAATTGTGGTTAAATATTGTATATAACTTCAAATGCTGGCATGTTTGTACCATATGATTGGGTTGTAATGACTAACTTAGAGCTACTTATCTTTATAGCCCCTTGCTGTAGTCGCCACTGGAGTTGGATGTTCTTGATGTGAGTTGCTCATGCATAGTTGATTCTTTAAAGAGTGACCATGAAACCTGCCTTCTATTACTGTAACTGCCAAAAAGTGAAGTCACTAATATCAGTAATATGTGTCGTCCCTTAGTTGATGGCAAGTCTAATCTGGCCTCCAAAATAAATCTTGGAGTGGGTCAGTAGCTGAACAGGCTTTCTATCTAGCTGGTTTAGCCGGAGAGTCTTGGCTTGAGAGTTAACAGTACGGGCTCTTCAGACTCGCACAATGGGTGATTAGCACTTAAAAATTCACACCAATGGCAGCAGAACTAATTGATAGCAGCACAAGAAGTCTGCCCTTGGTTATATGGCTGGCAAGTGCTTTTGTTGCCAACTGATTACGGACTATGATTTGTTTGCTTGAATATGTGAGGACAAAACACTATCTTGTGCTTATTCAACCATTTGGGTGGATGTCCTCGTCTGTACTTTTAAAAGGAAACGCCAACATACATATGATAGAATATGGTGGGAAACAGTGTCCTTTTTTAATCCATACATGCAATACTTGCTGCTTTTCAACAATTTCAACTAAGAAATTTCAGATGACCTGCTATCACCTTAAATGATCTATTAGTACCGACCGGGGATGTTTTAGAGTGGCTGTAGTGGTGAATTTGGTGGCTGTGTATATGTATGCACATTGATAATTTGAGCAACTGGCCTCTTGTAGTATTATTTTACTGCTCAGATTATTGTAAACTATGTAATCTCTATAATCTGATTGCTAGATAACGTATATCCTTCCTGGTTGTCTCTCTAGGTTGCAGGAGCGGCTGTTATTTTTGAGGTGCAGAGAAGTTCCAGATCTGAAGCAAGAAAAGAGGAGCAGCGGAGGCAAGAGTTAGAGGTATATTTTTCATATTTTCTCTTCATTATTACCTGCTGCCTTAATTGCAACCCTGAAACTCCTATGATTATAGCTGAAGATCTTTTCATGAGGGTGTTTATCAAAACATGTAGGCATGTCTTTCAGCCCTGTTGTGCTCATTCAGCTTGTGGGATTAGAACATCTAAGCCACAATTTCATGAGTAGATAAGCATTAACCGTGACAGAAAATCAGCCTCACTGTGTGTACCCTGACTCTTAAGTTTATATATAAGGGGATTAAGAAGCATGAAAATGAGTGATTATTTCTATATGCAAAATTTGTTAAAACATTGCTACAAATTATAAGGGCTTTTAAATGAAACACCTTTTTCTTTTTAACTTTAGTTGCTGTGAGAGGTGTGAAAGATCATGAGGTAGAAGAACAGAAGGATTAGATGGAAGAGAAACACAAGCTTTTGTTTCTTGTTAAATTTAGTAATCCTTTGTTCATTCTTTTTAGGCAATGAAGCAAAGAGATGAAGATCTAGCGAGAGAAGTTGAGCATCTTAAATAGAACCTTGCAGAGCTAGAACAACTTGCCAAAGGACGAGGATTAATGGGTACATTAAATTTTAGGCGTGCTCATGACAGTGAAAATGAGAAAGCAAAATCAACTTAATTGCTGCAAAGGCCTGGTAAGGCACAAAGTTCTATTTGAGGACTGCTGATGGTTGATTTTTATTAGTAATTACAAATTGGACAACCAATAACTGGCTACTCAAAGACCTAGATCTTTACTCCGTTTTCTCAAATTTCAGTTTGCATTATTTTGCAGATAACGGAAACATTCAGTGAACTAAATCTTTTCAAATTTCAGTTTGCATTATTTTGCAGATAACGGAAACATTCAGTGAACTAAATCTTTTAACAAAGGCTGAGAATAACCATTGTGGCTATAACACGGTGACCAATGAAAGGTTCATCAGACTTAGCAAGTTTGATAAAATTACTTCACACTGAGAAACGTTTAGAAAATATTTCACATGATATTCTGACCCATCGGAGATTTCTAGAACATACTTGTTTGTACAGATCATTCAGTTTCTACAGAATTGTTCAAAGCTTGCAAACCCATTTTGGCTATTGTAACTAGCTCTGTAGTTGTGCTTGAATAGACTGTTTCCTGACGCTGCCTGTTTAGAAACTGGTCTCATTAGACTAGGTTCTTTTTCTGCAAAAATGGATTGCTTGTTCACTTAGTTATCCTATGAATTATGTTGTAGTCTTCTATATCTACAATCTACATGATTAAATTGAGTATTATACTGATAGCTTGAGAAGATTTTTCTTGTGACTTGACCCACAGCCTTTGTGGTGTGATCAATCCAATAGAAAACAAAATGATTAAAGCTCCGTTTACGATGGCTTTTTAAATAGAAATTCACGGACTGGATCTTTTACAAAAAAGAATTTATTTTTTAAAGAATTTTTTTAAAGTTAGTTTTTTAATTGTTATTGAGAGCTTTTATTAAAAGAAAAATTATTTATTTAATTGGTAGTGAGCACGTTTATTAAAAGTTGTCTTACTTTAATAGATAAAATTTTTAAAATTAAGTTATGCAAGAATAAAATGAGATTGTGAAATGAAATATGAGTGCTATGGAATTTAAAAAAATAAAATAAAACCATTGCTTTCAAAGTCCAAAATTTAATTGTTTTTTATTTCTTGTACAAGTGGAGATGGCAATGATACCTGTAAATTTCTAAATCAACCCAAACTTGCCCGTCAAAACTCGCTACGAGTAATTATGTGGGTTGCGGGTGTGTTTAATATTATAAATCGAAACATGTTCTAAGTTGCAAATGTGTTTGGTGTTAACCAAACATTCATAAATACACGCATGGGTATCCGCCAACCCGTAATTTTTTAAAAAAGATTTTTAATTTAATTTTAATTAAAAATATTTAAATCTAAAAGCAGATAATATAAATAATGTAAAGTGCAAACGTAAGTGCAAGTTGCAATGTGCTTAAGTCCTAACATGTTGTAACTTAATGCATAGATTATTTCATTATTATAATTTTATTCTTCGGATTAATATTTAAAAAGTATTATTTTTTAAAAAATATAAATCTTAATTATGATTGTAGGAATTGTGTTGGATGGAATGAAACGGAGATCTTCTCTTAGAGCTTGTGTTGAATGATAATATAAAATGATAATTTTTATTTTTAGATACTAGTTTGTGGTTTTTTTTTATGGATTTATGTATTTTATACTTTAATTCAAGAATTTGTGTTAGACTAATGTTGAAATTTTAATTTGCTATTTATATTGGTTAAATTTAGAATTAAGTACGTTATGTGGAATTTAAGATTATTATTGTAAATTTACATATTTATGATTTTAAATGTAGAAACCCGCAAAAATTTTATCGAGTACTATTGCGGGTTTGGTAATGGTCAAAACTCGCAGCGAGTTGGTTTTTTTAAAAAAATTAAAACCCACAGCAGGTGTGTAAGTGGATTTGATAGTTTAAATTTTATATGGATTTAGATTTGGTAATGACAAACTCGTTGCGTATAGTGTCTATTGCCATCTCTAAGCACAACCAAACGACATAAAAATAATGTATAGATTTTTTTTACATTAACAATCCCTTTTGGCTACCAAACGGCCTTACGACCACTAAATATACTAAAAATTGTAAAATCTTTTTTTTTCGTATGTGCAATCATATATTGTTGATATTGTGCCAATGAGTTCGCATGTGTACTTTTTTAGTAATATATTTGATTATAATTTATATCAAAACACATAATTTTCATATTTTTTGGATTCTTCTATGATGCTGAAAGAATTTTTATAGCATTAATAATGGATTGTTGTGAATAATTGATTAAAATGTTTTAACCATTGCTATTGATTTTATTTTGTAAATAACTAATTATATAATAATTAATAGTAATACTCAAGTTGCTAGTAATATGGAGGTTCATGGATATAGTTTTATTTTTACTTATTGATAAATATTTCTAAATCACCAACAAAATTAAAAATTATATACGCAGATATACATTTAAATATAGATGTATGCGTAATAAGTATGAATTATTTAATCTTCAACAATATATGTTAATAGAGATCCTTTTTTTGTGATTTATAATTAGAACAATATAATTTTGAATTCTTTATTTTTACTCATTTTTTTTAAATTACTCATTGGCAAAGATTGGATTAGGGTTAATTTCGACCTACCCCCACATGAAGTGACAATTTTTAAATCGCCCCCTTTACTATTGAAAATATCAAGTTACCCTCTAAAATTTGTTATCTCTCTATTATTTTTAACAGCTAAAAGGATAAAATAGTATTTACATATTTTCCTAACAGTCAATCAAGAGAAAAAGGTCAAACTTAGGTAGAGTAATTTTCATGGGTCTAAATCTTTCTAGGTTTTTCAAAACACACATAAATATTTTAAATATTTATAGTATGCTTCCTAATACTTTAAAATATTTTTATTTTATGCCTATATGACTAATTTTTTTGAACGGATTAAATTTTACCTTTCGTGTTTAAAAAATTATTTTAAAAAATAAATATAGAAATTAATTAAAAGCTACAAATGAAAAAACAATAATATTTGACCTTTTCCATATTTTTTTATTATTATCATTATTATTCTTTTTTCATTTTGTAAAGGTATTTAAAGAAAATACAGATATAAAAAAATAAAAATCAAAGAACAAAAGGAAAATCCTACTGGAGTTTCACCAAATCACCCTCATTGCACACAATCTAGAAATCTTCTAATTCTTTGGTTATTCACTAAACTCAAAATATTAATTTTCTAATAAAAACAAATCACTCAGATTAGAAGGCATAATAGACTCCACTCTTTTGAACTCATTCCAAAAAACGAACAAACCCAAAATTGAAAGTTGCACACCTTCCATCATCCTAATTCCTATAGCACTATTGTTGATGCATTAATTTGGATAGGAGTTTGACAAAGTTCACTTTGGCTATTGTTTATTCATTTCTCTTTCTCCTTTTCCTAACTTTTTTTCTTCAAAATTTGTCATTGTTGAAGGTAGCTTTAAAAACCCACTTGCACTAACACACACAACTATCTAATTATACCTTCTTTTGTTAATTTTAATAAAATTTAATACTTGTTGTATTTTATTTTGCATGTGACTTTTACTTAATATTTTCAATCTCCTTATAGATGATTGGTTGTTCTAGATTTTGGATTTTATAGATTCTAATTTCCAGGTTTTGGATTATAATATGTAGAAATTAAGTTTTAGTTTTGATTTAATGTGAGATTAAACTTGCATAATGATTGTATGGTTTGTCATGTACATGAAAGGAAAGAAAAAAATGAAGAAAAAGACAAAGAAGGAGTATGGATGAGAAAAAAAAAACAAACAAAAGGAAAAGTTGAAGAAAGAGTAAGGATGAGAAAAAAATGATAGAAAAAGACAAAGAAAAATGAAAGGAAAAGACGAAGATGATATGGCTTGTAATTTTGAAATTTGTTCTCTATGGCAGTATCGCGATTTGTATACGATGGCATGTCTTGTAATTTGCTTAACTAACATGTTTAATTTTGAAAAACTATCAATTTATTTAGGTCCATTAAGTCATTTCAATTGTTTATTTTTTAATTTTTTTCTTCATTGTTTACATATTAATATTTTAATAGTTAACTTTTTTTATTTTTTAATGACTAATCATACATCAACTACTTTTTTCATTTTTCAATAACTAGCCATACATCAATTTTTTTTTTTAGCCTCACAATGTCGTTACAAGAATAGTGTGTTAAAGTAAAGGTACTTTCATACTTTTATAAGTCAACGGCAGTCAATGGTTAAAGATAACGAGTTTTAAGGGGTAACTTAATGTTTTCAATATTAGGAGGTGATTTGAAGATTGCTATTTCACAAGGGGGGTAGGCTAAAATTAACCTTGGATTGAATTGAAACAATTGTTGCAATGTTCTATCTATCTAGCAAATTTCTAGTGAAAAAAGAGATAATAATAAGATGTTAAACTAAGGGTTTGCTTGCTTTTCATCTTAAGTTTGGATTTTAATTATTTTCAGACATTTAGAGTTTTTAGTTTGTTTATTTTTTATAACTTATGTCTAGTTATAAAAATGTTTACGGCTAATTATAAAAATTAAATATTTTGACTTTTATTGGAATTGAAAACATCCAAATGGAGCTTTAATATTATCTCCCATTAATATCCTTATTGAATGCACCTTTTTTTTTTTTATTATATGGTGATCCTTTCATTATTTTCTATTTTTTCATTTGCTTTTCTTTTCTTTGTTCGGTCCGTATTTAATTATTTTTTTTAACGTGAATAAGAATTTTAAACATAATAGAGTATGAAAATTATTTAATGCATTAATTTTTATTTAGACGACTAAATAATTTTTGGTTGGCTTACGTGATTAACAACAAAATTATATAATATACTAAGAGGCCAAAACTACCTTCTACCTATTGGGAGTTTTGTCCTTTTATGGTCTAACCATTGGATTGAAGATTAGAGAAATCTAATGGCTGATAAAAAGACAGGCAACAAAAGAAGATGCATGGTGTAGCCGTGAAAATAATCTCAATTAACCAAGCAATGTATAAGTGGAAATTACAAAAATTTTGTAAATATTTTTATTCCAAAATTAACCCTCTCATTTTTTACCCAAAACTGAACACTCTGCATTGATTGAAATTACTGCATCTCTCTTGACCGTAGAAAATGATTTGAGCTTTTATTACTGCTAAGACATTTTGGCAATTCCCTTGCACCATTGTCTGCGTTAGCTAAATGAAATGAGTTAATGGGGAATAATGGGATTATTATTGTAGCCAAAGCTATTGGAAGAGCTATTTGTAAACTAAGGGCCGCTGTCAAGGGCTGAGAAGCCGATGTTCTAATCTTGTAGAAATAATTAAAAGTGCTATGTCATTTAGTTTCGGTTGTTGGCTCACCAAAATTTCATGTATATGATATAGATTTCGAGTGGGGCAAACAAAAAAAGAGTGAGGTGGGCCACATTGGGAATGGATCTTTCTCTTCTAACGAATGCAAAGATGAAGAAGGTGGCATTGAAATTAGGTTAATATTTGGTCGACATAAATTAGACTTCTTCAATGCCATTATTGAGCAAGCAAGGGTTGAATATTCAATTGAGATGGTTGCTAAATGAACTCAAATCGTTTACTCATGTTTCCTAAATTTTTCTTACAACCCTAGTCTACCATATGGGAGTGCTTTGAAATGGTTGCCAATTGAGATTAAATTTGATGCTACTAAAATGAAGCCGTTAGATCAACTTTCAAAAATATCCAACAGCCACAACACTAAACAACAAAATAAGGGGTACCTTTTATTGGTTGACAAGCAGTTGAATCCATACTAAGAATAACGTTTTAAGTCTCATATATTAATGTCAAAAAATATGTGTGTTCCACTTTTTTTTTTTTAACTTTTCATGCTTTATTTTAATGCAAATTATCATTTTTTTAACACTATTATAACTTTTCGAATGTTAACAAATATAATGTAAGTATTTAAGATATTTATAAGGGCATATATGTTAAAATATCATATATCAAATGTTTTTGTTTTAGAA
The DNA here is from genome assembly GCA_030449905.1 of Luvunga scandens. NCBI lineage: Eukaryota > Viridiplantae > Streptophyta > Magnoliopsida > Sapindales > Rutaceae > Luvunga > Luvunga scandens. Next base: position 3,331,224 of record JASUUG010001122.1, on the reverse strand, counting down.
AACAGACAACTTAATACAAGTATTAAAGTAAAAATTAAACATGTGATTTAGATATATGCATTCAAATCTCTTTAGACTTTAATCAAATCAAAACCTATTTAAATTTTAGATAAAACACCAATGTTACCTAAGATTGAGTTGTGTTACTATTAAATACATATTTTTTAAAAAAGAAAAATATAGAAGATAAAGTAGACAATACTTCTTGAGGTTTAAGCAATTTGATAACTGGTAAGTTAAATTTTAAATAATTGAAATCAAAATATTATTCTAACCAATTTTTAACTTATGAACCGTTAAGTAAATCTGACAGTACATAGTTATTCAACTATTAATACTGTAATTTTTTATAAGGAATATTATCATTTTCCCACCAAAATTATTCTGACATACCAAGTCAGTACCATGATTTGGTGAAAACAACATTTTACCACCAAACGTTTATCTTGTTAGCATTTTCCTACTATTCTGTTAAAACTCAGTTAATATTTAACGGAAAATGAATAAAAAGCCTATTTTACCCCTGAAGCAATGAGTTTGCTATGAGAGTGAGAGAGATATTTGTTGGTGACAACGAGCGAGAGAGGTCGGAGATGGAGCAAGAACAGTGAGAGAGAGGGGCTGATTTTGATTTCTAGGGCTACATGGCTAATTGCTTGTTTATTTTACAAACACAGTGTTTGGCTTCACGATAAATGTCCAAAATGCCCTTAGAACGTCAGCAAAATTTTTAATTAGTTAACGGACTGGTGAGAAAATGCTAACAGAATAAACGTTTTGTGGTAAAATATTGTTTTCATCAAATCATAGTACTGACTTGATATGTTATAATAACTTTGGTGGAAAAATGATAATATCCCTTTTTATAATAGTATCATAGAATAATCCATTTTTAGATAATGAACATTCACTCTTCACGCTCAAGAGTTAGCACCGACAAGTTATATATTAACATTTGAAAACATGATAATGTGAGCATCTGATAAATTCATGTTAAATAATTTTAAAACTCTATTAATTTTTTTTTTTAGTTTTGAAAATCTATCTTTTTTCACACTTGATATTAGTTACTTTATACATTTTTTTTAAAAAACTTATAGTTAGACATTCATTTATAAGTAAAGCATAAATATATTGTGTAAATATATTTCCTCCACTATTTTTACACTTTACATTAGTCATTTTATACATTTTTTTAAAAGAAAAAAATCTGTTAGTTAGACATTCATTTATGAGTAAAGCATAAAAATATTGTGTAGATATATTTCCTCCAACGATGAAAAATAGGAAATCAATAAATATTGGATTAAAATAATACCCTCTTTCTAAGGGTAATATAGTAAAATAGGCAAATCCTGTGACAAGAATGTAGAAAGGGTCGGTTTCTTCCTTTTCCCGGGTTCCCCTTCTTCATCCATCGGCATCGCTTATAATATTGGTCCTTTTTTGTAATTGGTCGGATCACATCACTTGCATGAAACTGCTATTTTTCTCAGATTCTCTAGCAAATTAATTCCTGAGAAATTTTTCAGGTGAATAAAAATATTATTTTTCCGTTCCTATATATTGAATTTTGTGGTTGGTTTTTTTTTTTTTTCTCGCTCTTTTAAGGGTTTTGGTCTCCTAGGGTTTTGGCGCACAATTTTAACTAAATCAATCAGATGTATAGGAAAGGAAAGAAAAAAAAAACTTTTTGAGTCTCATATCTTGTATCTATGTAATTCCATAAAAGAAACCCAGATATTGAAAATGCCAGCTCAAGGAAGCTTTAGAGGTGAATTCAGCTTATTTTTTTAATTGAAAATTTAATTTCATTTTAAAATGTGGAAATTGGACACCCAAAATTATTTCCCTCGTTTCTGGGTTCGTGCATCTATTGACTTAATTTCTTTTTTTTTCGAATTAAAATATTTGCTGATTTTTTCTTTTTCCTTTTTAACTATTTGCTGGCGTTTTGTTGTTGATTTTGTAGGAATTGGAGTAGAAGGGGGTCGAATTCGATGCAGAGTGGTTCAAAGAGCAAGTGTGCATCTGCATCCCACCAGTTCTTGCTGGACAATGCAAAGAACCGGCTTAATGATCTCCAAGAAAAGTTTGCTAATCTTAGAGCTGCTAGGAAGGAGGGTCGGGCAAATGATGTTGCAGTGTTGGAGGAGCAAGTCTATCAGATACTTCGAGAGTGGAACTCTGAGCTCATCACTCCATCCCCAGCCTCTTCATTACTAGTCTGTATCTAGAATTTCATCAACACTAGTTATTTATGTCTTTAATTTTCATTAGAAAAGGTAGACGTTATGCATTGCTATTGAAATCTAAAGGGTTGTATTTATTCTTACCTTGGATGAAGTACCGTTTTGATCCATATCAAAATTCTTTTGGTGGGTTGGATTTAAGTCTGTAAAGTTGAATTGCGTTTTATACTCAGGCATCCCTGTTGTGCCTTTTATGAAGTACCTTTTTTGATGGGCGCATTATTTTTTATGGGTGTTAGTCATGATGTACCCACCCCCTTCTCTTGATCCTTCCAGTAAAGATTTTGTCGGATTGTAATGTATGTTCATGGGATGTTTTTATACTCTGGCATTAAGTGTTCTTTGGTACTGTATTAATTTTTTTCCCCCCTCATTGGGAATTCTGTAGGGTGGTAGTCTTGGATTATTCCCAAATGACATAGACCGTCTGCTACAATTAGGTGATGAGCAAGACGATGCCACCAGTCCATTAGCTGGATTTGCAGAGATGAAACCTCAGCCTGATGTCCAAGGCCTGCATCCTGGCACAATGATGGCATTTCAAGAGGTGAGCTTTTTCTTTTTTCATATTAGCATATTTTACATAAGAATGACTTAGTGCTATGAATATGAACCTATTTAACATATAAAGTTTAATAGTTGTTAAAAATAAAAACTGATTTCATATTGTATGTTTAGCAGTAATTTTGGATGTGAGAAGTTAGAAAATGCGGGTTTGAATTCAATTTCGGTTCAGATTGTATGAGTAAAAGTGCAACAATATGAAAAATTATGTGAATGAACATTTAATAATATTTTATATTTTGGACTTGTCCGTCAGGCCTCCTACCTCTTGCCCCCTCCCAACCTCAAATCATTAGGAGATTGTTCATTGTTATTTAAACTTCATTATCCAATAGGCTTTCAGCTCATTGCAGATTTCTTTAAAATGAGAAATTTATACTATTTTTCATCTTCATTCAAACAATAGAAACTTAATTGTCAGATTTAACCCTTTGTCTGTGCCAGGACTATGTGGTAAACAATGAGCTGCAGGGACATTGTTTCCAAGGGTTTGATAAATGTGAGGACTCTGCCTCAGGCTTGCACAACCCCGCGGTTGGTATCTTGGGGTTAACTACTCAGTTGGATTATTCCCACTTAATATTTCGTCAAGAAATAGAGAATTTGCTTCTTGATGGTGTGAATGGTACTGAAGAATGTGAAAAGGATATTGGACCCAATAGTCTACCTATCATCCATCCTCCACCATCTGCTTTTATGGGTCCAAAATGTGCACTTTGGGATTGTACTAGGCCTGCTCTAGGATCTGAGTTGTACGAGGACTACTGCAGCAACTTTCATGCTACCCTGGCTGTTAGTGAAGACTCTCCTGGTTTGACTCCAGTTCTGCGTCCTGGGGGCATTAACTTGAAGGATAGTTTACTTTTTAATGCTGTTAATGCTAAGGCACAGGGTAAGCGTGTGGGTATCCCTCACTGCGAGGGGGCAGCTACTACAAAATCTCCGTGGAATGCTACAGGTACTACTACCCTTTTTCTTTGCCCTTTTAATTTTGGTTTCTTGTTACCTTCTATATCTATCTGAGACTTGATTATCTCTATTAAGCTAAGATACGTGATATTTTGTAATTTTCTTACATGTTGAATTTTCTCTTCAATGATTGTTTGAATCGACTTCTGCTTGACTATGACAGATCATATTATACTTTATTTTGCTCTGACTAATTGACTCTTCTAAATTTGCAGAGCTATTTGATCTTGCTTTACTTAAAGGTGAAACAATTAGAGAGTGGCTCTTTTTCGATAAGCATAGAAAAGCATTTGAAAGTGGAACAAGGAAGCAGAGGTCCTTGCCAGATCATAGTGGACGTGGTTGGCATGAATCAAGAAAGCTGGTTATGAAGGAGTTTGGGGGACAAAAGAGGTCCTATTACATGGACCCGCAACCTTCCGATGGTTTGGAGTGGCATTTATACGAGTATGAGATCATTGGCTACGATGCATATGCATTATATAGATTAGAAGTCAAGCTTGCCAGTGAGAAGAAGAGTCCCAAAGTAAAAGTAACAAGGGATTCACTTGCTGATCTGCAAAAGAAAATGGGACGGCTCACTGCTGATGTTCCTGTGGATAATAAATCCTCTTTCAAGGGCAAGATAGAGACTAATGAAAAAGTTGACTCAGCAAATGTTAATTCTTCTCAAAATGAAATGACTTCTGCTACTGAAATTCAGCATTATGGTTCAAGTAGTCAATACAAGTATCTTGCTGACAATTCAGCTGACTATTGTCACAAGTATTGAGAGTCTTGATTAAATGCAGAAACTCATCGAATTTACCATAATCTATACAATGGTGAATTTGCTGCCGCACAGTGTCATGTTATATCATCAGTACATCGACCTATTTTTTAGCTTAAGGAGACATCAAAAGCATTATATTGTAGTTTTTTGATGCTACCCTGGATTTTCCTAACAGGATGGTTTTGATAGATAGATTGTCCATGTATAGTCTGATGGGCTGCCCCTATATCTGACATTCCGGGCACAGAAGGAAACTGACGATTGTTGCTAGTTATGTAATATGGGAGGGCAAAGATTTGCTGAAAACTGAAGTTGTTTCTTCCCTGCTCCTTGCAAAACTTGTATATCACAACAAAAACGTTTGACATTTGAATATGATTGATATGGCTTCTCTTTTATTCTTTTTTGCTTTTTATATATATACAAACGTTGCTACATAATAATAAATTGAAACGATAGCTTGCCTTCTTGGGGCTAGTGATATATTGCTATAATATATGCCTATTCCTATTTGCTTTTCTTTCATACGCTGGATTATTGCATTTTTGCTAGTAGTTTCCAATGTGCTTGCACATGCCGTTTTGCTTACGCAGAGAACAGGTATCTGATAATAGAATGTTAAAGACCTTGTTAGATTTGTAACTTGACGTATCAGTGATTTTGCTATTTCCCGTTCGCTTTTTGCTTGTTTTAAGACCGTTTTTATACAAATTTTCTACCCAGAAGTAAGGCCATAAAAAGTTATGGAGCTCCTCAGAGACAGACCTCTCTTGATCTGTAGGAATTAGAAATTGACTAACGTTGCAGTCTACATCAATGCCGGTTTAGCGAGATAAATCACCACCTTAATTTTAAAATTTCATTCGGGTACGTTAGGTGGTCCCATAATGGCATAATAGAATCCATCGATATTTATTCTTTTAATGTGGCACACATCAATATTAAAATTTCCTTATGAGAAGTTAAGTGGTTGAGATCCATCCACATTTATTTTTTTAATGTAGCGATATAAATTATTTTTAAAATAAACGTTAATGGATCTCACTACACAACTCACCTAAAATAAAAATTAATGAATCCTACTATAGAATTTACCTAAGCTATCATTAATCAGTCGCACCATCTCTCCAACACAAGTTTTTCTCCGTGTAGCTCACAACGCGCAATGCTTTTAACCTCGAGCTTATGAGTTCAACCCCCAGGTGGACGTTCTTTTTCTAAGTTATGAGAGAGGACGTTATTATTTGCAGTCAATTGTTGCGTCATTTTATTATCATCTTTCGATGAACATTTTGTTGCATTAACATTTCCCCTGCTACCACGGTACAATTGGCTGGGTTTAGATAACCCAAACAGCATGATAACTGTGGACAGAACCAATAAAGTAGTAATAGTAGCAGTAGTAATAATAGTAATAATGCACGTTTTGACAGAAAGTGATTGGTAGAGTTATTTATGCTGGATTCTTATTGGCCGGGATTGGTAGAGTTATTTATGCTGGATTCTTATTGGCCGAAGCAGAGAGCTTCGATCACTAGATCTTTTGCTTCATAACAGTACGCGATACAGTGTGGCACCTATACTACTGCTCAACTGAGGACCAAGTATTTGCATCAATCCAGTTGAATGCTATAGGGCCCAAGAAAGCATCGGGAATGCCGAAGGAACTGACCAAGGCAAGTGCATGCGGTCGAATTTCGCTGCAGAGCTTTTGCACTTCACTCCTCACAGCAGAAGCATTGTCTGTTGATAAATAACCATATCGTAGGAATGCAGCATCTTCTTCCAAACAGGTCAGAGCATACAACGATCTCAACAGACCTAGGACATTCTGCAGAAGCAACAAAAGCGTAATGATCGGGACTGTAAATAGAACTCTTGATACACAAAACTTTCATCATAATCGAGTAAGCACATCCTATTCAATCACACAATATAATCCCCTATATTTACTCCATTGAATGAAGCAACATGATATCAGAAATTAGATCTTGATTGCAAATAAGTTACAATGAAGTGCTGCTAGTATTTACCTTTAAAGAACCGTTAGATATAGTTGCCTCAGTATCAATAAAGGTTTGTAACATTGCTCGATCTGAGAATGCTCTTCCCAAGTCTTCAGCGAGCTGATAACTCTGGTGTGGGAAATTGGAAACCACAATTAGAAAAGAGAAGGCAAAACGAAGGAGAAGCAGGAACTTGGTAAAATAAAAGCGTCCTCACCAGCATGAGGGCATAATCTTTACTCTGTCCCTTTGCTTGATGCTGGGACACTTTCGTAACAAAGCGACTCAAGAGATCTCTCTCCCTTAAGCAGAATGCATCCATCTGACATGGGAAAACAGCTACCAACGTTCACAAACTTTAATGAGTTACTTAATACAGCAATTAGTGAAGCTAATTATGCTTACTTGAAATTGGGTAGTCCTGAGAATCGAACTTGTAAGCTGAGACGGGATGACAGGGCGAGGCCTGTTCATGTGTTCCAATCCCAACCCTTGTAAAGGTCTATTTCTCTTCTGAGCCGCTAAATATTCTGCAAGAAGCGCCTTGCTAACCTGTTTTGACATATTTACCTCGTAAATACCAGTGCTTCATAGACAGACTTCAAGAAAAGTAAAACAAAGTAGAAATATACTTCCATATTAATTCTTTGTATTAAGCAAAGAGTAGTTAGAAACTGTCAACTGAAAGTTTAAAAAAATTATACTAATCACAGTTGGATAGTGCTAAGTATACATTATGATCACAAGGATTCAACCTATATGACTCGTATACTATTATCAGTTCCAAAGACACAAAATCTGCCACATGCAAGGAGTCAAAATTATTGTTGAAACTCAAAGCTCCCAGCGTAGTTTTAGACAAATTGTGCCATTGGAAAACAGTTAGAGTCTAGCATTTTCTCTATGTTAGAACATACAGACGTAAACAAACCCCATGCACTACAAATGCCTTTAGGTGGTATCAGACAATTCATCTCTACATCAAAACCTATATGTTGTGTCCTTCATAACAAAATTCATAAATGAGAAGACTATGGACTTAAAAGTACCTGCTGCATCAGAACATTGTTGTCCCCTTCAAAAGTCAACTGCACATCAAATTCACCTTTTAAATGACCAACACGATTTTCAGTCTTCAGGCCTTGTCCTCCACAAGCTTCACGACATTCCTAAAAGATACAGTAATTTAGTTTCAGTTAGGAAACTATCCATAGTTGTATTTAGCTCCATTTGTACTCCCAGTTTCTTACCTGAAGTGTTCGCATATTATGCCAGGTAAGAATGGCCTTGAATGCACTAGAAACAACGTGAATGGTTTTGTTTGATTGAGGCGTCCTATTCACATACATCATCTTCAAGTAATTTGCAGCACAACTAGCAGCGTATCTGCAGAAGAGGAAGTAATGACAAAAAGTGGGGAAGCAGTGAATTAGAGAAGTAGTTTATTAGTTAACCACCAATAGATGACTCACTACCAAGTATTTCATTATTAGTTAACCACAAATATAACAGAAGCCATAACGATATTAATATCAGCAGAATATCGATTGCTCAATATGTATAACATATATACACTCGCAACAACAGAACCCTAGCTAAGTATTGCGAACAGATCATTATTTTTCAGAACTTTTACATGTGTCAACATAGTAGCAAATCCAGTACTAAAGTTGCTAAATTCACAATACTCCAGCACTAAAGTCACTTGGTTGACAATACTACCATGGGTGTTTAAATGTATATCCGTCAGTATAAACTTGACCTTCTTTTACTGAAAGGACACCATAAATGACTGATTATCTAGGTCATCCAAAACTCAATAGCTAGATTCAGCATGCAATGACTCCATCTCCTAAAGAGAAAGAGGTCCATGAATAAATGCGAGCACTCTGTTTTGCATTTGAAGAAACAAAACAAGGTCTATAAAATTATCCACAGGCTGACAATTCACAGAAATAATGAAAATGTCATTACTATTATATTTCTGCATTCTCTTGGATGAAAGTATGAGAAAGAAGTTTGTATACCTAAGAATTCTAGCAAACATTGAAATTGCAAATACCAATGGTTTAGATGCTTACGTTTTAGCAAGAAGAGGCAATAATCGCCGTTGATGACTTGGGTAATCAAGCAACAGGACTTCAGGCCCATTTGGTGTAATAGAGAAGGCTTGTCTTGACAATGAGTACCTTATGGCTATTGCTAAACCAATCTGATAAGAGGAGAATGATATAATATCAGTGATACTTTGGCTTAGATAACAGCCATCCTTGACCCCAAATTTATACACACATGCAAGGCAGAAGTGTTTCCAATTAACATGTCAACCAGGTTTTAAATCATTACCTTTGCTTCGTAGACTGAGCTACCTGCAATAGTTACCCGACCAGATGTTAAAGGTGCCATAAAAGCTGCAAACCTCTGAAACAGAATAAATTATATACTTGCACTTTGAAAACCATTAGCTCTACACAAAATATTTTTGTTTTTATCTAGTAAGTGAACCATTAGAAGCAGAAGAAAATGAGAGGCAATGCAATAACAAGGTAACGACCTGATCTGGGTCTTTTATTGAACTCAGGTACTGTCCATCGGGCGAAACATCAGCAACTGAATTCAACAAATTCTCTCTGGGGATTCGGACATTGTCAAACCTGAAAAAAGGATTGCAAAACTTTTGACTTGGCTCTTAAATTCGGATAACGTTATTATGACAGTGATAGAAGATAAAACGGATTTAACAACAAAAATTCTTAATATTACCAGATTCTACCATTATCAACCCCATTCAATCCAATTTTATGACCACAATCAGCTATCCGGATATTGGGACAGATATTTCCAGCTGCATCCCTGATCTGACAAATGAACGCATGAACCCCTTGATTTTTGCCATTAATTTCGAGCTGTGAAAAGACGATTGTATGCGTTGCATGCTGAAGCGCAGTAGAACAAAACCATGTTAGCAACAGATTGCTTATCAAATACAGAAAAATTTAGTAATGCTTTTTAAATAAAATCCTTACATTAGCTGCTCCACCGATCCAATACTTCTGAGCTGATTCACAGGGAGTGTTGATGATAAACTCTCCCGTATTTGCATCATATGTAGTGACAGTTTCAATTCCTCGAACCTAAAAACAATTACGAAAAACAACTTTAAAATACACAAAGCAATAGCGTCAAAATTGAACCCTGTCATATTAACATGCATACATTACTTCCATGGCCCAATTCTGTCATTGCAAAGCAACCCAACACCACATAATTTTCAGTGTCCCTCAGCCACTTCTCGTGGTGGCGGTGTGTACCGAAAAACTGAATGGCGCCTCCCCTGCAACGCCCTCTCCCATTATTAAAATCAATTTTAATCTAAAAAAAAAGAAGAAATTTAAAATGCTTTTTAATTTACCATAAAAAGAAGTGAACACCGATTTTAATCGCTAGCGAGTGGTCGAATATTCCGGTGACCTCAAGCAGCGCTAATTTTCTCAACTCGGCTTCTGTTCCTTTGGCAGTAAGCCATCCTTCAAAAACGCCGCGTTCAAGCAAATACGAGATTCGCTTCATCGTCATCTCTCGCTGCTGCTCCATCGTCTGATTGTAGTCAGGCGCCACGTAAACCTTCTCTCCTCTTTTTCTCGGATTGAACAGCTTGCTTTGCACCATGAGATTGAACAGCCAGTCCCGCTCTTGCAAGTTGTGGCCGTCGAGTAGTTTCCGCATTTCCTTGAGGTCAAAATCGTAAACTTCATTGAGTTCCGGCGGGGAATAGCTCAGACACGCGTTTGTCGTGAGAATTTGATCCGAGTTTGGCTGTAAGAGATGATTTCTGATGATTTTGGTTCTGTGAATAGCGCGATCCATTTTGTTTCTTTTCTATTTTTTTCCTTTTTTTCTAAAACGAACCAAAAAGTATGATACAAATAAATTAAAGCGGAGAGTGTACAACCATCCCAAATGAGAAGCTTGGGTTCAATTATATGCACGAGGATTTGAAGTAACGGAGGCCTTTGATGTTACGCGAGAGGAGTTCGTAAGCGCGTGGCTTTTGCCAGGTTAGCTGCATTCAGTTAACGGTAAATTGGATATTGATCAAATGGGTCGATTTGGTTTGGCGCTGAAGAATAGTTATACTACAATCGCTTGCTTAATGATAATTAAAAATTTTAATGTAAATTAATTACGGGACGCAACGATGAAATTTGTCCTTAGAAAACTGGATGATTACAAAAATATCAAAAGGGCGGGGAGGGTCAAAAATGCACCCCGAAGCTAAAAGTCAAACACTCATCCAAAACAACAATCGCTTTCATAATGAGAATTAGATGGTTTTTTTATTTTAGTTTTTAAGCCAACGACACCGTGACGTCGAGAGATAGAGATTGCATCAAGTTTCACGACCTTTTTTTCACGGCGCACGTTTTCCTTTTTTTCTTCCCCACAAAGAGAAGGATCGGCAACGGGAACGTCGTTGTAACGCAAACAGTAATTATTATTGAAACCGCTCAGAATCAGGACAGCTGTTTTCTTGGTACAAGTGCAAGAAAGTGGTTGGATAGAGGTAGTTCTATGTTGTAATTGTTACGTAAGCGTCATCTTATCTTATGTTTATCTCCAATCGCCTTGGGACTTTAAAGTTGAACGGATTCTATGATGGCGGGCGTATTCTATCATGTGAATATAACGCATCGAAATGGGCAAAAATATTAGAGGAGATTGCCTTCTTTTCACGACGCATGTTATGCGATAGGTAACTTGGGGACATACAAAAGATAATATCGTTAAAAGTCGATGTTGAGGTGGTATATTCTCACGGTCAAGTTAGGATAGTATAAAAATAGAGGGAGTAGAGTTGGTAAAATTTAACACGATTCGATTATTCGATACGAACAAAGCACGAATAAATGGGTATGGATCGTCGAATTTAATACGATTATTAAATAGGTCGGGTCCGGGTTGACACGATTTTTTTCCTTGTCGGGCTAAGGTTAAAGTTCTTGACCCATTTATCCGATCAATGACCCGATTATATTTTCTATTTTAAAATAATTTACACGTTCTTATCATCAAAACTCAAATATTAGAGATAATTTTCTCTTTTATTTCTATTTTTTGAAATGATAAATATAAACACAGTGTTTTATTTATAAAATTTTATATACATTTAGAGCTTCAATAGTATAAATGTGTAAAATATTAGTAGACATGTATATTTTATAATATCGATATATAATTTTATATATATATATAATATTAAAACTTCATAATAGTGTAAATGTATAATATTTTGGTATATATGTATATTTTATAATATCGATAAAGTATGTACACTTGTATGAATGACAGTGTATAAATGTTTGATGTAAATTTTATTTAATATATAGATATTAAGTGGGTTATTAGGTAACCCGATTATTTTTCTGTGTCCGGTTTGAGTCTCAATATTTTGACACGATTATTAAATGGGTCGGATTTGGGTCGACCTAAATTTAACACGACACGAAACTGACCCGACATGAACATGACCCGATGACCCATTTTGCCACCTCTAGGAGGGAGGCCTAGAAAATAACTAAAAGGCAATTGTCTGGAGAAGATGAATAATGAGAGAGAAGATGCCTTTTACTTATAAACTTGATCTTTTATGTGGGATGCTCTTAAGGGTGTCTTTGAGTCCATGTAGATGTGTGGAAGAGATTTATTAGTTCAACCTCTTTTCAAGTTGGGGCACAATAATATATACAGCTTGCATTTAAATATTGGAGCTTATATGACATTTCTCATAGTTATACGCGCATACTCCTTGTATTAATGGTTTTTTTAAGTTAGTTGAGGTTAAAGTTATTTTACAAGTGACATGTTCTCATTGAATTTTATGTATCTTAGAGAAATTAAGTACTCTCTGTTTCTTTTAGGAATTGGTCACACTTATTAGTCGGTCATACTTATTAGTCTCCTTGGAACCACTAACTAAGATGTTGTATGTTACCAACAAATTTAAAGTGGAGGAAGATTAGTTAGAGTATACCCATTAGTCTTTAAGGTAAGTTGGTGGAGGTGCACTAGGAGACAATTATGAGTTGGTTTAAGAGATAGAAAGACAAATCCTGAAGCTTAGTATGGCCTAAGTCAGGTTTATGATCTCCACTCATTCCTCAATTGCTCAATACTTTCTTAGACATTTTCCACATCCTTGAAGCGCACCAAAGCCCTAAGGAACAAATGGAATTGGATTTCCCATGTCAGAGGTTCCCAACCATTCTCCTTTTGGAGACACGTGGCATTATATCATAAGCCTCATAAATCAGCCATCAAAAACAATAAAACCTCAATAATTTAATAGTTTTAGGATTATAAAAAATCTATTAATTTAATGAATATTAATTAATTGATAAATTAATAAATTATTAATTTATGATAATATTTTTTTAAAAAAAATGATCATGTTTATAGTATTAATTTATCTTGGTTGGATATTTATTTTTTTAATTAAAATAGTACTTAGTTGCCTTATGCATTAACGATAATAAAATTATTATATTATTTTTATTTTTTCATGTTTTAGATAATAGTTCTACCATAGAAATCATCTCATGCAAAGAAACCGTTGAAAGCAATAATAACATTAAATAATTTTTTTTTATTGGAAAACAAGAATATCAACTGGATTTTTTTTTTTTTTTTGCATTACAAAAAATTAGGAATGGGATTCAAGTCGAAACCTATTTTTTTTTTTTAAAAAAAAGCAATAATAAGTACATATTTTATAAAAGTTACATAGACAATATCAGTTGGATTTAGTTTCAACGTAAGTAATTATTAATTTAGATAGTGAATTGGTCCTATAGGAAAACATGAATTTTTTTAAAATTCTTGTTTTATAAATTTATCGAGATTCTTTTATATATTCGTACAAAAAACAAAATGTGTATATTCATACGTGCACAATGTACACATGATAAGAAAATATAATAAGAAAAATAAATTCAATAGATTAAAGACTCATTTAGGATTGTTTTTGAGAGGCTCAAAAGTTATTTTAAAAAATTAAAAGTTAATTTTGGTGTTTAGCAAATTTTTTAGAAATAACTTTTAGCAAAATCATCTCATTTTACAGTAGATTTAAAAAAGTAGGGAAAGAGTAATTTTTAAAATCTGATTTCAAGAATCAATTTTATATTTAATATATATATATATATATATATATATATATATATATATATATATATATATCCTTATAAATGTTATAAAAATCTAAAATTATACTTATTAATTTGGAAATAAAATTATAACTTTAAAGGGAATGGTATAATTACCAATTATATTGAGATAAAAAAAATAAAAAATAAAAGTAATAATATAAAATATTTTTTAGTTGTCAATTATGACATATAAACAACAAAAAACATTTTATATACTTGTTTATAAATCAATTATTTATATTATTATAGCAGTTTAACAGTAATATTTACCAAATACATATAACTATTTTTAAAATTCACAGCACTTTTAGAAACAAATTTTACCAAATATTTAACTAATTATCTTTATAGCTTAATTATTTTTACAATATAACTAGCTGAAATTATTTTAAAATCTATAACATTACCAATTGGCCTTGAGTTAAATAACATCCATGGATTCCTTGAGCATGGATTTGAGTCCTAGCAATTTCCTTTCTAATTTAATTGGATACTAGTATATATTTCTTTATTAATATGGAAGGAGTAGATATCCCTTTTGTTAACATATTTGTTTCCATAATGATGATTTTGATGATAACAAACGCGTATTAAAATTGATTAAGTTTGGAAAATGCATTAATTGGATCAAAATACTTAAGCCGTATAATGAATTGAACAAAGAGTAACTTTCTAAAAACAAATGGATTCTTAGCAAAACGATCACCTTGAAGCAAGGTTTTGATTCTGGAAGAAACCGGCTAACCGTTATCCTAAAACAGCTAACCATTATCTTACAAAAATGAAAGTTGAGTTTCTAGATGATAACGACAGACCGTTTAGGAGAAAACGGCTAACTAACATTGAACAGAATTAAAAGTTTAGTTTTTGAACACTAACGGTAAATTGATTTGTAGAAAACGGTATGCCGACAACTTCTTGTAGGTGCCTGGATACTAACGGCATTTTAACATCATGAAGACGATGATTCGACAATTTAAATTTTGGCACAACGATAATTTGCTCAAGTCAAAATGGTAGCTCGTTTTGTTCTTAACGACGATCCGACTTTAGACAAAATGTCAACAAATGCTAGTTTTTAGCTCCAACTATAAAATAGCTCAATCAAATACAAATTAAGTGAGATCCAACAATTATCATTGAGCTTTGAACTTGTCATTGTATCATTTAATCACACTTTGAGGTTTTATTTGTAAGCATAAACATTGTGTGAAGGAAACTCTTTTGTAATCTTTATTTTTGAATGATTGTAAGTGTAAGAAACACTTAGGTTAAAAGATTTGAGATAATATTTTGTTGTAAAGGTTGATTGACACTTGTGAAGTCAATTGTAAAAGTTCTTAAAGCTTTGAAAGCTTGAATAGTGAAATCCTCAAGCTCAGTAAGCTTGGAGGCATGGATGTAAGCGAGGTTGGCCGAACCACGTAAAAATCTTTGTGTTTGAATCTCTCTTCCCTTATCTCTTTATATTTTGATTGGTTTATTTATTATTATTTTGAATTTATTTAAGATTTGCATTAATTTTTATTCAAGCTTTGCAAAATTTCTAAGAAACCTAATTCAACCCCCCCTCTTGGGTTGCATAGCTAATATTTTACCTTTATTGTTAGTGAAGGTTGAAATATGGATTGTGACATAATAGACTTAGGGATCTATGGATAGTTTAGGATCAAGGGTGAAGCCATAAACATTGTGTACACTGGGCTAAACTTTTTTTCTTTTTTATATGTATAATATTTATCTCAAAGACAAATAAATCTTAAAGAAAGCTTTATTAATACATAAGAAAGTACACTAATCAAGAAATAATTCAAGTACAATTAGACATTATTTACAATGCTTTGGAGAGTTAAACTCATTTATTACAAAATTTATTACAATTAGACGTTCTCTTGCAATGTAGATAACCTTGCAATTTGATAGACACTCTTTAAACTAACAATTTTGGATTAGTTTGTTTAGGAGATTTTATTATAAAATGTTGTTTCATTGTATAATGGCTAAAATACATGTAAGTTTAAATTGTCTTATACTTTTCTAGAGTAAGTTTAATAAATTTTCTAAACGTAGTATTTTTTTTCTTTTTAAAACATATATATTTACACAAAGTGAAAAAAAATCAATTAATTAAAATCTAATGAGCTATACAATAAGTTATACAAAATATGATAAAATCCATAAGCGTAATACATAAATAAATAAAAAAAAAATAACATGTAGTTGTGGTGGTACAATTTGTTATTGGTTTAATTTAAATAGAAGCGTTTATGAAAAATACGATATAATTATCTCTTTATTAAAGTAATAGGGCTAAAATAGAAACTTGAAAAGTATGTGATAGCTAATTTAATAAACAATTCTTGAAAAACATCTTACTTGTTTGTAGAAATAGCTGTCAAATGAAAAAAACTTATAAAACAAGTATATTTTAAAAAACTTACCAAACACTTTATTGTCAAAAATTATGAAATAAGGTATTTTTGTCTTTTTAAGCAAAATCTCATATAAGGCTTCTAAGACAGTATAGTAGAATTCTAATTTCGAATAAATAAATAAAGCTATATGATTATGAATTACGATTGCGGAATTGTTCTGGACAAAAGTTATAGCAACCCAAAAATCTCCTTAATTATGACAAAGCCCCGGTGACCTCAAAGGTGGAAATAGAAAAGCATCATCTATCAATTATTGAGTTATTAAAAAATTCCTTCTTTTAATTTATAATTACAGTATTACCTGTGGCTTAAATGATTCATTTGACGAGGAATGATGATGTGAAAGGACTCTTCAATTGAACTTAAAAGAGAAAAATAGACAACAATTGACACAATAGATTATATGTATATGAAAGTGCCATACGATCTATTCAAAGAATGAACTAAGAGGCTTAAGGCTTGTATTGTCTTGGGGCCTTTTCCAACTTATTAATATCTGATAATGTTCTTCACATTAATAGGAAAATGGTGTTTGTTGTGAGTTAAGTTTCTCTTAGATTAAAGAAAAATAAAGAGCAATGACAATTGTGTTAGAATAAGAAATTCTTCTGATGAAAACCATCACGTATAACATAAGAATATTTATGTTGTATCACAAAGAATTAATAACAAATTATGCAAAAGTGTACTTAAATTCATAATGTTTAATTACTCTTTGGAGTTGTTTGGTTGATCTTTTAAATCAATACATTCTCTTAAAAAATCCTTTAATATTCTCTGTGCTCCTTCTCTAATGATGGGACGTCAGAAAAAATAGAAAAACACATGTGACTTAAGGACCATGACCATTTATATAAATAACTTTTTTTCTGTTGTTATTAAGTATTCTTAATTCTGTCTATCATGGAATTAGAATAACATTATGTTCTAAGCATTAAAGGCCAATATCTTATTAAATATATTAAAGCTTATAATACTGAAAACCTTAATAGATCACTTTTAATTGGACTTAACCTTATACGACAGTCTACAACTCATAATTATTCATATATAAGTCCTACGTTAGATTAACTATCCAACAATGTTGCATTAAAAAATCAATAAATTATAGTAATAATTTACAATTTTTTTTGTTATTATCTTTTTATTGTTGTTGTTATTGTTATTATTAATTTTATTGTTATATTATGATTATTATTCAAAAATACATTGTAATTATCATCATCATCATTTTCGAAAAGTATTGCTGCTTCCTCCATGCGAGATTGGGTGGCAACGCATCAACAGCCAGTTGCGTGATCGATGATGTTGATGCTTGTTTGATTTCAATAATTTTCGTTTGAGTTTTTTTTTTTTTGCTTTTATATTTTTGTGATCTAGTTATGAGTGAAAATTTAGAAATTTATTTGGGAGTGGAATGGAAATCTAATTCCTAACTCACTTGAGAATTAAACTCTCATTCACTAATCCAAAATTGTTGTGGACCCCATTGAACTGATTCTCATTTTCAATCTTATTTTGTCAATTAAACATTGTTAATAAATCTAATTCTCTCAAATTCACCATAAAAGTCTTATTTATGACTAAAAGGTTGCCTCTTATTAAAATTTTGAGTATATAGTAAACCAATTTGCTTCCTTGGCTATGTTTGAACGCTTCAACACCAAACATGAATTTTATGGGATAGTTCAAAAGTTTTAGCAATGAGAAAGCCTTTTAATACCCCTTAAAATTCATCTTAAACCCTCGAATTACTTAAATAACACAAATTAAATCATTTTTATTTTGAATGAAAAATCAATTAAATACTTAGATAAATTATTATTTTAACAAACTTTTTACACCCTCCCATTTCGTATTTTATGTTTATATTTTAAATTTTATTTAAAAAATATTTTTTTGAGAAAATTATAAAAATTTACAATTATAAAGATAGAAATTATATAATAAGAAGAAAAATCTTTAAGACCAATTTAATATTTTAAAATTTGTACATAACTTAAAATATCTATGTTTTGGATAAAATTTTATGGGAAGATGGTTAATTTTAATGTATGAATTTATATTTTATCAATTAAACGAAGAGTATTTTCAAAAATAAATTCAAAAGGAGTGTTATAAATATTTTGGAGGGGTGTTAAACACTCCACTCTTTAATTAACAACACTAGAGAAATGGGCAAGGCCAGTCCAAAAAGGGTATTCACTTAAGAAACAAGTGACAAACACATCAATGTTATATAGGCAGGCAGGCGTGCAGGCAACAATTACAACTATCAATCTCTAAGTAATTTTTCATGACCCCTTAATTGTTTGGATGATAATAATTGCTATGCAAAATTTTTTTTATAAATTAATATATGTTACATCATATGAAATTTAGCAAAACCCTAAATAAAAGTTACATCACATGAGACTTAGCAAAACCCTGCTATATATAAATGTAGAAATGTATTCGATGAAATAAATTAACCAAATAGGCTACAATTGTTTGATAATAACATGAAATTCCACAATTTTTGATAATTTTTAAAGTAAGTACATATCTTCTCCATTTATAATAAGTGGGTCGCTGGCCCACTATGCTACAATCTGAAACACCCGCTACGATAAAACTGCTTGTGTGCTTAAAGGACCGCCTGAGTGGATTATTTCATCGAATAGGATTTTTACTCGTTGATGATGAACAAAATTACTTTCGATGATGATCAAATTACTTTCGAGGTAGCCGACAAACCAGATTGGTGAAGACCATGTAATTTATGTAGTCTTGCATTCAACTGAACACAGAGGCCCTGACATAGGCCACGTCGTTGATGAGTAATATTTTTTTTTTTTTTGAAAATCTCTTATAGATTTTTGAAAATCTCTTATAGATTTTAATCCTTGAAAGTATTTGGTGGTAATTGCAATCAGTAACGTTTACATGATGCACTTTTCATTTATTAATCATTATTAATTTATGCAAGGCCATCAAAATTAAAAAAATAAATACAAGTTAAGATTTGTTTGGACTTTCCCGGCCTTGAATTATCAATTATGAGTGCGTTTAACATACTGTGTTGCATTATATTATATTATTTTAATTACATTATATTATGATGCATTAACACTACACAATATTATATTGTATTAAGTTATGATACATTATCATGTTTGATGAAATATACATTATAATAGATATAATGATATTTTATTTGAATACTTATATTAAAATTAATTACTCACTAGCAACCACTGCTAACCAAACACAAACTAACATCGATAATTAGATTCTAGCATTCATTGACATTATTTTTGGTACCATTAGAGTCCTCATCCATGGAGCTACCACTCACTATAAATCACTGGTCAAAATTTTGGGATTCAAAACTTTAACCGTGAATCTATAGCGAAATAAAGTTTTGTTGCTGATAATACTTTGCATAGATCCGATAAAAAAATTTCCAATGACACTAGAATGAACTTCAACAAACATAAAGCCGGCAGCCAAGTGCAGCCCTTATGGTGGTCGAATGTGACTTCTGTTAACCATATATTTTTAATTTAATAATTAATGAAAACGGATAAAGAAAATCATTTAATGAAAGTTAATATGCTAAAAAAATGAAATCTAATGCTATGTAGCATTAATTTAAAAATTAATGCAATGTAAGAGATCCTCCAAATATTGGAAAACATAATTTTAATGAGGAATAGTATTCTAACAGCATACAATATATTGTTCCAAGTATGCTCTATATGTATAACATTGATCAAATTGCTCTTTAGCTTCTAACGTTAGAGTTAATTGTTAAGTTAGTCCTTAAATGAGATTTAAAAATATATATATCTTATTAATTTACCAAATTTATTAAATTAGTTTATTTGTCCAAATTGGAATTATAAAAATTTATTATATGATGGAAATTATTAATTTATCTAGAATTAATTTATGAAAGTTATATTGTAACTTATTAAGAGTAAACAGATTTTTTTGATATAATTTTAAAATTCAAACAATTTTTTAAATATATAATAGATGAAAAAAATGAAGAAGTAAAAAAACAAATGTATAACAAGAATCTTTACATTTAGAATAATTTAAAATATATTTAAATTGAGTTTTTAGCTTAAACTTTATAGACTAAAACAAGATTTACCAATATTTTGTGTGATGTTCTCCAAATATTCTCAACTACAACTTACCATCCCCATGCAATTATGCAAACCAATTTTCAACTGCGAGCCAATTGTTTGAATTCAATGGTCCTTGAATTCACTGGCAAAAATACAAATAGAAATCTTCAATGTGGATTAATTTGCCATTAATTAATGAAATTTGTCATCTTGTAGAAATATCTTATGTTAGAGAGCGCAATCTACACAAAAATGAGTTGCTTTCGAGATTAAATTATGATAAATAAATAAATGGAAATAAAAAAGAAAGAAAAGAAAGAACAAAATTCCACCACAATGATTGATAGGAATTCGAATGGTAGTTGAGCACATTTGTCAAACAAATTTATGGAAAGAGCACAACGAATTGAAGTGCGCCAGTCTTGAATTTGCAAGAAATCCCAAGTTTTGAAAAATTCAATCCTACATGTGTGACTGCAATACAACAAAGAATATCATTCACGGGCTCCTAAGGGTGTGGTCAAGTTGGTTGACAGTGTAGCTGTTGTCTCTCACACTCATATGGACTTGGGTTCAATCCTTGGAGGTGGTAAAAAGGATAAAAATTAATTTGAACTTACCCAACCCCCTTACCTTTTAAAGAAAAAGAAAAAAAAGAATATCATTCACGATTACAATGATGAACCACCTCTTTCTTCACGTGTAAGAAATTGGAGACAGTTAAAATTTGCAAGTGATTCTTCTTTTGAGCGAAGCTTCCCTCTTTTTATTAGAAAGCGAAGCTTCTTATTTCTTCTATTATCCACTTAATCTCCATCTTGTTAGACAACTTCCATTAGATCAAATTCACTTACATTGTCGGAATCTATTTCAATGACCAGAGGTGACAAACCTGTATCCATAGCGAGATATGAGGTTGGTAGAGTCTCGACCCATTCGAAATGGTACAAAATTTTATCCCAATTTAATATTTAGGTTAGTGAATATTTTTTTTTTTAATTCAAAATTCAAGATACAATTCGGGACTATTGAAAATCCTAATAAGGATTTTCAATTACGCAAAATCAGAGTTTTTAGAAATGATGATAAATTGGTTTAATATTAATAAATCACATGTATCTAACATGCTAGTCTGGTATATAATAATAAATGATTCTGTACATACCATAAATCATTTTGTACACGCAACAAATCATTTTGTACAAAAATAAGTATGACAAAATCGTTTTCATATTTAAGAAAATATGACCCGTCGTTTTGCAAATGAATAAGTTATACTACTAAAACCACATTTCAAACATATATACAATATTCTACGACTTGTCATAGAACTTACTTGTAAAAATGACTTGTCATATGTTATGATTATAAAACAAACGACTCGTCATATCCCAATTTCAAAAACGGACGTGTCATATATTGTTGAACAAATTGACATGTCATACTTCTTGACTGTACAAACGACATGTAATACATATTATTTTAAATTACACGATTTGTCATACCCTATATTTTGACAAAATGACTTGTCGTACAAATAAAAACGACATGTCACACAATATTATCAAAACGACTTGTCAAACATCTATATTATTTTCTACGACTAGTCATAATATGATAGTTAAAAAATGACATTTCAAACATATATATTTCCTTATACAACTTATCATACATAATACCATAAAAACGATTTGTCATACGTGTTTATTACCAAAAAGACTTGTCATTCATCCAAGTAGTCATCAAAATGACTTGTCATACATCACATGACAGGAAACGACAGGCCCAATGACTTGTCGTATATTGTATTTGTTAAAGGACATGTCAAACATCTATATTATGAGAAAAATGATTTGTCACATTATTATTAATCAAAACTACTTGTCGTACAGTACATCGATGAAACGATTAATCGTACATGTTGATTATCTGCGTAAACGACTTGTCTTACAGTTATATCATTCCAAACGACTTGTCAGATGATATGTACAGAAACATCTTGTCATACATAAATATTTGAAAACTACTTGTCAAACAGGTATTGCCTAATCAAGTTGCCATACATCTACATTCTCTTTGGAACAACTTGTCATACAATGATTTGACAAACATACTATTACTATTGAAACGTATACATATAGATTTTGTTAAAACAATTGGTCATACATTTCCTTAATAACATGTGTGACTAGTCATTTTCATAAATCATATGTACGGCACGTCGTTTGGTTTGCATGACAAGTTGCTTAATTAACACTAATGACAAAGTCGTTTCGATATAAATATGTAGAACAAGTATTGCATATGGCAAGTCGCTTTGGCCTATAACAATGTATGACATGTTGTTTATGTACTAGTATGAAATGTCATTTCTCGATATATTATACACGTATGGCATGTCGTTTTATGGAATAATATATTGTATGACCAGTCGTTTGATAAATGATATGTATAATACAATCGTTTTGTGGTATGACAAGCCGTTTTGATATATAAACAGGCATGACCAATGATAACAACAACAGCAGTAATAATAATTATCTTCATCATCATCATCATTTTTACAAAGCACTCTTATCACCGAAAAATGCTACAATCAATATAGCATCGATCTCTCTTCTACTGTTTCACAAGTAACTCAACAATCAATAACCGGGATCATATAATTTATGAGATGCAATTATGCCTGTTGTACAGGGTCGACAATGCCACAAAGTAGAAAGGTCACCATTAATGTAGAAGGCTTTCACATATGAAAAATATACACGAAAGTGCCCCTAGGGGCTTCTTCGAGTGATTTCAAGCAACTTTTTTTAGGCCACCCAAATTCAAATTTTAGGAAAAATAAAAGGTTAAAAAATTAATTTGGTCTTTCCCTACCCTCCTTTCATTTAATATAAACACACACACACACAAAAAGGATACTGTTTTAAATGCCAATCTTATGGAGCCTTGAATACACCGCATTTTTTACCCACCTGAAAACTTGCCAGCAAAGCAGAACAACATGAGCTAGTTAATTGTACATGAAATTTCTGAAAAGCAGATCTATGGATCAGCTGGACCATCTCATATTCCATATTGGGCAATGAATGCTGCTTAAGGCTGAAAAGGAAGGAAAGTGAGAAAGAAAAAATAATAAAACAAAATCTTCACTAGCCGCCCAGATTAAATAACATCCATTTCCTTATAACATAGAGATAAGAGAGAGTAAGCAATCCTCTGGTTTTTCAAGAAACGATTGATGATTTTCTAGTTGGGTTGCAAGTGAATGATGTGAATATAAATTTCAGTACAAAATAATCAATCAATCAATCAAGTTTAAGAACAGAATTATCTTAACATACTTCCCAAATTCCAGTCCTCAGAAACCAAATATAAACTATCCTAGAGCTTAGGCGCTGATTAAATGCTACAATATTTCTTGGAGACAAACAGAGACAATACAATAAGAGAAAAACAGAAGGCTCTTGCACAAACGTGAGATCCCAGATCTGAATGCTTATGGCTTTAACCTAACTCAGACAAGATTTTGAGATTACCAGTACATGATGAAATATAAAACTATAATTTCTTCCCGCACTCCATGTTGTCTAGTCCCGACAAGCAGATCAAAACCAAGGTGTCTCCAAGCCATGGAAATGTAAGTTCTAGAAAGAGGAGAAACTATTTTTTGCCACCTGGATTTTCCTTCAAAGCTGCAGATTATGCGGAGCAGCATCCAGTCTTTTTCACAGCCGATACATCATCTTTAGTACCAACATTAATTGTTTGGCCCTTGGGCAAGGCTGCAGGGTCATCACCTACATCTAGAGCCCTCCTGCTAACAACTCGATATATCTGAGTGAGCACTTCAGTGAAG
Source organism: Luvunga scandens (assembly GCA_030449905.1). Taxonomy (NCBI): domain Eukaryota; kingdom Viridiplantae; phylum Streptophyta; class Magnoliopsida; order Sapindales; family Rutaceae; genus Luvunga; species Luvunga scandens. Next base: position 3,307,041 of record JASUUG010001122.1, on the reverse strand, counting down.
GCATTTTCAACATTCAATGACTCTAGGGCAGAGGTTTCCATGAAGAAAGTGTTCTCTTTCTCAGCAAACGACTGAGCATCCTCAGTTGAAACGGCTCGCAAGTGACGCAAATCAGCCTTGTTACCCACAAGCATAATCACAATGTTTGAGTCAGTGTGATCCCGAAGCTCTTTCAACCATCTCTCAACATTCTCAAAAGTAACATGCCGAGTGACATCATAGACAAGCAAGGCACCAACAGCCCCCCGGTAGTATGCACTTGTGATAGCACGATATCTGAATAAAAAATACGTAAAACATACTACAATTGACATCTATCATTCTCCTTGTGAACACAATCGGCCAAATAAACACCACAAGAAGGTCATATCTGAATGCAAATCAAGTAATCAAACTTAACATAGTTTCAAATAAACTCAAAACATCAAACCCCAACATGGTCAAATTTGCATGTGAAACTAAAATTATCACTTTCGTTATGTTTCGCAAAACTCATAGATTTGCTGATAGGCAATTAGATCTCAAAAACAAGATTTTATTGTAGATGTAATATAAAACTAAATTCAATCAGTCGATAAATCAAACATGGGGGAGGCAAGCCGCTAACCAATCCCAAGGTCGTAGCAAAATCAATGGCATTCAGATCTCAGATAAACAGACCGGTGAAATGAAAATGGTTACCGTTCTTGGCCGGCGGTGTCCCAAATCTGAGCCTTAACGACCTTGTCATCGACGCGAATGCTGCGAGTGGCGAATTCGACGCCGATGGTGGATTTGGATTCGAGGCTGAATTCGTTCTTAGTGAATCGAGATAACAGATTTGATTTCCCAACTCCTGAATCTCCAATTAACACCACCTTGAACAAGTAATCGTAGTCGTCATCAGCTCTGTATGCTCCCATTTTTCTTAATTTCTTTTTTCTCCTTTTTTTTCCCCTTCCTCTCTTATTGAATTGTGTAGATAATTAACGCAATAGAGAGAGAGAGATAAGTGTGAGTGTAAGTGCGTGTGCAAGACAGGTGAGGTGAAGTTGATGATGGGAACAGATCAAGAAAATCTAACGCTTTTGCTATTCTTCTTCTTGTTGCTTCAGTGATGTTATTAACATTGCCTTTTAAGAGGTGTGGTGTAAGAGGGGACGGGAGCAAGGCTATCCCTTTTCAATTCTTTTTAAAGATTTACTACTAATTACGATCCCCCCACCCCCAGCTGGTTATAACTAATTAATTATTATTATCTTATTTCTTTCCTTTACTTTCTAATTTGAATTTATTTATTTTGGCGATGATGGGAAAATATGGTGCTACTTTACTCGGCATCCTTTGCAAAACTTCGTTCAAACGAAGTGATCACGTGTGGTACCTTTTTCTCTAATTCAAAATTCAATTTGAAATGGTTTCAAAATTTTCCATTCCAACGGCTGGGGCCTTACTGAAAATATATCAAAAGACGAACGTGACGCGAATTATTATCAAGTAACATTTTAAGAGACTTCATTTTCATCTAATAAAAGTAATATTCCATTCGTCGTACACTGGCTCTTGAAAATTATGACATTAGATTACTCGTAAAAGTTGAATCTGTTATCTGTATTACAAACTAGAGAGGTACCGTCTACGTGTCTGCAACCATATTTGAATCCGTCTTGTTTTCATTTCATACTTGATGAAGTTGAAGCCGCGTACGAGAGTTGATACGGAAACTTGCTTCGCTTGTCTTATGACCGTTTCACCAGGAAATTTTCTCTGCATCTTCTTATTAAAACCTCCGCAACTCTTCTTACAATCCCTCTCTCCATTTTAAAATTAATAATAAAAGTCACACCCAAATATTTAAAAATGGTCAACCAATGAACAACGCTTGCAACACAAACTGTTTCACTCCCATCCTCGAGCCTTGTATGTCCAAAACGGAGGGCTCTCAGATAAATTAAACATCAATTCTCCTCAGATATACCATTGAAAAAAAGATGAACGACTTGGGTATTGATGCCAAAACAATAATTTCTAGTTGCAAACTTGCAATTACCATTTCCTATCTCCTTACTTTTATTACTGTTATCATTATTTTCTTTTTACATTTACTATAATTGCATATCTGGATTCTGGACTCGGATGATCACTATAATTTGGTTTACAAATTGAATAAGATTACTATAATTTGGTTACAAATTGAATAAGATTACAAAATTGTATCAAGGACAGAGGCTCACTCCTTTGGCCTTTTGCTCATGGCTTTGCGCTTGTTAACATCCAGGTATCTCTTCCTCAATCTAATCGCCTTTGGCGTAACCTGTAAAAACAGCATCAAATAACATTGGACAAGCAAAGTAACACTTAGATCAGATGCAGAATTAAAAATCTAGCTCAAGAAAATGGTAAAGGCTATCCACAAAACAACTTGAAGCAATGAATATTGTAAAACAGTAGTAGATGGTGTCATAATTCTAAAGAGAACTTAGAAATCCGCAATTGTGTAAATGGTCTAGCACGTAAGAGACATACACAACAGTGCTGGGATTGTTATAGGGAAAAAAATGGTTTTAAAAGCTACCACATAATTAGGAGTTTTGAGATGGGTATTTCTTACAGAAAAAAACAAGAGAAATGAAGCTTTTAGTGTATTAGATAGACTAATATTCGAGACTGCATCCAAAAACATTTTTTTTTCCCTTTTTTCACTATAAAAAAATAGTACATTGAATGAAATGCACTTTTCTAGTCAATTTTCAGATACAAAAAGTAATAGCTAGATAAAAATATCAAAGAGGCTGTTAACAGTTTGTACAAAGAATCATAAATAAATCTACTCATATTAATCTCAAATGCTGTAAGATATTAAGTACAACTTACCTCAATAAGCTCATCAGAAGCTACATAACCTATGGCCTCTTCAAGAGTCATCTGCACACGAAAAATGAAGACTGTTATGTAGGGTGATTGAAAATGAATACTCAAGATATCTGTAAGGCCTTACAATATCCCGTAACTCAGTTCACTAACAACTGAGGCATTACAAACAGGTGCACGACAACCATTTGTTTTTGTTTTATCTAATTTTTCAAATTTTCTATCTTTTTCATTTTCATAAAAGACAGATTGTGTTAACAGAAGGTGAACACCATTGACGAATGCCAAAAACACTATGGGAGTTTATATCTTTCTTAGAGTAAATTGCATGAGAACCCAATATCCACTGAAAGAGAGAGAGGAGCAGAAAAAAACACTCTATAAGAGTGAAAAACTCGTGTAAATATAACAGAGGACATAAAAACAAGCAACTGAATAGCGCACTGGACGCAAAGTGCATACGAGGAGAGGAGGAGTTAGCTTCACGTTCTCATCCTTGCCGGCAGCTCGAACATTAGAAAGTTCCTTAGCCCTAACTGGGTTAACCTGTAACAATATGAAAGTTGAAATGTCAGTCACCAGGCAACAAACAAAATGGACAATATGACAGGCAAGATTATTCTTACATCAAGATCTGTATCTCGTGAATGTTCACCAATAATCATGCCATCATAAGTCTGCATACAAATGGATAACAGTTAGCAGAAATTCAAACAAAACCAGATAGAGGTGCTCAGTTGCTAAAACAAGTATCTCCAATTCCTTGAAAAGAAATAACCTCTTTCACAAAATCCATAGAACATTGCTATTCTAAACTTTAGCATGTTAATTGCATTTGTAACCCCAAAACCACATAGGTAAATCTGTTGCACCACCCTTAACTCTCCTCCTTACCAGAGATTAGAAACAAGGAGTTCTGAACATACTCGAGCAAAGGAAACACATCAATCTAACAGGTGTCAGAAGTGATTAATTAATGACCGCACAAAGAGCTGTTAAAATTGTCTCAAAGGTCTCTAAAACAATTCAGTGTCTCCATACAGGCATAAAACAGAGGAACAAAGGGCAGGAGATGGATTATATCTATTCAAACAGAAGTGTAAGATAGGAAGTCAACCCATCCTATCTGAATATTGTAAATCCACCATATATAAGTAACAAAAAACAGTAGATAAGTAGAGAAACAAACATAAAGAAGTAGCACAGGTTAAGCTAATAAAAAAACAACCTCTGTCCCAGGAGGCACAAAGAGAATTCCACGAGGTTCTAAACTCATCAATGCATGTGCTGTGATAGACCCAAAACCCATTGATACCTGATCAATTAAGTAAACAAAGATGACATCAGGTGTTTTAGAAAGCACAGTCCAATTCCAAAAGGTACTTCAATTAACAGAGCATACAACACATAATGGATAGGATGCCCTTAACTTCTATTTACTAAAAAGAAGATACAATTTTTCATCTAGTGATCCCATGCGATCCAATAGTTGATACTAACCGTCAAAAAGTTAGTTATTTAATGTTGTCAACTATCAACCCTCTTTACAAATGAATTGCATGGGATCAATGGCTCAAAATTTGTGAGATTAAAAAATTTAAGATGATATATATTACCTATAAATCCCATCCATAGGAAAAATATCTTACCAACATATTTTTTCAAAGCACTAAATAATTTTTGAAAAATATAGCAACAAATAAATGTCTCAGTAAATACAAAAGCAATAATCTTGGTAAAAAGTTATTGAAAAAAAAAAATCCTTTCTCAGCTCTTAATAATTGGTACATGTGTGAAACTGAAGCCAATCATTTATAAAATTTTGCAGAGGGATCTCCCACCATTTGCGATGTCAATGTTTTGTGCTTCATACTCGTTCCCTTTCACATGCATTCAGAACCATTATTTGCAGATTCTTTCTAATGAAAGACACTCTCATAAAATAGGGGATCACCTCCCACTTACTGTGAACATTCTCTTTGAGTTTTGTGTGTGTTAAATTCAGATCAGACCATTTTACACTGATCTGTATCACACAAAGCACCTTAATATTAACTTAAAATATGATCAACATCAATGCATACACAGAGATCTGCAGCAAAGCATATTAGATGACACAGATTGCATATTTACCTGTTGCAACAGAAAATTGTGGAATCTGCTACTCAGTTATAAAATCATTTGGTTCTATTTACAGAGGTATAAAAGTGAAAGAAAAAATAAATCATGGGAAAAAGTTATCACTATACAGAAAAAAATTAAATAAACATACCAATACTCCTTTTCTAACATTTCCAAGAGGCCCTCGATGTTTTTCATATTCTGCCACATGATGATTAATACGAGTGAGATAACAATTCCAAAACAGGAAGTAAACTAAACTGTGAACAAGTGCAATATAGACACAAATGATGAAAATCAAGATTATTGGAATAGAAAACGATTATCCCTGTTGGTGACCTATTGTGACAAAGTAACATATATGGAAAAAGCAACCAAAGAAAAGAATCTAAAACAGAAGGCGCATACTCAGGAAAGCACGATGCATGAATCCAGTTCCACGAGTGTCACTGCTGAACACACTTCTGTAACCAACTAGGCCCCTGAAGAATACCCAACAGAAAATAAATATACTTTATTTGAAGCAAACACTTTCAAATTTGAAAACAAAGTCCAGAACCTCAAAGCAACATTCATGGACAGGTACACAGCAGTTGCGTTCCCAGGACATAAATCATAAATATCAAAAGGCAGGTATCAATCCTTCAATTTTGGCTGAAACTTATAGTCTTTTTACCTGTTTTTGAGGATTTTGATAATTTGCCCTAAAAGCCAGAACCAGAGCTTGCAAAAAATAAATGAAATTTAGGGTATGCATATAATGTAGCTTTGTTGTTGCCAATGATTTCTGCCAAATTTTCCTTGTCTTAACTTTAGTATTCTTATTTAAATAGATGATTTTGAGCTAACCAATGCCTCCACAGCTATTGAAAGCTAAAGATTTGACCTTCATTTCATCTTAATATCCTTTACCTAGAACTACTGTGTTATCTAAAGGAGTCTGAATCTCTCCTTTATTATTAGCCTAAACATTTTGCAAGGTTGCTAAGAAGGAAATTTTAACTAATGTTGAAGGAGATTTAAGCAATAACCTTGATGGACAAGTTAAGGACATTTTAGTCCTGCCAGCACTTCCAGGGACAGGACCCATGTCCATAACCTCAGCTTTCCTGTGAGAGAGAGCTTCCATAACCAACCCCACATGTTCCTCGTTAACCTAAAACAAAATTGTAACGAAGAAAGGTACCAAATACATAAGGAAAGAAGCTAATTGATGGATGCATCTGAAATTCTTACCTCAATAGTCACTTCTTCAATTGGCTCGAGCTTTACACCTTTCTCAGTTTTATACCTGATTTAAGACAGGGAGATATTGATGATAAATTGCCAATAAAGAAAAGCAACAAGAACAAACATTTGACCAAACACATAGAGAGACCAAAAATATATGAAAGTCTTTACAGGAGGAAAATTACACAGAAAGATGCAATTCTCCAAAATATTTGCAATTGGCAAATCACTCAACTTATTATTGATGATCTTTAAAATATAAACATTCTGATTTCAATACAAAGAATAGAAACACAAGAAGAAGAACAAAGGTTCCTGGATAAGTACACATCAAGCAAACAATATGTTTCTCATTACATTTTGCAATAGGATCAGCCTAAGACGTAGACAACCAGAAGCAATTATCATTGACACTGATCAATGAAAGTTAAGACTACTAACAAATAGAAAACAAAGGACAGCCAAAAACAGAATCAAGGAATCACACATCCCCTGTGAACAAGTATTCGAAAGGTCACATGCCACAAACGTTTAATGAAAACTTTCATGTTTCTTCTGATATTTCTCTCTCAAATCAATACTAATATTTTGGGGTTTCAAAAGCCTGATATCTCCAGAATAATAATTATCATATCATGAATATGAAATGATAATGACAAAACTAGTGCCTCATTCAAGCAGACGCAGAGAACTTACATGACTTTAGGTGGTGATACAGAAAGCTCAAATCCTTCACGCCTCATATTCTCGATTAATATACCTATTTAGTATAATAGCTACAAAGAATGAATAAAAGTCCAGATACAGAACACCATTCCAAAGAATCTATTTATTTAAGAGATACTCCTCTGCAAATGCTTTCCGGCTAAAAGGAGAAAAAAAGGCAATATTAGGAGATACATACCCAGTTGAAGTTCTCCCCTCCCCTGAACCTCATAAGTTTCTGCCATGCCTGGAATTACATTTATTGCAAGGTTTGTTTCAGCTTCAGACGTTAGCCGAGCACCAATCTTTCCTCCAGTCAACTACAATTATAGACAAATGTCCAATCACATTAGACAGTTAAATAATACCCTATATCCTGAAGCATTCCAGTATGAAAGCAACATGCACTGCACAGAACTCTCCAATAAAGAATTTTCCCATTCATTAAAAATAAAAAATAAAATAAAAATAAAAAGCTCTTAGTCATATGAAGGGGTTGGCATTATTCAAATTCAGAATTCATTGCAGTTGCGGTCACCAAAATTTATAAAACCTTTATAAACAATTGGTAAGCACAACTATAGTTAATAAAATCCTTAAACTCAACATTTAATGGTCAAATGCAAAAATCCACTTCACTTAGGACCTGAAAATTTTAAGATACCAAATGTTTTATCACTTCCAAAATCCAAATTTCAGTTTTCATTGCAATGTATTCAACTTAGATGAAATTAATCATGTCACGCTATTTTCAAGTTCCCAATATAAATAAACAGCACCTAGACTGGAAAAGGTATAAGAGCTTGAAACAACCCACACAAGTATCAGACCTAACTACAGTTGTGCCAAACGCAGTTTAAATACACCGTGGATGCAAGCTGGTAAAAACATGAGACTGTCATGGCCAGAAACGCAAGCTGGTAACAGCTATGGCAAAACAGGAAACTGGAAGGAACATAAAGCACAGCGCGCATGCACACATACATACTACAAATTTCAACATAAGGCAAAGTTTGGGACTTACATGGGTACCATCACGACCAGCCAATGGAGAGTCATTGACACCAAATGTCATTGAAATGGTTGGAGGGTCCAACTCAATGGTTGGTAATGCAGTCGTAACCTAGGAAGACGCATTGATAAATGAATTTAGAGATATAACCAAGCTCTTAAAATATCTACAAACATGATGGTCAGGTAAAGAGCACATCAAATATCACAGAAAGACTACATTGAATCCCATTGCAAAGTAGTAACTTAAACTGAGGAAAAAATAACCACCATTTTCATGCATTAAACAACTACACTGTCGTGGAAAATTCCCATCAGAAGGCAACGACTATAAGCAATTTCAGCCAATATGATGGAATACTTTTTATATACTAAATACTTGATTTCAGTTTGAAAGAAGCAAAGATTTAATTTCACATAAGCACACAGTGACATAATCCGCTAAACAGAAAACAACTAAGACCAATTTTCTAACATGAGATATTACATATGATTACATCTGAAGGAATAATATAAACCACGACCAACTACCTCTGTATTTGCAACTGTATGGCCTATTGATGGTTTTGTCATGCCTGCTATTGATATAATATCACCTGCTCCTGCACCGTCAATTAGAACCATGCCTGTACCTTTCTTTTTCATTAGCTTTATAACCTACAAAATCAAGATCATCAATCTGACCAGTACAATAATAACACTGCTTGCAGAAGGTCACTAAGTATCAGAAGAAAGAAAATTAACATTAAACCCTTGAATATCGTAGACACTAGTCAAAAGCAAATTAAGGGTGAAGCTATAATAAATTCAACTAAACTAAGCAAAGATAGAACAACAAACCTTTCCTTCTTCAATCTTCTCCGTCCCAGAATCAGTGATGCGTAGTCCATGTACTTTGTCACCAACAGAAACAACACCAGAAGAAACACGACCGGTCAATATTCGCCCAAGATAGAAGTCTTTTTCCATCATTGTAACCTGAAAGCCACTATCAATTATTTTCATCAAATATCCCAATGAAGAAGTAAAAAAAGCGTGCCCCCTTCCCCCCCCCCCACCCCAAACAGAAAAAAAGGCAAACACACACACACACACACACATTTACAACCACATTTAGGTAATTTAATGAACTCATCAGCATTGTATACCAACCAGCATTTGAAAAGGTGCATCAAGGCTTGCTTTGGGTGGGGGAACATGTCTTATGATGGCGTCAAGCAACTGCGACATATTCCTTGCATCAGCAGGGGGATCTTTGGTAAATGTGGAAGATGCCCATCCTTCTTTAGCAGAAGCATACAGAACTGGAAAATCTAGCTGCTCGTCTAAACAGAAGAAACGAAATCAAAATTATTAAATATCCCTTTTTTTCTAATTTACTAATAAACTCTTAGCCAAAACAAGTTAAGTCAGTTGACCATAAAGTTTTTTATATTATTTCACCTGTAGCACCGAGATTTGCAAAAAGATCAAACACCAAGCTCTCAACTTCATCACATCTCTCCTCAGAAACTGCATAATGCAAAACAACTGCATAAGGACTAATCCCTAGTAAACTAAAAAAAAATGTCATGAGTTATAATATTTGCCACAGCTGGATGTATAAAGTTGCAACTGCAACGTATTTGCTAATAATTGAACCTATGTAATATAACTATAACCACTTTTAAGCCTAGTTCAGGTTATTCAGTGCTTAATTTTATCACCTAATAGTCAGTAAGATTCCAGTCCACAAGATCACATCTTCTCGATCAGAATACATCGAGCATGGTCTGTATAAGATGATGATGCCATCGTCCAAATCTACAGTTCAAAGAAAATGCAAACACAAGGGAGAGGGAAGAGGATATCACAGTTTCTTTTTTATGTTTGTCTTAGGCATCACCCAAACAAATTGCAGTTTCAAGGAAGCCACTCTCATAAATAACTATATAAATAAGTGAGTATACTGTTCATACCAGCAGGTCTGTCAACTTTGTTCAAAAGAAGTATAGGGCGTAGCCCATACTTCAAGGCCTTGGCAAGGACAAACTTTGTCTGCGCAAGTGGACCTTCACCAGCATCTACAACTAAAATTGCTCCTTCAACCATGCCAACAACTCGCTCAACCTATTTTCATCCAACAGAAAGTCAGGCATAGATCAACCAACAAATAATTTGGGAAATGCTAAACATCACATACTGGTATTACAAAAGGACTTGCTTCGAACAAAGCCCATTAATCAATTTAACCCCCATTACTAGGCTTTCCCAATGATCTCTTTCATATCACACTACACACTTTCTCCCATCAAATTAATGGGCTATTTCTTCGTTCACATAGTATCAAATTTTTCAATAACTTAAGGATTTTCTTCACATAAAACACATCCCAAGTTACAGTAAAGGAATGAAGCCCTGCATGGGGTATCATCTTAGACCTGACTCCACCAAATGGATAATATGACAATTCTGACTGTTCACACAAGCAACTCAAACACTCAAGCGGTCACTTATATAATCAAATCTTCAAGTCCATATTATGTATTGAATTTCTTCTGCTCAGGTTGCATTTCATTAGCATAAAACTGTGTATACTTAACAAAAGGGAAAAAAGAAGAGGAAGAAGACATACTTCACCACCAAAATCAGCATGTCCAGGCGTATCAACCATGTTCAGCTCATTTTCCTTCCAAGATATCCCCGTAACCTGCATATAATTCCCGAAAAAACAGAACATTATTATGCCAAGCTAATCTGAATACTACAGCACTTCAATTGGATTTCATTTCACTACCAAGAAAACTACGTCGTTTCAGTGTGGAAGTAAACATATGACAGAAAACGAACCTTAGAGGCGATAGTGATGCCGCGCTCGCGCTCTAGGCTGATGGAGTCCATGGCGCGTTCGTGAGGGATCTCAGCACCGCACTGGCGTAAGAGCCGGTCCATGAGCGTGGTCTTGCCGTGGTCGACGTGAGCTATGACCGCCACGTTGCGGAGCCGGCTAGGGTCCAGCGTCGAATTCGGAGATACGGCAGCTGCGGCGGCATTGGCGGCTGTGGATAAGGCACGTGCAGACGAGAGGCAGGATTTGAGATGAGGTAATGATGCCGACGGCGAGGATAGAGATCTCTTGCTCGTGGACCAAAGAGAACGGAGAAGTAATGGACCGGGCATTTCGTGAAGAAATGGCGAAGAGTTTGTGAGTTAATTTGTTAAGTTGGCGGATTGATTTGATTTAATTCCTTGGTTGCCAAGTTTTCCAATTGATGCGCGAGGGGTTTAGGGTTTTGGGGGTTTTCGAGAAATTAGGAATATTCTCTTTTATTATTTGTGTAGAAAGATCGACATTTTAATGCTAGTTAAATTTACGAATATATTAAAATTTGTGAAAAATAGAAAAAAAATAAATTAATTATAGCCTAAAAATCAGAATTGATATAATAAATGATGACTTCTTTGAAAGTCTTCAATTGATTGTATAAACGATGAAAAAGAGCCTTTTTCTTTAATTAAAGATTTTAATAATCTTTATAATTGTATCCCAGAATCGAGCTTTATAAATATCCCAAATTCAATTAAACATTGTTTGTAAAATTTAGTTCTTGTGCTTTGATAAATGATAAATTATTTTAAGATCATAAATCAAATAACCTTGTGTCGATGCCAAAAAATGATCTCAACAACTAAATTTATTTTTTGGAGAATAACAGCACGAATCCGACTTGGGCGACAGTACAACCGCAACTTAGCGCACCTGCCAATCATAGAACACGGTTAAGACACGCCAGTGAGGATTCCGACGAAAATCCTTCAATGTCTAAGTCAAACGTTTAGTGTATGAGAAAAAAAAATGAAAAGGAGAAATTAAAGGTGAGTTAAAATCAAGCAGTTTTGGGTGTTGGTGTTGTGAATCTTATAGAAAATAGAAAGACTTGAGGATTGATCACTTGTATGATTCTTTTTCTAGATCATTTTTTCAACCCCCTCACTTGATGCTCTCTTTCTTTAAAATAACCCTTTGGTTGTGGGTGGTTACCACGATTTTAACACACTTAATGATAGTTACCTATAGTTATTCATCAGTTGTAAGCAGTTGAGAAGATAATGGTATACAATTTTCCTAAAAAATAGACCACGTTATTCTGATCAGATTGGAGAATGTATAAATTAGGTCATCCACACAAGCTTGAGGTTGTACTTGTAAATTAGATTGTCAACTAAGGTCCCAAGTTGTACTTATGAGTCAAGTTGCCAACATAGGCTGCTGGTTGTATTCGTGGGCTCAAGATTCTCTCTTGATCTCACCATGTCATGAGCAAATAATCCAACTACTGATTGGTAGTTAATAAATGAAATATATAAAGAAGTCAAATCTTATCCATATACTACTATTAAAAAATACGTGATAGAAGATCTTTAAAAATTTAGCACATGATCAGATTAGGAGAGGATCATATTCCATATTAGTGAAGTCGGTTATATTTTTAAATAATATCAGAATAATCCAACCCAAACACTAATTCCTTAGTTTTCAATACCGGGAAGTCATTATCGATGTTGGAAACTAATTAACAAAAAATAGAAAAAAATTGTATAAACCTAACACCAGGCCCCTAGTTTTCAATATCGAGAAGATGTGATCAGTATTGGAACTAAAATAATAAAGAGAGGACCATATGGCTTCAAGGCGAAACAAGGACAATGTTAAGTTGAATGAAAAGAATGCCAAGCTAAATAGGAAATAAAAATTTGGCAAGAATAAAAGAAAAAGAAAGAAGAAAGAATAAAGATAAAATAATAAATAAAACCTAAATTCCGTTGCTCCTAAATTCCATTGCTATCTAATCAAAATGATAGCAACCCTTCAACACCGACACTACTTTGCTTTATTAATCAGTGGCCACACATATAACATAATACGCAACACAACCATCCAAGTTTATATTCATAAATATAAGGCTAAGCAGATGATGCTTGAAATGAGAACTCACCAGTTTTTGCAACCTTTCTTTTACATTGTGAAAGAGCGGCAAAAGTAAATGGTGTAGTACTGATTACATAAAAAATACATATCACCATGAGATCTCAAAAAAAAAAAAAAGAGGAAGAGAGAACAGTGTTCAATTTCAAAAAAATAAAAAAAAGGGAAGAGGTGAATTAAAAAAAAGAAAAGAGAGAACAACATTGTTAACTTATTTAATAGGTATAAGTTTTTATTGTTGGATCTTTTGATTAAACATTGTTGGATTCTTAATCCAATGTTGAACTTATATGTAAATAATTTTGTGTGGGATTAAATGTATTTAATACGGTATAGGTCTTTAATGTGTAGATAGTTAAGTGTAATTTCTATTTTTACGATGGACTCAAATAGAATAATTAAAGAAAATAAAAAAAATTATACATAAAAATGATTATAGTCTGCAGGCTACATATATCATTCTATTCTTTCTGACATCCTATCATTAAAAAGAGAGCATAAAGAAAATTAAAAGATTCTCTAAGAGAACGTGTTGATTTGGAAAACAAATCACATGACTCCATAAAGCAATTAAGCATAGATTCAAGTACGCTTCCATATATTTTATTATTAATTCTTAATAATTTAATATAAATATTCTTGAATTATAGATGATGGTGTTAACCAGAAGATTATTGTCCTAACATTTATTTAATCTCAAAAGTTTTTTTTTTATAACCTCTACTAACAAAGTTCAAATTTTTGAATTTTTGAGATTAGAAACTAATTTTTTTTTTAAAAATAAATTGTTTAAAATATCTATTATTTATTTTATATTATTATTTCATCACTTTTATAACATAATTTTAAAAACTTGTTTATTAAAAATTTATATAATTTTTAATAAAAACTTTTGGTGATAATTAAACAATTAAACTTTTTTTAATAAAAAGCTAAAAACTGTATTTAAATCATTTTTATTTTAAAGAATTTTACCAAACGGAAGTTAATTAATTTGATAAGTGCCTTCATACTTTACCCTGCGCATTCTAGTAAATAGTCATTCTTACAATTTCTATGATTCATTTGAGATAAATTAAGAACAAAGTTGCGGTTTTATAATTGCTCCATGCCCCCTAAGCAAGCACTTTGGCAAAATTTTAAGGGGTCTCGTTGCCTTCCTTAGATCTCTTCTTGCAAGAGCCAAGAAGATGGAAAATCCGCCTTAAATCAAACAAATGATTTGTCTTACACGATGTATTAAAAGAAACGATATGTCATAGTCCTTTTGTCGCTTGGTCTGGAGAGCATACGTAATCTAAATCTATACAGACGACAAGCATACAAAATGAGCAATTTTACTCTAATGTTTATTCTATCCCAAGTGTACTGTGTACCGACAAAAAGCCTGTGAAAAATACAGGGGAAATTTTGAAATGCGGAAAGGAAGAAGAAAAGAAAGCACTAAGGCCATGGCCTTACTGGCACATATATATATATATATATATATATATATATATAAAAGCGTAATAAGAAATTACAAAATGGAGAGATTGATAGACTGAATTTTGATCCGTTTATAGAAATATGCAAGGCCTCGCCTTTCTCTTCCTCTTCTTTGGTTTAGGAGGCTGCAAGACAACTTTGATTGCAGCATCAAACACAGTCTTCACATTCTGCTGAGTCTTGGAACTGCACTCTATGTAAACAGCAGCACCAATCATCTTCTTCAATTCTTCCCCCTAAAAAATTGTCCATAAGATACATGACTACAAATTATTTTTTAAGAAGCATATATATGGCACATTTTTGTTTCTTATTCAAAGCTTACTTGAGCAGTTGTGATTGGCGTAGCACCGGGATGATTAATCAAGTACTGCTTGTCTTCGCGTAAATCTGTATTCAGTTAGGTCAATTAAGATACTGTATGTACAAATTTGAAATTTGTTGACATACACACTCAAGATTTATTTACCCAGCTTTGTTCCTACAAGGACGATAGGCACAGTTGGGGCATAATGCCTTAGCTCAGGGATCCACTACATCAACACGAAAATTTTGTGCCAGCAATCAGAAAATAGATATGTTAGTTAATTTTATATTATGTTACTATATACATATGATAAAATCGAACCTTTTTTGAAATATTTTCATAACTGGCTTTGCTGGTGAGAGAAAAGGCCAACAAGAACACATCAGCACCTCTGTAACTCAAAGGCCTAAGCCTGTTGTAATCCTCCTGTCCTGTGTCACACGATTAAAGAAGCATATGCAGAACCCTCAAAACTCAAAAGCACTTCCGGAAAAAGCAGCTACAAACTAAAAAAGTACTTCCATGGGGGAAGATCTCACCAGCAGTATCCCATAGACCAAGATTAACTGTGCTGCCATCAACCACCACATTAGCACTGAAGTTGTCGAACACAGTAGGCACGTAATCCTATATCAGAAAGAAGAACAAAATTAAACAACCTATTAATTACTTATTTGAATAATTAATCATAAAAAAGTTGAAACTTGTTTGTGAGAGTTCATTGGATCATACAGTTGGGAAAGTGTTGCTTGTATAAGAGATCAGCATGCAAGTTTTGCCGACAGCTCCATCGCCGACGGTGACACATTTGATGAATCTAGCTGTGTTCATCATTTTTGATGAATTCTAGCTCCTTTTTGTCTTTATCACCTTCTTTTATCCTGTTCCATCAATAGCATATACACTTTGAAGAAAATGTCGAAAGCCTTGAATTAATGCCAGAGATACTGAAGCTGTAAGCCTTTGAGTTTTGAAATTTGAATAGGAATGGAGGGGTGAAGGTGGCATTTAATATGGTGGTGACTATATATTAAAGCACCCACTTTAGCTACGATTCTTTAACTTTACCATGATTGCCGAATTGCTTTCTGTTTCTTTAAGGGGAAGGACCAAAGAGTCTAAAGACCAACAAAGTGTTTGGTGCTAGTGTTAGTTGGTTAAGTGTTGAACAAGGTACATACTGAATGATGAATACTTAGAAACCTTAACCTTGCTTATTTAGCAAAAACTACATCACAATGAATGCAAGAAAACTACCCAAGAGTTATTTTTAATTGTGTATACTCCCTTTTCTAAGCATGAATTTTACATGCTGGCTGTCTAGCTCAAATGATGACATCAAACCCACGTAATAATCCTGGGGTATTTGTAACCTCTGGGTGAAAAATTTACATAAAATGGTCTTATTAGAATAATCCCGTAAGAAAAATCAACAGATTTTAATTTTCATCTTTTTGTTCATTTTTATAGTTTTGGTCAGTTACAAGATAAGTGTGCATGAATAAAAAGATATGTTGTATACATGGGCAAATGAATAATGTGGTGTATCTGTTCCATCTACAATTTTCTCTATTTTTAAGAGTATGCTTTTTTTTATTATTATTTTACATATATCAACTCAATTAGAAACTTAAAAGATTTTGAAGTGAGATGGAGCAGCTTCGTAGGATTCATCTAAAATTTAAGTAGGGCTATTGAGACTTCCATTGCTGATTGCTTTCATGGGCATCATCTTGTTTTTCTTAAGAGTGATTTGTTTGATTTAACTTAAATATCAAGTTATATTCGGTCTCCATCGTGCGTTGGTTAGAATCTACATAGTATATGCCGGTTAGCAAGAATGGCTGCTATAAGTAGAAAGCAACAACATAATTTGCTGGGACATCATTTTTACTGATCAATTGTATAGTAAAAAGTGAACAAATTGCATCAAAGTTTGCTTATATGCTATTGTCGAATATAATGGATAATTACATTACTGCTGACGTAGATAATTAATTGATTTAAAAATTCACCTTACAAGTAGTCACCAATTTATTATATATCAAACAGGGGACCTATTCCAAACTGGCGGTGGTCTAGTATAAGGAAAATTTTTAACAACAAATTGCAAACCTAGAAATGTTGAAGTGCTGACAATGCTTGACTTGTATTTGATCATTTACATTGGCAATTTTTATTGGGGACAATAATATGAAATTACTTAAACAATTAATTTAGCAAAAAATAATCTTCAGTTGTCTCAATATATGTGAAAATAATTTAAGCAGACACTATTTGGTATTGAGATTGAATAGTTATATCTTTAAGTTACCATTAAAGTGTTTAGTAAACACATGTTACTATTATAATTTGAAAGTCATGATAATTTAATTCCATACTTATAAGATTTTTATCAAAATTATTATATAAAAGCCATACTTGTTATATATTATTAACTTTTATTTTATAATTATAATTTTTTTTTTATAATAATTGTGATTTAAAAGTTACAGCAATTTAATATCAAACAGAACCTTAACATCATGGTGTTAATTCAACTCAATCACATTTAGCAGAGCATCCAAGTGCCCCATATAAGAGTTGGAGTAGAATTTCTCCTTGGAGCAGGTCCCAATCCGAGCTTCAAACTACACCATATGAAGATAAGCATCTACCTAATATTGATAGTAAAAAACCTCTTCGTTAAAACTATGGAAGAGCTGGTCCTGCCCTATGGTGATCTCTGCAGCATTCCATTTTTTGCACCAAAAACTAAAAATTTATACTTTAGCCCTTCCAAGATTGAATTTTTATCTGTTGGCCCTCCCGATGTGAAAGAAAATCTCTCTACTCACAGCATTTGTTCAGTCTGCACTCGGCGTCTAAATTAGCACATGTCATTCTCAAAAAAAAAAAAAAAAAATTAGCACATGTCAACTTTTTTGGTTTGTCCTTATGCGGTCACCCTTCGTTGTTTGGATCATATAAATCTGTCTCCAGCCACTTTATTTTATAGGGAAAGCAGCTGTTAATTATTTTTCCATTTTATTTGAGAAGAGTGCAGGTTTATTGATTTTTTTTTTTTATTTAACTCGAGAGCTCTCTTTTCAAAGGATTTTTTTGTTTAAAAAATGAACATTCTATGTTTTTTATGACTTTTTTTTTTGGTTGGGAACATTACATCTCAACCTATTAATTTGAAATAAGAAAGTTGTGTTTTATTCTCTCAATCTAAGACATGGTGAGTTCGTGATATTAGAATAAGTAGGAGCACAAGGTTGACTTGTCTCCGCTCCATCATATTCGTCCATATCTACTCCATATTATTTTTTATGATCAAAACTTATTTATACCAAAGCACCTGCAGATATTTTTTATGTTCTAATTTTCATATATCGTTGGAGAATTTTCCTCCTCAGCTGTTTTGTTATCTTTGAAATTTTTTCTACAAAATAAATGAAGTTTTTATTAAAATTGTTTTAAACTTGGTTTAATGGCCGCTTAATCTCCTCCCTTGGGGTGAAAGCCACCCAATTAAGAGATCGTTCTTTGCCGGATAACGTTTAGCTTGAAGAATCCTTACTGTTAAGAATTCTTACAAGATATGACCACGATCGTTTCATCAACTATGTTATGGACGATGCCATTACCACGACGTACGTTCACTTCACCGCCCAATAATATTTCGCCAAATGTACACCAGAGGCTTTTGTTAAATTCCACGTCATCCCATATCGAATATAACAAGATTTGCTTCTTCTGTCAATTTTTATAAAGAAAATGGAAAACCTAGATTCTTTTCCATTAAGACTAGATTTCTTTCTTTAATTAACACATATTTAATTCTCCTAACAATTATATTATCATCTTCTTCCGCGGCTCTTATTATTTCTATGATCTACCTAAACCCTAATCAACTCTTCCCCAAAAAGCCTTGAATCTTACTGTGACAATCTTTTCGTGCGTTATGTACTAACGCTTAATTTCTTCTTTCATCTTCTTGTTCCCCATTTTATTTATACTAATGTTCTCTTTTCATTCCCACCCATTATTCTTCGTATAATAAGGTTCGTGATTAACTTGTTTTCTTCTCTTTTAATTATTCTATTATATATATTTTGTCAAATTGGTTTCTTCAAATTTCTTCGATTTCTCAATTTCCTTTCTCTATGATGATATTGTATGCATACAAACTGTATACATAACACATTTTTTTTATTTTAATTTTGCTATAATATTTTGTTAACAAATTGTGTTGTTATTGTGATTATTTGTACATACAATTTGTAGGAGGATGCAAAGGAACAACAATAACTCATCAGCAACATCAAGCGTGCAATTAGCATGTGCTGCATGCAAGCACCAAAGGAAAAAATGCAGTGAGGATTGCAAATTGGCACGCTATTTTCCTGCTAACAGAAGCAGAGAATTTCAAGCTGTGCATAAAGTTTTTGGCGTGAGTAACGTCACAAAGATAGTTCAAAACGCCAATGACGAAGAAAGTAGACAAAAAGTCGTTGATTCGTTGATTTGGGAAGCTTTTTGGAGACAAAAGGATCCGGTTTCAGGACCCTATGGCGAGTATCAGAGGATTTGCGAGGAACTTAAGCTGTATAGAAGTCAAACCCTAATGCAAAACCACAATCACCGGAATCAGAATCATCAATTGGTGCAGTTACCAGGCCAAGGGGGAATGATTTACAGGTCTTCTTCGCAGCCATTGATGGGATGGAATAATGGGATGAATAATAACAACGGCATGAGTATTAGTGTTAGTGGTAACGAGCAGTTGAATTATAACAACCATGATAATGGGAATAATTCGATCGTTGATATGGATACTTATGGCTTGGCTTCACATTTTGTGCAAAGTCCAAAGAATTTGAAGCAAGAAAGAGAGGTTGGTCCCGTTGTTATCCCACTGCAGCAGCAGCAGCAGCAAAGGCAACAACCCTCCATCAATAGTGGGTTTAACCAGCAGTACTACATTCCAGGTAAATTTTAATAAACCACTAACATAAAGCACATTACATGAATCACGTACCATGCAAAGAGAAAAAATTGGTCAATAAAAATTGTAATTGATTTATCAACACAGAGTAATTCAATGTCTCGTGTTTAATTGGTTTATTGTTTTAGGTCAATTTAGCTGAACAAGTGGCAAGGGGAAGGGGAAGCACAGAAAGGGCTGGATTTTTTTTCGACTAATTTTGCAATGAAGGCTGATTATTTTACTTCTTGCTTGTCTTGGATGGAAATTGCAAGTCATATATGATTATAGCGATTCTTTGTATTGAACTGAAGGAGGGTTATATACAATTGATTATTATTCAATCTCCCACTTGAATTAAATTAACATATGACATTGATTAAATATTATGAATGAAGAGGGAGGTTAAATTTAAAGTTAATTACCCTCAAATTACTCTATATGTTAAGAAACTTGAGATTGTTTGATATACTATATATTGTTCATTTACTACAAATTAGCTTTGTTCATGAATTCATTTCTAGTATAGATAATAATACAAGAATAGTCTGCTTAACGGACGAACCTAGCTAATTACCTTAATATGATGTCTTTTCTTTCTGGTTTTGTTTTTATCTGCCCTTTGTCTCTGTTTGTTTTACAATATTATATTGTGGGTGTAATGGAAGCTAGCTTGATTAAGATTTTGTTTTATTTCAAATATACTCTTGCATTTGCCGTTTGTAAGGGTGAGTAGACAAGAGTCAATAAGAATATATTGAATAGAAGGCTTTATTTTAAATTTCTTTTATGGTTTCGTTTGATATAGTTTTTCAAATAAAATTTATTTAAGTAGATGGTTTGTTAATAGAGCTTTTGTAAGTAAAATTTGCACTAAAAAAAAATTGTTGTTTAGTTTTTAATAAGAATTTTTATTAAAAATTGTAAAATTATTTTAATAGGCAAGTTTTCGAAGTTATGAGGATATTTAAGGTATTTTAATATTTTAAAAAGTTTTACTCCCACAAACTCAAAATTTAAGCTTTTTTACTAGTTGAGGCAAAATAATTTATTTAATTTTCAAAAGCTTTACTAAAAAATTAATAACACATTTTTGAAATTGATTCAATGAGAAATTTGTAAAGAGATTCAAATTGTATTAATCTTATGATTAAGGAAAAAATAAAGAAGAAATTGACATCAATATAAGAACATGTTACAATTATTTTAGAATTAGGCAATTGCTAAGTTGCATTAAGCGTAATTTATAGCTGACCCAAAATTAGTTTCTACCATCTTTAAATTGTTTGAATAGTAACAAAATAAAGGTACAAAGAAATTATTTTTAAATTATTGTATGTTATCGGGAATGTAACGTAACAAAAACGCTCTAATTATTAAGGATGTCCAGAGATGATCTAATTGATTTCAAAAGGAAGAAAAAAAAGGTATTATTTGAGCCATTAGATCAATCCATTATATCATCCTCATACTATGAACTTCATCGTTATGTGTTAGAGAAAAGGGAGATCGCCAAATTTCCATTTACTGTAATTAATATATACCATTTATTCATTTATTATTTTTATAATAGCCAATAACCTTCTTGAGATTATTAGTTTACAATATTACCACTATTTTCAAATACACTTTTATTTATATTTATTATAAATTAAATAAATCATATGAATAAAAATTAAATAAAAAAATAAATATTAAAGACAAGAAATATATATTTTGATGTGAACAAAAAAATTAATAATAAAATTTTTTCTTGTACTTTTTTATTTTTTAAACATTTTCTTCTAATAAATATTTTATAATATTTTAAAATTAAATGTAAAAAGTACAAGAAAAATATTTTATTATTTATTTTATAATAATTTTTATTTATCATTCAAGTTTTTATAATAATTTTTATCATTTTATAATAATTTTCTTATATATTTATTATAATAAAATGTTTATAAAATATTTTATTATTAATTTTTTTCATATCAAAATATATATTTCTTATTTATAAGACTTAATCTTCATTCATGTGATTTATTTAATCTATAATAAATATGAATAATAGTGTATTTAAAAATAAAGATAATATTATAAACTTATACTGTTAAAGAAGTTATTGATTATTATAAAAATAATAAGAAGTAAATGACATATATTAATTATAGTAAAGAAAAATTGGCAATCTCCCGAGAAGGAAAAAACCTAAACCTTCATGTGGTTAATTCAATTGAGCCCAAAAAGGCACATATGTTAGTTGTCAACTTATAGTGTGTTTACTAACTCATAATAGGAAAATCGGAATAAATAACTTGTTTACTTGTTAAATTGAAGTTGATAATGAGAATGAATTTTGTGGTCTCCACATAAATTTTGGATTGATTACTAGAGTTGTAATTCCTTGGGGGGGTTTGGGAATGGGAATCACATTTCCTAGAATGACAAAATTATCCCTACTTTACTTTAAATATACCCAAAATACTCTCTTTGGAAATAAAAAAATTGAAAATTTATTATTATTATGGAATTTAGTTATTCTTCTTCTTCTTATTCTTTTTATTGTTATAATAATAATAATTATTATTTTAAAATTTATTGTTGTTGTTGTTATTGTTATTATTATTAATTTATTAATTATTAGTATTGCTTATTTATTTATTTATTATTTTAATTTTTTTTATTACTATCGTTATTATAATTATTAATTATTTTAATTTTAATTATTATTTATATTATTATAAATTTGCTATATTGTTGTTGTTGTTATTGTTATTAATTTATTAATTAATTATTTTAATTATCATCATCATCATCATCAAATGACAATAATTAATAAAGGGTATTTTAATAAATTATTAATGATATATATTGGTTTCCTCTCATTCGGTGGTGGTTTGTCATGTTTTTCTCGAGACTACGACCGCTGCTGATTTTCTGGCTAATTGGGCTTGTACTTCTCGATCCAGTCGGCATTTTTTTTCTACTAGGGATTTACCTAGGGGTTTATTTGGGATTATTCATTTGGATGCTCATGCAGTTCAACACATCAAGCGTTAGATTTGATATTTGTTTCTTTTATCGTCTTTTATGCCTTATGTTTTCCGTTTTCGAGGAGATTTTGATTCATGTCCCCCTCCTTATGTATTTTCCTTTCCTTCATGATTTATATTACAGGTATGGGTCCAGCCTAACCCCCCACCATTTTGGTGGTTTCAAAATATATATATATATATATATATATATATATATATATATATATATATATATATATATATATATATATATATATATATATATATATATAATAATATTATTAATAGTATCTCGATTAAAAAAATTTATATATAAAAAAAATTCCTTCCTGAACCTAAAGAACCCTATTATAAGAAGCCCTCAAGGTCTTATAAAAAGCCCAATTTCTCAAAAAAAAAACATTCTAAGCCCACATCAAAACCTAAAACCTCTTTCAACTACAAGGAAGCTACTTGCTATAAATGTGGAAAGAAAGGTCATACTGCAAAATATTGTAGAATGAGCAGAAGGATGACAATTTCATCAGCCTCTTGGGCCTCTTGAGCTTTAACAGTATCAATCCATGACTTTATAGGTTTTGCAGATGAGATTGCTGAAGACAACAATTTGTCTTTAGCAGGGGAGGCTTTAGGAGGAGGTGTTTGGGACACAGGGTCTTTAAGCACCATTTCCCTTTATCTGGTTTCTTTTTTACTGGCATTTATCGGTTTTGCAAAAATTCTCTCGTTAGAAAATCAGGAACAGAATTTCTGTCTCCTTTTATAAATTCTATATCAAAATAAAAAATTCTTAAAATTGCTTGCCATCGAGCAAAAATTTGTTTAGAGGCAATGTTTTGAACATCCTTTTCTAAAACATGTTTTGCAACTTTGCAATCAATTATTGAGATCCATAACTTTATGATTTTAGAAATTTTTTTGTCTCTCTAAAAGACAAAAACATTTCTAAATTCTTTTTTATTGGAATTTATGTTGCGTATTGAACGCTGAATGCATTGTTTTATAAGAGATTTTGTAGATCAAGGCTATTGGAATTGATCCTTCAATCATGTGGTAGTTATGGGTCTTGATTTGAAGAATCATACTTTTTAAAATGTTTTTGTCTTTTAGAGAGACTGTTATGTTTGGATAACAATAAAATGAAATGGGTCCTTTACAGAGACTAGATTCAATACTACTGAGTAAGGAATCATCAAAGGAGATAAACCTTCCATCTCTGAGGACAGCTAATATGGACGTATCAAGTCCTTCTTTAGTCAAAGGTTTTATGCCAACTTGAATTAGACCAATATGCACATAATTAAAACCTTTTTCTTTTGTAAAAATATCATTTTACTTCTTCTGTATATTTCCCTGTAAATATTATAATTTCTTGTATTGTCATTTGACGTTTTTGTTTTTATCTCCCTTCACTCACTATTCTCAACACGAGAAAAAAGCTGAGGGGATAAAGATCCACTTCACTTTTGTCCAAAGCACTTACGTTTGTCTCCCGTAATTACCGGCTTTCCATCAGCACACGTGAAGACCAACTGTAGCGAAGCTGTAGCATTTCTACTGTAGCGAAGCTGTAGCATTTTACTATTTGGATTTTGGGTATATAGTTCCCATTCACCTCCAGTTAAGGGATCCATATAGTTTTTCATCTAGTTTTCTCTCGATCTAATTTTCTTCTCCTTCTCCCTCTACAATTTCTCTCAAAGATTAGGAATCTGGGATCTGAGGGTAATATACCCGTCCCATGTTCTTGATTTCTGTCCTAATATAAATAGGATTGCAAAACCTTTGTATGACAGACTAAAGAAAAAACCTGTTGCATGGACAGAAGAACATACTAAAATTATAAAGCAAATAAAAAGCATTGTCTTTAGATAGGATTCTGACTCAGAATCACTATCTGAGTAATCAGAAGTATCAGGGTCAACTAACTCATCAACTTGTAGGAGCTCACTATCTCCAGTCATGGAGGACTCAGAATCAAAAGATTCTACAAGAAGAGATGCTATTTTAGAAACAATAGATAAAATTTCTTTTTTAATAGTAGAATAATTTTTCTGACATTCATTCTAATGTGCAGAAGCATACTGTACTATTTGTTCTTTACCATTGTCAACTTGTTTTAAAATTCCTCCATAACCTAAATCTGATGCATCAGTTTCAACTATTTTAGGTAATGCAGGATTTGCTAAAAATAAACAGGGGATGTCTTTAACAATGCTTTTTATTTGCTTTATAATTTTAGTATGTTCTTCTGTCCATGCAACAGGCTTTTTCTTTAGTTTGTCATGCAAAGGCTTTGCAATCTTATTTATATTAAAACAGAAATCAAGAATATAATTTAAACTTTCAAGAAATCTTTGTAATTGGATTTTGTCTAATATTTTATCAGGAAACTTGTCAGTAAATGCAAGTGACCTTTCAATAGGCTTGGTCTTCAGCAATCTCATTTGCAAAGCCTCTAAAGCATCTCCAAAGCCTCCTGTTTCTAAAGAACTTATTTCAAGCGGAAGTTCATCTTCCCAGGTTGTGGTTTTGTAAGTTTAGAAGTCACTAAGTTTCCTACATCTCAAATTATGTAGTAACTCAGCATTTTTATCTCTCAAATGAGAAGGGTCACCAATAAAATGAAGAGAAATAGTCAAAATTAAAGCTGCAACAGCATCTTGAATGGGGTTAGTAAATTCATCAAGGTTGGGTGTCCCATCCTCATTTACTTGAATTGCATTCAAAATATCCAATTGTTGCTGTTTGGTAAGGAGATGATCCCACCAACCTTTAAGTTGTCCTGTAAAACCCGCAATAAGGATTTCTGCAATGGCCTTGTCAGAAGTCCCTGTTGGGTTTTGTAGACATTAGCTGCCATAGTCATTTGTTGTAATAGGCCAAGTATATTATACTCAAACATTCCATCTATGTTCCATTCATAGACAGAAGATGCATTAAACCGTGATTGGTTTATTGCACTGGGTCTATTATCAACTGCTAAATCAGGAGGAAAACGAGAACTAGCAGGAAGTGCTAATTCCCAATGAATTTTATTGGCTTTAGAGACTGGTTCTTCTTTAAAGGCTTCTAAATCAGAAGAGGCAATAGAAGATTGATCCTGATCTAGTACTTCAATGGACTTGGATTGGGTGTCAGGAGCAATTTGGTTTCTAAAAGTAGAAGCAGAAGATGAAGATGCTTCTATTCTGTCAAATTGTTCTTTAATGGCTTTAGCAAAATCTGATTTGGAGTCTTGAACAAGCTTTTGACTAGTTTTCGAAACCTGAAAGAGTTTGAAAATAGGCTTTTTAAGCTTTTTCAATGAATCAAACTTTGTAGGAACATGTTTGGCAATAGGAGGAATGGTGATGGTTGTTGGTTGGATTTGTTTTTCCATACGGAGAACATTTGTTTTTATTGTTTTAGATTATCAGATTATTTTAATCAAAATTTGACTGTTGAAATTTTTCTCATGTTTATAATCGCTATATATAAATTTGATATATATATATTGAAAGATAGTTTAATATATATATATATATATATTTATATATATATATATATATATATATATATATATATATATATATATATATATATATATATATATATTAATGATATTATATTTAATATTATTACATTATTAACAATCATTTTTATAATAATAAAAATCACAAATAATGATAATGATAATAATAATTATTATTATTATAATTAACTAAAGGCATTTTAGTAACTTGAAATAATTTAACTTATTCTGATTCTAATTCTAAGATAAAATAAACACTTCAATGGGATTTAACCTTATTCCAATTACGATTCCTATAGTTTAAATAAACAACTCATTCTCATTTTAATTTATTTTGATTCTAATTCATTCTAATTACTAATAAGTGAACGAAGCATTACACTTCTTAAAGTTCAAAGGATGTGAACAGTTAAAAAGTCAAAGTCATTAGAAGAGAGGCTGCTAACACAAGAATCGCTAATTCCCCAAAAAATACAACAACATGCACTGAAGAAGTAGAGATGGAACTTCAGCTATTTCCGTCGGATTTAACGGTTTATTTAACGTTATTTTTGAAAAACTGAAGATGAATTTTATATATATATATATATATATATATATATATATATATACTGTTTTAATTGTGAAAAAAATAATTAATTTTTAAAAACTAGAGCAAATCGAATTTTTGAAAAATTCACGGGAAATATGATTTTGGATATAAGAAAAAGAAAAAAGGAAGAAAACGAAAAAGGCAGGGGCAATTGACTCTTGAGTCAAAGTGGAAATTGGATTAAACGTGGCTGTGGCCTGACGGCATGGTATCTGATGAAACCCAAGAGGGACGATGATGGTGTTGTTAAGAAATTTGATACCTCTAATGTCCCTTTGTTTCCTTGTGGTCTTTGTTCAGTGTAAATCTTCTCTCCTTGGCGTTCACCCACTTGGTAACTAATCCTGTGCTGTCTCAAAATCTTCTCTTAGTTAATATTTTTCAATGTTTTGCATGTAAAAAATAAAATTTCTTGCGTCCTTTTGTAGATGAGAAGTATTTCTCGAAAGAAGTTATCAAATGCAAAGATGGGTCCAAATCTTTCACCAGAGACCGCCTTAATGACAATTTCTGCGATTGCATTGATGGAACCGATGAGCCCGGTATCATTTCTTTATTCAGATATTATTTGTAATTAATAAATTTTATTTAATGATTAGTTATTTGTTCATAATTAATGAGTTAAGTGACTAATTGATTTATTTAAGTGACTAATTGATTTATCTGCTCACTAGAACTTGTATCCAGAAAAGGAAAGGGGAGTTATTTTGATGAAATGTTAGTTGAAGGTGACCTTGTTTGTAGGAAAGGATTATAATGAATATCTGTTGGTTGTCAAAGTCCCACAGATTTTGTTTGCAGTTATCTTGATTCTAAGCTACCGAATGTTATTGCTCTAGCTACTCTTAGCTTCTTAAGTAAAATAACAAATTGATCTTTAATTTCAAGTTGTATTTTCTTTTCAAGGCATTCCATGATGTTAATGTCTTGTCTTTTGACTAGGCTTTCTTTTTGTATTCTGCAGGAACTTCGGCTTGTCCAGCAGGCAAATTTTACTGTGGGAATGTTGGAAGTACCCCCCGATTCATTTTCTCTTCTCGCGTCAATGATCATATCTGTGGTAAATATTAGTTGTAATTTACTTTTCCTCAATCGCAATAGTATGTTAATTATTCTGTTAGAGGAAAACATGTTTCTAGCATGTAGCTGGGCAAGTTCTGGGAAATATGCCTCTTGTCTTGATTAATTACTGCCTGTAGATCTTTTAATGAGATTCATGGTGGTCAATGTCTTCTTCTGGACTGCCTGTTACAATGTTCTGAAATGGACTTTTGAAATAGATTGCAAGTTTTATGACATCAAGATCATAGTTTTCGTGGTTCAATAAAGGCCAATTTGGCCTGCATACTAAATTGCCAATGACTTTTCATCTTGCAGTGCAATGATTACTTTCCCCTGCTCTAGCGTCCTTGTAAGTTTCAGGTTTCCATACCTCACAAAATGACTTCTTGTCATTATTGTTATTGAGTTATGAAATGGGTCTAACCTATTATGCTAATGCCATCACAAAATCCACAGTATTAAACCTGATTTATTTATACCGGTTTAAAAACCTATTTTAACTAAAATTATCATTCGATTTTTTTTTGGATCACAAAATAAGTATATTCTTGTCTTCCACCTGAAATTCATGTATGCTGATAGCTTCATTTTTATAGACTGTTGTGATGGAAGTGATGAGTATGATAGCCGTGTCAAGTGTCCCAACACTTGTGTCATGGGAGGGAATATTGAGTACAAAGCACAGAGTTACATATCTACAATCAATGATGCTGGCTCTATTGGTGCAAGAAAAGCCAAAATTCCAGTCAACAAGGAGGACTTGATTGAGAGGCTTAAAGGTATTTTGTTTGTCCATAACTGTTATGGCCCGGTGAAGTTGAAAAGTTTACAAGACTTACATTTTAGCTTGGTATTTGCAGATGTGAAGATGGTAGTAGTTCTGCAGGTGTTCCTTATTATCTTTTTGGTGGTTTTGTGGATAATGCGTCGCCATGTCAGATCTAAAAGAAGACATTCCCATTGAAGGAGTCCTGTTCCAGCAGTTCACTATTTGGGTTTGTCATAAGTAGTTTGAAATATGCTTTCACCAATTTTTTTTTTTTATTACCTGAATGGTGAGAATGAATGCCGCTGTCATGATTTTCCTTTAATTTTTAAGAATATATTTTGCATCCTTCTGGGTACTTATAACATCCTACTGGTTGATTTCATTGCAGGTTTCTACTGTTATATGTTGGGTATGCTTTTTTGATACACGATGCTCTGATTTCCCAAAACCAGCTGGCGGCCAGATTCAGACTTAATTTGGGGTTTGATTGCCTCTATTTCACAAGCAGTTGAAGTTGAAATTTCTTGTTAGTCTAGGACAATTGTACATAAAACCTTGAAGAGCGTAGACAATGTTATAAGTAAGCTCAGTTGTGTTCTTAGTCCTAATAGATTGATCTAATTTGCATAGACTTGAACCATTTGTACTGTATTTGTTTATCAAAAGATAGATTATTTCTTTCTTTTCTGAGTTTTTACTGCTTTCAAGTCTCAACTAAATTTCCCATAAGTATTCTGTTTAAATAAGAAATAAATCTTGACCTCGGGTAAATAATTATATGTAATTTTTTATTTATTAAAAAAACATTTTAAAAATCAAGTAATTCAGATAAAAACAAGAAGCCACTCCCGAGTCAATCGGGCTAGTTCTCGAAAGTACAAGAGCATTTGTACTAACTGGGCTATCAATTCGAGCCCATGACTTGAACCGCGGCCCCTTGCGTCCCTTTGATCTTAGCGCAATAAATTTGTGTTATTCAAACCTCGTTTGATTGGAAATCCGGCACAGATCTGTAGACTTGCGTGTGGTCCACAACCTGTTCGTCGATATTTCTCTGTGAGTTTCGGTTCCCTGTTTGTGTTTGTAACTCGCTAGTTTACTGCGTTATAGTTTGCTGGCAAAGTAAAAATGATTCCTAAAAGAGAAACTGCGTGTTGAATTCTTGTTGCTGCTCATAGATTAAATTAAATGACAAAGTACTTGTTTCTATTTGTGTTATCAATCTTTATGCTCTCAATGGCCATATTTTGGTTTAGAGTTTTCGCATTCATAAAAAATGACATAACGTCCCGGTTATTTTATGATGACCATCTGCAGGTTTTTAATTGTGATAGTCATGTTGCAACTGTAACGTACATATCCATGTCTTTAGAAAAAAGCAATGATGATTGGAGCAATAAACAGTTGCAGATCTCTTGTTAATTTCCGTCCATGTCTACGCCAATTTTCTTCATTGCGTTCAATGTCTTCATCGAGAACACTTGAAGATACTGTCAGGGCTGCAGTTGAAGCCAAAGACTACCAACAAATTCCTGAGCTTCTAGGCTCGTTTGAAGAAGCTTGTCAAAACCCAAATCCCTTCTCATTTCTGTCCAACTTCCCTCAGAATCACAGAATAAAAGTCATTGATGAAATGTTGCAATCTTTTATCCCTCTCAGACCCCGTTCTCGCCCCAAGAATGCCTATGATTACCTCCTATCATACACCCTCCAAAGTCCTCATCCCCTCCCTCTTGCTCTTGCCATCCTCCAGCGAACTCTTCGTTCTGGCTGTGTTCCGGTCCCTCAAATATGCCTCCTTCTCTCTTCTGTATGGCTAGAGCGAAGGTGTCAATCTCAGTCTGTTGCTGATATTCTGTTGGAGATGAAGTCCATTGGGTATCATCCTGACTGTTGTACATGCAATTACCTTGTTTCGTCTCTCTGTGCTGTTGACCAGTTGGTGGAGGCAGCTAAAGCCTTGAAAGGAATGAGTAGAGCAGAATGTGTTCCTGATTTGGAAAGTTACAGCATTGTGATTGGTGCAATGAGCAAAGCGAGGAAGACTAATGATGCTGTAGAGATGATGAAGGAAATGGTGCTTAAAGTGGGGTTGACGCCAAGGCAAGGAATGGTGATAAAAGTGGCAGGAGCGTTGCGGGCAAACAGAGAGATGTGGAAAGCAGTTGAAATGATCGAGTTCTTGGAGAGGGAGGGTTGTCCTATTGGGTTTGAGGGCTATGAGGTTGTGGTTGAGGGTTGCTTGGAGTGCTGTGAATATATTTTGGCAGGAAAGGCAGTAATGGGGATGACAGAGAGAGGTTTTATACCATATATTAAAGTCAGACAAAAGGTGGTTGAGGGGCTGGCTGGTGTTGGTGAATGGAAGCTTGCTAGTGTTGTGAGGCAAAGATTTGCAGAACTGAAGTCTTAGATCTGTTCATCTTTTCTTGATGTGTGTGATAAAGAGTTCTTGATGTGTAAGCGAATGATTACTTATCACTAAAGCTTTTCTGGCACTGAATCGTGGGTTGTATTAGCCACATATTAGTCCGCTTTTAATTGATGCATGATCCACGGCACTCATTTCTTCATGCAATGCAAAGGTGAAGATGGTGTTGGAGCTGAAATCCCCTCCAGGATTGCTGTGATTAGTGATAGCTAAACTGGTGTTTCTGGTTGAAGTTATTAAAATTAGGGGGAGAAAAAGATCCCAGTTGATACAATCTCAGGGATCTCAGGGAATATGATCTGTAATCTTGGTGAAATACAACGAATGTAAAGGCCCCTTTGTAATTCCAGTTGTGCTCTTCTCATGTTTTCTGCAGTGAAGTGATGCGACACTTACGTATGGTTACCCAGTTTGTTAATAAACCACAAATAATTCCAATTGATTTATTATGTTTTTATTCATTTTCTCCTTTCTGCTTTTACTTTCCTATAAAGTTGCTACATTCTGGAATAATTTATTTTCTTTTTGTTAACAATTGTACTGATCTTGGATTTTCTATTTACAAATAGTTGAATTGTGATTGGTAGAGCTGAATATTCATGCGGATTTTCAGCTGTACAGGAAGTCTATCATTATTTGTTTGTTTTAAGTTTACAGCTAGAATGCAATTCAATTAGACCACATGTTAACTACTCATAAATTTATGGAATTGTTTCAGGGAAAATAACGCTTTACATATTCTATGAAGGGCTTCTGACTTGAAATTTCAATCTGAAAGTCAACAATAACAGTATATACCCATGTTTACTGCAGTCAAGGGGATCCCTTGCTCAGGCATCCTTGAGTATTTGCCTGTGACTTATATCTGAGTACTGTCCATTTTATCTTTTTGATCTTAAGTGGCCAAAAGCTTGCCTTACTCAAATCCATTGTTCTTTATCAGCAGCTTCTAAAATTATGAATTTGTTCACATTGAGCTTCTTTGATGCACTGCTTCTCTATTGTATATTAGTTAGTGTGAAGTTTAATTTGTGTTGGAGAAAATTCTTTCTATTACCTGTATATTCTACATTTCTGATGCTGAATTCTAAAACTATCCTGAAAAATGCATGCATGTCAACAACAGGGGCAAATCATGTTGATCTCATGGAATATATATCATGATTATCTTTTCAAATTCTTTTTTTTATGTATATATAAACAACTTATTAGCAATTAATAATCAGCACTACCTTCAACCATTGTTCTTCGGTAATCTATGTATTCTGTAATGATACAAATTTTGTATGTTTGTGCCTTGTGTTTTACTAGTCTGCCAAATACAAATCTTATGATGTTTTGAACTTCTCAAATGGATTTTTTTTTTGTACTTAATCTACGTATATTTAGTGTCTGAATAAAGTTTATTGTGCTGATGTCTTCACTCCCTTATGCAGGAAAAGTTCAGCAGCGCTTTACGGGATAACTGGCCTGCATGAGAATGCCACAAATACCTGTGTTACTAGAAGGGCTATTACGTGCCATCCTTATATAGCCAGCTTCACCCCAGCTAGTCCCCCATGAATTCTTCACAAGCCAGTACTTTTGACCACGATCTTCTCCATAGCCAACTACTGTGACACCATGGTTGAGCTGGTGTCCACAATATCCATCAAAGACACCATGGGAATATAGTTGAAATGCATATCCTCCGGCATCAATTGCAACAGACACTGGTTGGAGAGAAACTCTAGCTTGTAGGTTGTTCTCACTGGCAGGTATTGTTTCATACCCAGTTATGGTCACTGCATGATGTTTAGTTTTAGCTGTCTGACAGCGATCATTTTTGCCTCTGTAAGGATAATCATTCTCTGTGGTGATTCCACCAATCTTTGTGATGAATTCAAATGCTTTCTCCATGTATCCACCATTGCAGCCTTGGTTTTTGCCGTTAACATCACAGTCCACCAGTTCCTGCTCTGACAGAGATACCAATTTTCCTGTTTTTAATTTGTTGATGCCTTCCACAGCTGCCACTGCAGAGAACGCCCAACAACTTCCTGCATCAAAAGGTAAGATTTCATCTACTACTACCCTTGGCATTTCTCTGGCAGTTCAATTTCAAAGAGAAAATAGTCTTCCCATATAACCGCTTTTATTTGATTTAGATAATATGAAATAACCTCTATTGAAATTAATATTCAGGCATTATGTTGGTCACAGAGGGTGTTCAAGGCATATTATTCATGGTAAAATAACTTCTACTGTTTTTAGAAACTCTGCCGGGTGACCTGATTTGGACCCTTTTTTTTAAAAATGCCTTCTGTTTCTCTTTTTGGGCATTTAATTTCAGTTCAAAGACTAGTTCATCAAGAAGCAGGTGGTTTGCAATGGAGGTTTGAATTTATTTGAATGAAATTGAATTGAAGAAATAATGAAATAGCCAGTCCTGTAATATAAAAAATGAAGTCGATGTTTATCCTTATCTTCTCACATGCATTGAAAACATCCCAATTTCTTGTAAGTAAATATTACATACCACATTGGCCTTGATCTTTGACTGGAGTTACAGCACCATCCTTTCTCCAATCTACGCTAGCTGGCAAACCCAAATATTGTACGCTTGGCCATCTTGGTTCATTGTACGGTTTATTATAACCCAAGTAGGTAGAGATGAACTCTTCGTTTGACAGGTCTGCAAATTTGTTGTCTGTTAGCTTGAATGATAGGTTTTGAGAATTGATGTGGTCAATGTACTGAACATTGGATGAGTAGATTCCAAATCGCCGTTGCCATTCATCGTCACTCCCATATTCTCGGCTATATTGTTTTAGCCAGTTTTCGAACCTCTCCTCCATGGATTGTGGATCGTACATTTGTGGATAGCTCTCTGACCATGCCCCGGCAGGTATCCCTAGAACCCACAGAACAAAAAGAGATAACCCAGCATTCCTCAACATCATGCGCTTATCTATTGCTATCTGGAGATGTAGATTAGTATAGATAGCAATGAAAAGCGTACATTGTATTGCTTTATAAATCAAAGAAGCAGCATGCATGGTATGGTATGAAGTCATTGTTTGGATTGGTCATGCAATGTGGCTCATCAATAATGTTTGTTCATACTTTACACAGGGTTTTTCAGTTGTGGTTTCTCTAGTTTTCTTCACGTCATTACACATCTTTTTTTGCTTTTCACTACGGAAGCTCTATTTTGTTTGATTACTGCATTATGCCAACTAAAAAGCTATGAAGTTCAGTTCTGGTTGCATGTGGGTGTGGTAAGTGTAGATGGCTCTTTGTGATTTCTGAAGCTGCAGCAGTACAGCTACTCTACCTGGAGGCTGGAGCTTGCAAAGCAAAGGGTTCATGTAAAAAGCCATGAAATTGGAAATCCATTACAGAAATAGCAATATTTTGAAAAAAAAAATTGGGTTATACTGGCCGTTATTAGTTTGTGATAATTTCGCTTTTTCAGTTCCTTTTGAGATTGCGCAATTTATGAGGATTCCTTAATAGTTGCCGTAACAATTTGTCGGCTGTATCAATAGTCTGTTAATTTAATTAATCATTTAAACTTTTAATAAATTAGTATAAAAGTTATCATTTTATTAAAAATTGAACATGACATGTTCTGCACGGCGGCAGGATTGTTCGATTTAGAAGAATTGAATCGGTTTATTTATGTAAACGGGTTAATATAGGTTTGTGCTACACGGCATCACTGCCTTACTTAAATATGAATTATGTAAATAAAATATAAGATATATAAATATAACATAAAATTTATAAATCAACATTAAGTGTAAAATAAAATATAAATTATGTAAATAAAATATAAGATTTATACATACAAGGTAAAACAAGTAAATTAACATAAAAATGGTAAATTAGTGTATTATTAGTAAACAAAATAAAAATTTTTAAATGTAACATAAAATTTCTAAATCAGCATTGACAGTAAAATAGAATATAAATTATATAAATAAAACATAATATTTTGTAAATGGAGGGTAAAACAAATGAATTAAAATAGGAGTGGTAAATTGGTGTGCTATTGATAACTGAAACAAAAACTTACAAAAATAACATAAAATTTATAAGTCAATATTAAGAGTAAAATAAAACATACATTAAGCAAATAGAACATAAGACTTGTAAATGTAAGATAAAAAAAGTAAATTAACATAGGAGTAGTAAATTAGTTATTATTTGTAAACAAAATAAAAGCTTACAAATATAACATCAAACTTGTAAATCAACATTAAGAGTAAAATAAAATATAAATTATTTAAATGGAACTAAGATTAGTAAATAGAAAGTAAAATAAGTAAATTAACAAAGGTAAATTGATTCATTATTGATGAACAAAACAAAAACTTACAAATACAACATAAATTTTGTAATCAACATTAAGTATAAAATAAAACATAAATTATGTAAATGGAACATAAGGCTTGTAAATAGAAAATAAAATAAGTAAATTAACATAAGGGTATTAAATTGGCGTATTAATAGTAAATAAAATAAAAACTTTTAAATTTAACATAAAATCTAAAATATTATTCTATAATAAAATTCTCCTAATCTAAATAACGAAAAAAAAAAATAAACAGCGTCTAAATCCGATATCTAAAAAAGAAAAAAGAATAAAGAATAAAATTTCTAAAAGAAATAAGAAAAATCGAAAAGTAACTTAAAACTAAAAAAATGATCAAGAAAGAAGCAAAATTTCTGCCTCGACCATTTGGTATAATGGTTCAAGCAATTCTAGGTTTGGTTCACTTTATAGCAAGTTTCAAAATAGTATATTATACACCTAAAATATATAATATACCTTACTCATTCCACATAACTATAAAAGTTGAAATCATCGTGTTTAGTTCAAAATCACTCAACTTGTCCAAGTCCTAAATTCCTAATGAAAGAACATATATGCCCATGAGAGGTTAGTGTTGAGTATTGGAGAATGCATATTTATAAAAGGTAAAATTGTTATTTCATGTTTCAAGTCTCAGTAACATTTTTACTTCTATGTGTTTAAATACTCTAAACTTTTATTACGTGTATTTTATTATAATTTAAGTATTTTATGTATTTCAAGGATGTTTTGCCAATTTCACAACTAAGGAAAAGTCAGACAACAAAACGGATGGCATTTTTGAACTTACAATGGTTGAAAACCTTAGAAGGATTATAAATGGGTATTCGGCATCGTTCACGTATATAGTACTATTTATATATGTGATACTATTCACAAGTACGACATTGTTCACCTATACGATACGATGACATGGCATTAACTAATGACATGGCAAATCTGATTGGACCAATGATATGGCATTAATTGATTATGTTGCGTTGATTGATGATATGGCGTTGATCGATAATGTGGCAAAATGCTATTGGATTGAAATACTGATGTGACATTGATTGATGACATGACAGCATTCTATTAGACCGAAATGTTGATGTAATATTGATTGATGATGTGTTTCAACTAATCAAAACTTGCCACGTGGCGCAATCCTGAGCGTATAAATTGTTTTCATCTAATGAGCATGATTTACCTATTGCATATATAAATAGAGGGCTCTTACACCTCTAATTTGACACTCTTGAATTTATTTTTGAACTCTATTTTCTGTAATTCTCTCCCTATCTTACATTTTCTACGTATTTTAATAAAATTACTATTTTAGTTCATTTCAATTATGAGTGGTTAGTTTAATTTTAATTTTGGGTTGAAGATGAAGTCTCAACATGATCCATGAACTTATTTAGGTAAGTTTATTTTCTTTTCCTCTTTAATTTATATGGTTGTTTTTACTTATTGTCGATAGATAGTGTATTTTGTATAGATTTTGTACGATATACTAACTCCCTAGTGAAAGATCATTTCTGTCTAGTACAATGAGCACTTAGCACCATATTAATTAGAGAGAAAATTTCTCTATAGTATTTTGTAGGTCGTCTTGACTTAGTATCGATAGAGAGTATATCTAAGCTATTTAGTAGATAGTATTGCCACGTTGTTGACAAAATGATTATTATCATCTGGCACAACATGTTCTTGATACCATATTTAATGGAAGATCATTACCTTCTGGCACATTAAGCGTTTGATATCACATTTATTAGAATGAGGATTATGGGGAGTGGAAATACCCACTCATGAATTAATCAGGACTAAAACGGAAATATTAAGCCCATGGTGAATGTTGAGTGAGAATTCAGAGACTCAAGCGTTTCGTTTGCATTGTTTTCATCTTTAATTCATTCTCGCCATTTTATTTTAAATCTTACGATAAAAAAAAAATTCAGTTTCAACTAACTCACATATATACTTAGAAAATTAACCTTACACATAATTAAATCTATATCCTCGTGGGATCGACACTCATTACTACAAAATCTATTATATAATAAATTTGTGCACTTGCGAGTACAATAAAATTTTCACAACAGTTGACCAAATGGTTTGACCCCTCATTTATTTTCATGAGGTAGGTGTATTGTTAAGAGTTCCTAATGCTATTGATTGCATGGCACCGCACAAGGCATATATGCACGCATGAGTATGAAGATAAAAGTTGAAATCATCACTTCTAGTTCAAAATCACTCAAATTGTCCAAGTCCTAAGTTTCTAATGAAAGAGCATACATGCCCGTGACAGGTTGGCCAAATGGTTTGACTGCTCGCTTATTTACATTTTTTGGGTGTATTGTTCGGTGTTCCTATTGGGGGGTAAAAAAGATTTGTCCAGTCCAGACCCAAATCGAACTCAAGTAATGTGGGTCGGGTATTACTCAATTCGAAGATGAAGTCGGGCCAATCTTGGACATCATTTAATAAGTTTGGAACTTGATCTGGGACTTACATTTTATTAAAAAATTTATAAAATATATATTATTTTAAATAATTATATTTATTTAACCTATCTATTACATATATGTAAAGTTTAAAACATTTAAAGTTGATATTTTCATGTTTAATTTCATTGAATAAATTTAAAAAATATAAAATTACAAAAAAAAAGAAAAATATACATATATAATATTAAAAAAAATTATAAAATCTAAGTACAAAAATTTGGATTAGAAAACTCGGCTTAGTGCCATGATTTTTAAGCTTGGCCCAGGTGCTTAAAAATTACATTTGGGATCGGGGCTAAGCATTGCCATACCCAAACTCGGGCCCAGGTTTTGCCAACCCTAGTTCCTATGGGCTATGGCTATGGACACCCAAATTTGGGTGCCCTTCAAGTTTGATGTATATTTAATTGCTGGCTCAAGTTCAAGTTACTTGTACTGTATAAGGGGTCTTTTATTTTTTTAACTCAATAATTTAATTGACTAAATTTTAATCAATTAAGTCATTAAATTTGTTTGTTTTTTCAATTTAATGAAATTTTTCAGTTATTAAGTTATTAAACTAATTTTTTTAGCTTTTTGCTTAATTTAAAAAGTTTGAATGATATCATTAAAAGATATTCTCTAAAATATCCATATCTAATTAATTAATTTTCATCCTCACTTAAGTAAAATTCAATAATTAGCATTACTACCATCTCTATATAACTTGTAATAATATGTAGTGGTAAATTATTATTTTTTTTATCTTTTTATTTTCTTCAAATTAGCATTATTTATCTTCATAATTTTTATGAATATTTTTCATATAAAAACATCATAAACCATAATAAAATTGATTAACATGTATAATATAGAATGTTAAAAAGTTGTATTCAATTGAATATAATTTATGTTATGATAATAGATGATCTTATTTATATTTTTTGAGTTTTTTTATTTATTTAACATCTATAATTTGTAAGGGTATAAATGTAAAAAAAAATATTAGTTTTTATATTTTTAAATTAAAAAATAAATAATTTAATATTTATTTTTAATGATTCAAATAAAAAAAATACATAATTCAAATTTAAATATTTAATTTTATTTAAAATTTAAATTAATTCTGTTCCATTCAAGTTTAAGGAAAAAAAAAAAAGGCACCTGGCGGCTCAGACAAATCATCTTCACGCCAGTTTTTTATATGAAAAGTCAAAACCCACAGTTTTTTTTTGTTAAATCTAAAACCAATTTTGTGTGTAATTAATTTTTACTAAATGACTTCAAAATCACTCATGACAGACACAGCAATATTTTATTTGAAGCACATCTCTGGAGATGGTTTCCTGCCGAGCACTTTCTTCTTATATAAGGCGGCAAAATTTATTAAAAAATCCTAATTAAATACATTCTCTAATCAAATAGTGTGCCTCCCATCACATGCATTAAATAGCCCCAAAAAAAGGACAACATAAATTCCAACTTGATAGCTAGCATGAACATGGAAGTTGCCAAGAAACAGAAAGGAGAAAGCGGGTGAAATCAAAACGACACATACGTACCCTACATGTGGCTATGGTTTAGGGACAAAGCAAAAGAATTCCAAGACTTAGAGCTTGCAAACAATTCACATGGGATGATACCATTACATGATCTTCACATCATCATCATCCTTACAATTTCCTTTCACAGCTCATGTGCCCCAAATCCCACATCTTCCCCACCATTTTCTATTCCCATTATAATTCAATTTCTTTAGCATCAACTCTTTTTTTTTCCCCTATTTTATTTTCCTTTATCTTTATGTATTATATTGGGACAGGCCTTCTGCATGAGTGCACCATTGCACATGGGTATGGCCATTAAATAACATTGATCACAAATACACATGAGATATTTTTTTCTTTTCTTGTCCTCCAATGGTGTCTCTGCCTTTATCAATAGGCTGTCCCTTATCCTCAGAGAGAGAGAGAGTGTGTGTAGAGAGATAGAGAGAGAGGAGGGGGGGGGGGGGGGGTGTGGAGGGAGCTACTGCACTGCACCATCGTTATATAACATTGGTCACGCATGTCATTATTGATAACAATACTTCCATTGTACTTGGGTAATTGCTTTAAGACCTTCTCATATTTCATTATTGGTAATAGTTGAATATTTTTATAGTACAATTAACAGCAAATATATATAGTATTATCAGGCTGGCTCTAAATTCAATTAGAATATTTTTTATTTATACATAATAAGTAAAAATTTAAGGCCGTACTATTTCTACTGTAAATGGTTATTGACATTTAACTTATTATTTTTATTTACTTTAAATATATCTTCGTTTTTCTTACTAATGTAATTATCAGATTTTTGCCATACACATGGTCCGCAAATATTTGAAAACGTTATTGCAACCACAAAACATTCAAAGTAGTTTTACTTAACAATGTTTTCAAGAAATGTCTACTCATAATTTTTTACTTAAGAACTCAAATTTCATTGAGCTCATCTTTGTTAACTTAAGAATAGTGACAAAATAGTCACTCCACCTTTAGCCGAGTGGTGAGCCAAAGCTCTCCCACTTGTTCGAGCCCCATTGGGAGCTCACCTCCACAATTAGTAAATTATTGAGTAAAATTGTAAAAAAGTCATTCTCTCTTGTAAAATACAAGTGTAGTAGTGGCATCCCTCGTTCGCAAGGGTTATTAGCATGTACATACACATGCACATGCACTTCATATAAAATTTAATATAATATTATTAGCCCTGATTGTAAATATTGTAAATATCTAATGTAATGTTAGTAACTTAGTATTTAACCAGTTAAAAAAAAAAGAATAGTGACAAAATCACCAAATTTTTGTACCAACTGACATAAATTAAATACATTAACTATTCTAAGTTTATATATAAGATAAAATAAAACATATCTGGGTATGAGGTGTTTCAATCTAAACCATACAATCGTTCATGTAGTATTAATTTATATAAAATTTATACCTCCATCAGCATTAGTTGATTGCCCGTAATGTGTGCTACGTTTGAAACGTGTAACCCAATATTTTAAGAATAATAAAAAATTTGTTATTCATAAGAAAAAATTATGCCGGATGTTATATATTTATAGACGTTGCAATGTTCGCAGACACTCTTTTTGAAATTGTGTCCGGATATTGTAAAATTATTTTCAAAAACACGTTTTTTACTGAGTAAAAGTACAGCAATTTCAACTAACATAAATAAAAGCGAAATCAGTATAGGTTTAAACGCGAAATCAGTTATAGGTTTCTAGTCAATCCGTAACACAAACATCTTTATCTTGTGGTAAGTGGAGAACTGAAACTTTACTTAAAATTACAGGTTTAGTTGCAACTAACTGAGCAAGGTAAGTTCCATGATTGTCAGAACGATCAGAAATGACCCATCTGATCTCCATCACGAAAGTTGACCGGCATTGAGAGATGAATCAGATGGTCAGAAGGTGGCGATGCGGAGACGTAAAAGAGGCGGTGAACACATGGGAATGTTTGGGAGGGATAGTAAAATAATGAGACAGGCTTATAATAAGCAAGAAGCACTAAAGAGACGGTCACAAGGGCACGTGGGTTGCAGATTCCTCATGGTTAATAAACTACTGGGGGCGACTTTCCAGTTATACCGTTGAGACCCAACTTCCTCAAACAGCTGTTGCATAGCTGTCCCATCTTAACCCCCCATGTGACCCCTTTGCTCCCACATTTGCGAGAAAGAAAAGATTAAAACGAGCGTTTCATTTTTTATCTCTTTTCTTTCTCACACCTCAAAACTTTAAGTTTAATTAAAACCCCTTAATCATGTTGTCGTTATATAACTCGAACCTTAGCTGCTAGAGAAACTCATTTGGTGTAGTTTCTTCCTGTGTCTGTGTTTGTGTTTTTGTCTAGGTCGTGTCGCGTTCGTGTCGTGTTATACGTTTGTTTCCGTTCTTGTTCGTCCTCTGTGGGTTGTGTCATATGGCACAATTGCCTCCGAAGATTCCAAACTTGACACCTGCTTGGCCGGATTTTTTTCACCAGAAGGTACCATCGTCAATGGCGAATAACATCAATAACAGTTCTAACGTTAACAACCCTTCATGGGTGGATGAGTTTCTGGACTTCTCGTCGGCGAGAAGGGGGAATCACCGGCGGTCGGTCAGCGACTCGATAACGTATCTTGAGGCGCCAATGTTGGACGAGTGTCGTGGGGCGGGTGCGGCTCCCGGGTCGGGGTCGGGGAATATTACTAATAGTAATCACCACGAGTTTGATAAGTTTGATGATGAGCAGTTTATGTCTATGTTCACTGATGATTTGCCTAATGCTACTGTGCCTCCCACATTGTCTTCCTCTAACCCTTCTACACCGTCTGATCACAATAGCATCTATGACGAGAAAGATGCACCGTCTGATCAGAAACAGCAGACGGTGAGGAATGAGTCCGACGAGGTGCAAAGCCGGTGCAAAACTGAAGCTCAAGCCCCACCACACGGCGCTGCAGCGGCAAGTAATTCTTCTGATCGGATAGTTGATCCCAAGAGGGTCAAGAGGTAACTCAATTAAAACTGATTCTAACAATTTGAATTATCTTTAAAAAAAGAATCATTATAAAAATATATATTATTGTTAATTACCTTTACATTTGCTTGTGTTTAAAGAATCCTGGCGAATAGGCAGTCAGCGCAAAGATCACGAGTGAGGAAACTACAATACATATCGGAGCTTGAACGGAGCGTTACTTCATTACAGGTATGTACGTAATTGGTTAATTTCCTTAGTAATTCTAGTAATGCGGCTATAAAATTATGGTTACGGTATAATCAGTGTTATTAATTGTTTGTGATTTTGATGTTAAATGAAGGCTGAAGTCTCGGTTTTATCGCCACGTGTCGCATTTCTGGATCACCAAAGGTTGCTTCTGAATGTCGACAACAGTGCTCTTAAGCAAAGAATCGCTGCATTGGCCCAAGACAAAATATTCAAAGATGGTGAGTGCTTAATTGCTTAATTAATTATGAACGTTACTTCCATAATTTCCCATCTTATTAGTATTAGGGATGCTTTCAGAAACCCAAATTTCTTAATTGAACCATATTGAAGTCTCTTAATTAGGAGAGGGTTGGTGGGTTAGGTAACTTTTTCGTACAAGTATATGTAGGCACATCTGTAATTTATGTGATAACATGTGCTAGTGTCAGATAATTATGGTGATTTATGGATTAGCTGGCTAGCTAGACGTTTTAATTAATACATGTAGCTGCTTTGCTAAAAATTGCAGCTCATCAAGAAGCTCTGAAGAGAGAAATAGAGAGATTGAGGCAAGTGTATCACCAACAAAACCTCAAAAAGATGGAAAACGGAGCCTCACCAGCACCAGCACAAGCAGCTGAAGTCAAAGTTTCAGTGGAAAAAGAGCAGCTTCTCAATGTTTAATCAAATCCCATTTCAGGATTCCAGCTCCCATTGAGTTCTTTTAAAGCACGATCAATGGTTATTGGCGAGTGAAGAGATTTTCAAGCTACTTGCTTGCTTGCTTTGCATAAATAATTGTGTGTTATTGTAATTTCGAGTATTTAACACCTTAATTAATGAGTTTAATGGGACAGAGTCCAAATTCAGGCTGGGAAATTGGCTCTTGTGTTGTGTGACTCTGTAGATCTGATGCAATCTGTTCTCGCTGACATGATGTGATGTGCTTCAAATTCATTGGGACCACTCAAGACTACATGTTGGTTTCCAGGAAAGAAAGAAAGAGAAATGCAACCG
The DNA here is from genome assembly GCA_030449905.1 of Luvunga scandens. Taxonomy (NCBI): domain Eukaryota; kingdom Viridiplantae; phylum Streptophyta; class Magnoliopsida; order Sapindales; family Rutaceae; genus Luvunga; species Luvunga scandens. The sequence goes on along the minus strand of JASUUG010001122.1, from coordinate 3,263,401 downwards.
TGAATCTGTGATTTCAAGGATGTAAAAATATCCTGATTTGTTTCTGCTTTCACTGATTAAAAATGGGAGGAGGGATTTTGTAACTTTATTTTTTTTTCTCTAATTTTATTTTTTATATTGTTGTTGTTGTAGTAAATGGTAGCTATTGGAGGGAAAAAGGGTTCTGGTCTGGCTTTGTATTGGGAAGTATGAAAAGAAGGATGCCATGCAGGTAGTTGATGTCAGAATTGCTATACTTTTTCAGTGGCTTTTTCTTTTCGTTTGTAATGACGTTTATTTGCCAAATTATTTCAAAGAAGAGGAAAAAGAAATGTAAATATCTATTTCGCAATTGTAAATAGTTCATTCTTAATTGTGAGAGCTTGTTTGGATTGATCTCTGTTCAAATTTCAAAACCATGATGAAAGAATAATTCTAAAAAGGTATTAATTTGTGAGTCAAGCCTTTTCATGGTTATTGTGATTATGTTTAGCTTAATTATTAGTGAAATAATGTTTACAACATGTTTTGGATGTTAATTAACCGACAATCACTAGTGTTGTTACAAAATCAAGCCAGTAGGGACAAAATTTATGATCGATTGAAAATAAAAAATTACGATCTTACTTTATTATTTTTATAACCTTATTAGTGCTTCTCTTTATATGTCTTGAGAAACCAAAGTTTAAGAATGCAACCAAATCATTACGATTAAAGTGCAGATTTACAGTTATATATATATATATATATATATATATATATATATATATTGCTTTAATAGATGTAATTTTGATCGAATTCTAAATCATATCAAATTTAAAATTAGATTTATACCTTAATTTAATGGATTCAATTTTATTTTGTACATCTAATTAAGCAACTCAGCTAATAAATTATAAACGAATGAGATTAGCGTGTGATTTTAAAATAAATTTGGAACTTAAATTCATGTATTTAATTAATATGAGGGACAAATATGTAATTTTCACTAACTAAATAAAGTATGCCATTTCAGATTTTTGAACCTACCCCCTTGTCCCTCAACGGCTCCGCCGCGACAATTACGAGTGAAGAATCAACCTCCAGCCAAAGGAAATGTTTACAGATTTAACATTTTGCTTCACAATTCACACTCTATTTCCTTTTAACCTCCTCACAAGAGTTAATACATGATTACCAACATAAGTGGTTCTGGAAAACATAGAGAGGGCAATTAAGATAACAAGAGCAATTGTAGAGGTTCCTAAAGTTACCAAAAATAGACCTCAAAACTATTCAATCCCAGACTGTCAGTTTTCTCATCATCCCCCAAAACTACGCACTTATATGCGGACATCATAGAATTCTCCAGCTGCAGCAATTTTCCTTTTTCAGAAATTTCAAGAACCGCCTGAGATATGTCAGGGACATAAGGAGAATTCCTCGGAATGACCTGAAACATAGAACTTGCAATCAGCGGTTAATATTCTCATACATATGTGTTTTCATATGCAAAGAGAAAAAGTTACTCACAAATCCAAAGCCCCAACGTTAAATATTTGGCCTGTAATGAAACCATTGCATTATTTGGCTAGGAATACTTTAACATAAGGAACTTCGACAAATGGTGCAGCTATATCTCCTCTCAGAAGAGCTTCGGGAAAACCATTTTCTGAAAACATTTTCTTGATATTGTGTGGCTGGGACTCTAGGACCTCCTCTAAATATTTGACAACGAATGAGTTCCCATCGCGCCCGACTTTGGCTCCTATCCACCTTAGCATCTCAATATCAACAGTTGCTGGATCCAGGGGGTTGAACGGTGAGTAAGGATGTTAAGATAGCGGTATAACTTTGAGTGATCACTGATGCGACAAATAACCATACCACCATTGTCATCCGAGACAAATTGCTATGAGGTTTCTCTCCTGGCAGGAATGGAGCAGAATTATTCATCTTCAGGTTTTTAATACTTCATGAATCTAGATGTGTGTTAAAGAAACTGATAAACCCAAAAATTTAATGATAGGATTAAGTCTTAACAAACTCACTCAAGCAATCCAGGTAACTGTCGGTGTGAGTTTAAATTTATAGGTTAGGACCCAATGTTGGTATTAAAATCAAGTTTTAATATTATACGCCTTGATATGTTGAAAGTAGAAGAATTACCTTGTAGTGAGAACAGTGTTGTGAAGGCTAAGGAAACCATGGTTCCAGCTTGTTTCAATATAAAACCCTTCCTGAAGTGTTTATCATGTTTCCACTCAATCAGCCAAAATACAAACCATTATACAAGACAATGGAACCTGTTGCAGCCCACAGGGGAGACGTGAATGGCTTCTTGAACAACCAAGCTCTCTCTGGTCTCCTAGGTTTTACAGGCACCAACAATTGGACACCAGGGGCAACGTATGGTTGCGAGAACTCTGCGTATCTACTACGATTGGCCACTATAGCCGCATCTTCAACAACTGCATCAAGATTCTTCAGAAATTACGGAGTACCAAGTCAGTAAATGTCGGAAACAAATTTCTAATTTACAAGTGAAATACAGGATTACATGTGTATATATAAAATAAATACCTCAGGTTGATGTGAATTTACTAGAGAATCATAGGTGCCTTGAAAGGGGATGAACTCATAAGGCAAGTTGTAAGGTAAACGATCAGCAATAACTTTGAAGACATCAATGGAGAACCCAGTACTATTAGGCTCAGCACCAGGATGAAATCTCACATTCAAAAATTCTGCATTCGAATTCCCCATTGGAACTTCTACTCTTAGAGGCTTTGCATTTGTTGCCACTGTCCAGGAACCTACTGGCCAAAGAATTTGTCCCAGAATTTTCATGGACTCGTTATAGATACTACCCTTGGCAATGCTTTCTGAAAATCCTAACCCTTCTGTCCAGTAGCCAATTTCTCTATAATTTTTCCCAGCCACAACAACTATGCGGTAAATGTGAGCAGGAGCCAGCATTCCATATTTAAAATTGAATGTACCTGTTAAGCCCTCAAATTTGCTTCTCAAGATCCTGATCAGCAACGTTTGCCCGCTAAGAGAAAACATGTGAGCGTCATTTGGTAAATTTGGAAAGCGTTGCCAATCTGATTCTCCTCTCACGCCAAGAGCTACAGCCCGCACAGCATCGTACCCCTGCAAGGCGGAAATTCCTGGTTCTGTATATTTTTCCTTCGGATATTGTTTATGAAAAATAACTCTGGAATCTTCAACGAAAGTCTTTGAACTGTTTCCTAGAACGAGATTAGTAGCTCTTGATTCCCGAGACACCTTGCATGGAGTCAACCAGTGATTCATTAAGAGTGTCGATCACATTTGTAACGGAAATGGTGGTGATCCAAACGAATTCCATTTCCATTATTCCCAATTTCCTTGCTTTCTTGAAAATATTTGTTGCCAATGTTGAAGAGGTATGCACATTGAGTACTCTACATTGTGCTTTTTTAAGATTCTTCAATTTTTCGTATAAAGAACAGTACTGAGGAAAGGGAGTGAGTGGGTCTCCACTTCCTGAAGAGCATCGATGAGATATGGAGTGATACTACTGACAGCTGAATTGGTATCTTCATAGATGATGTTAACTTTTCTCCATTGCCAGCTTCCTATTATTACTGCCACAGCTTTCATTTGAGCAAATTGGTTGCGAGCTGCATTGACCAGAAAAGGCCAACGCGAATAGGCTCAGGATGAAACTTCATTCGCCAGAGAAAGAACAGGGTCTTTAGATTTGTTTCCAAGGCTGGCTGCTAGCTCAGCTTCTTGCCATTTTCCCAAGCCCACAATCTCTCTTGCATGATGCTTCTTGTTTCTTGACAAGAGCCTTAACTGCATTTAGGGTGTGTGTTCACTTATCAAAGTGGAAATGAGGACTTTGAAGTCCTTTTAATGTTTACATGCTTATTTAACAGTAATTTTTACTCTACCTTTTTTTTTAATCCTTTCTTTTAAATGTAACATAATTATATTTCTTAAATATAATATAATTATATTTATTAAAACAAAGTAATGTTATATTTATTTAAAAATAATAATATCATATTTATTTAAGTAATATTATTATATTATTTAATAATATTATATTTATTAAAAATAATAATTTATATTGATTTTAAGTTAAAATTACTTAAAAATAATATTATTATATTCACTGAGAATTAACAATATTATTATATAATATCTTTATTTGAAAATATAATATTTTAATATTTATTTAATTTTAATAGTGTTATATTTATTAATATTAATAATAATAAATAGTTTATTCTAAGAAAATATTAATTTTGTAACATATTATTGATAATAATATTTTATTTGTGCTGTTGTTATCAATAATTTTTAATTTACATAATTAAAATTAAAATTAATAAAAAAATTTATGATTTAAATAATTAAGAATATTAATAATTATTATTAACTTATATGATTAAAATTAATAATAAAATAAATAGTTTATTTATTTTTTATTTACTTTGTAATTAAAAACTACAATATTTAAATAAGGGTAAAAATTATAATTTGAAGCAATTCACTTTAAAAAAAAAAATCATGCTGTAAAAATTATAATTTGAAATAATTTACTTTAAAAAAAAATCATATTAGATGGTTGATGCATTGGGAAGAACTTCTGTTGATGATTGATTTTCAAACTCAAAGTCAATTTCATTGCAAATTGAGCAAATTCATATAAGTGGTACAACTTGAGTTGGGTCAGTGTTAAGTGACAAAATTCACAAATTGCATTTGAGTAACCAACCATTTTGAACTACTTGTAATTCTGAAACTCAAAAAAGAAAAAATTCCACACCAACCCAATAGAAGTTGTCGTATGACTGGCTAATGCGTCTTCAACACTCAATTGCCATTTCTTTACAAAAACAACAACAAATTATTTTCTCAATTTCTCCACAAATGATGTCATGGTGCTCAATTTGAACTTGCATCTACGCTTCATCATCCATCACTAGAAAGCCCATTAACAAATTATTCAATCACTTTCATTCTCAATGCCCAGCCAGTCATTTTAGCCCATTTCATTCTGAAACAAATGATGCTGGATTTGCATGGCACCGTCCTCTTAGCAATGTTATCAATGAGAAATGGTGGTGGTCTTAGCTATTTATGGACCGACTCCTCCTGACCCTGATGGAGCTCTTGATTGACGGAAAAGGCACCGATGAAGGCTAAAAAATTCACGCAGTCAACTACGACTGAGATGTCATCAGCAATTCAGTGGGCCCATCCTTGGCGTGAAGCTTGTTGGCTAAACGTCAATGTCGATGACTCTGATAAGCTAGGATTGTACTCTATCGTGGGTCGTTTATTATGGATTTAGTAATGGCAGTGTTTAGATGGTGGCAACGAGGGTTCGCTAATTTTTTTGGCACAAATGCAGCTGTGATTCGCATGATCAGTATGATTAAAATGAAAGGATCTTTCAAGAATACACTAACTAATTAAAATAAAGCAATAATCGCATATTTAGTTATTGAAATAGAAATTCATAACCAAGTGATTCCTTGGATCAAATGGTAGAAATTTGTTGAAAAGCATAAACGGAGAAAGCAAAAAGAAACCAACGCAAATACGCACTGAGAGAGTTAAATGATCATGTTTTTGTTGTTCAAATAAAATGTTTATTTTACCCTTATAATGCCAACAAAATTTTAATAACATGCAGATGAAAGTGGACAGATATAAGATAATGTAACTTCAAGTAGAATTAAGTGAAAAAAAAAATAAGATATGTGTATTTTTAAAAAATTATGAAAAAAAAAGTGGTCGGTGGATAATTGCCATAGTAGGAAATATTATCCATTTCTTTGGAGTAAATTTTTTTAAGTAATTGCTTGATCTTATAAGTGACTTGAACAAACGTCAATTGATGATCCTATCTTTTTTTAACGCTAAATTTCTATGATTTTAAATTATTAAAATTTTATTTTATTAGAAATCATAAATGGCATTATTGCCCTTATTAATAAGGATTATTAAATCCATAATTAGGATTCAAGGGGTAATTTGGAAAATTGCTATAGTAGGAAATGTTATCCACTTATTTGGGGTAGACTTTTTTAAGTAATTTGCTTGGTTTTATAAGTAACTTGAACAAACGTCAGTTGATGATCCTATCTTTTTGTAACACCAAATTCCCATGATTGTAAATTATGGAAATTTTGTTTTATTAGAAATCATAAATGACATTATTGTCCTTATTAATAAGGATTATTAAAACCATAATTAGGATTCGTAGGTAATTTTGGAAAAGACTTACTATTTCTAAAATTAATAATGTTTCTTAATATTCCTTATAAATTAATACATTTTCCCTCTCCTATAACCCTAAATCCACAGTGTTTTTTTAATTCTCTCTGCTGCTCATTACTCTTTTACTCATACCTTAGGATTCAAACTTTTGCTTAGAAGAGAAAGTTTTAATGGTTGGTAAGTTTTACTCTCTCTTTACGCTCTACCTGATTTCTTACTATTGTGCTCTCTTTAGGGTTTTATTGACATGATTTTATATTGTTATAGACCATTATGCATAATTTAGGATGAGTTTGTTTTGTTTAGGATGAGTTTGTTTTGTTTAGTGTGCTAATTTATTGTTGAGTCATGTTAGTTAATCTAGAATAGTTCTATAAAATATTGCGTCATTCTAATTTTTAGATAAAGAGTTAAAATTCTGAGAATTAGAGTTGTGCAGTTATTAATTGGAAAATTAAGTTCTTGGAATAAGTTGCTAATAGTTATATCTTATGTTTGTTTAAGGTGTTGGAGGTGTTTAAAGTTGTTAAAGGCTTAGAAGTGTGTTTAGATTATTGTTTTTATCGAGGTAAGTAATTTCATTCCTAATATACTAGATATATATGATTATTTTGATATATTATAAGTACATGTACTTTTATAGCTCTTTGAAAATTAATTGATTTTCATAACAAAAATTACTTCTTGTAATTGTTTTCAAATCTAAAAATTATGTTATTTTTGTGACTTTAACAAAATATTATATATGCCTTTTAAATATATAATTTATTTTCCCAATTGGTTATTTTTTATAAGATTGTCTATAAACTGTTAGAATGAAATTTATTTCACAAGCCTAAATCTTTATTATGTTCTTTTGTGAATCTCATATGAATGTTTTGTTCTCATATATGATTAAGATTATTTATGAAAATTTGTCTGGAGGCCACCTCTCAAGAGTCAAAGTGCCACGTGCAAGTTTTTGTATATGAAAATTGAATTGAAATGTTTTGACTCTTTGTCCATAGTTATTATGATTGTGATCTTGTGTGTGTGTATTGGTTTTTTGTTTTGAGTGAGCACACGATATTTTGATTCTGTTTCTGCCTGGAGTATAGGTGTATAGGTGACACTATGTGGTATGAGCTAACATTTTATTTTCTGTATATATGCTATACAATTTTCTCCCATGATTAATTAAGCTTTTGATATTCTAAATTACTATAAATTTATGCTATTTTGTTGTAATATGTCATTTTATGAAATTTATGATTTATAACATATGTTTTGATAACAAGAAACTTGCAATATTTTTGGTACCTGATAAACCCGATGTATTGGAAATGATTTACTTACCAAATTGACGACTCACTCTTCGTTATTACTTTTTGCAAATAAAGTATATTGTTAAGAAGTGTACTTATCTTTGGAGTTATAGTAAATCCACCTCTAAACATGAGTTTATCTTCTCTTATTCAACTGGCAAACGTAAATGAATATTCACTTGGAAAAAAATCCTTTAATGATTAATTTGGTTTACCTAAAATTCCCAATAAATTTTTCTTAAGCTGCCCCCCAATAATTTATAGTCAAGAGCTAGCCCCTAATACATCATTATACTTAAATTCTCACACTCCATATTTTTAAATACAAATCAAAAGAAACAGGCTTTGCAAACTAAAATTAAGCCCATAAATATTAATTTAGTTTTTAAACAACCCGCAAGCTCATTAATAACTTTTGATTAATCTTACCTTTTCCAATTCCACCACTAGTCCATCACCCATGGAAAATCCCTAAATCATCTTTTTGTTTCGACCTCTTTAAAAGTAAGAAAGTAGTGATAATGGCACACAACTCTTCATTCCTCTAAATTTCAAATAACCACTTATCTCTTCATTCAATGCAACTAAGGTACAAGTTAACACTTTATTTGCAATTTATTTTATTGCTTATAAGTCACATTTGACTATTGATGTTATTGTTGTTTTCCCCCCCTTAGCGTATCATCTTATGTAGGCAGTTGGTATACTTGAAAAAAAATAATGTGAATGAGTGTGGATCCCATGAAAAAGAACATATATTATTAGATTTAGAAAATGACAAAAATATATATTTTTTGAAATTTGTTAACGCATTTGCTTGTTTAGTTTTATTGCTAGTAATCTTTGTTAGTTAATTTACAACATTAATATAATTATATAATATGGGAATATGCTAAAAGTACTGGTAGCTTAAAATACATATACTCATAATCTTCATTTTAAAATAGGTATGGAAAGGTTTTACAAAAAAAAAAAGAGCCACCACTTTTAAAAAAAATGATGATGCTTCAAAACAACAAGACAATAATGATTTAGAAAAAATGATGAGAGTGCTATAAAACAAAAGAATGATAATGCTATAACTATAACAAAATATGTTGTGGAGGTCAATTTATTGAATCTTCCTATGAATCCTGGTTTATGATATCTAACTTCTTACCACAATGTTAATATTCAAGATCAAGTTCGAAGACAATATTTACAAAATGGCCCTTGTCAACTAAAAACTCGCAATTTTCTTCTTAGGCATTTTGGAAAACAATCTTGCAGATTTAATCCAACTTGGTTTGATAAATATAGAAATTGGTTAGAGTATAACATTGCAAAGGATGCTGCATTTTGTCTTTGTTGTTATCTTTTCAACCCAGGAATTGGAGAACAAGCAAGTGGTGAATCTTTTACTAATGCATGGGTTTACAAATTGGGGGAAAAAAAAAGATTAAGAGTTCATTGTTGAGTGCTAAAAAGTGTGTATTTATAATGGAGAAAATCATCATTTTACGCTTCAAGTCTCACTAACATTCATATTTTTATGTCTTTAAGTCCCTTGTGATTTAATTATATATGTTTTATTTTAATTAATTATTTTATGTATTTTAGGGGACACCATGGTCATTTCATAATGAACGAGAGATCAGATAGAAAAACGGACAGCAATTTTGAACTCAGGACAGTCGAAAACCTTAGGAGGAGCATAAAAAGATAAATGGTAATGTTTATAACATTGTTCACCCATACTATACGATGATGTGACAACATTTGATTGGATGAATGATGTGGCATTGACTGATGATGTGGTGTTGACTGATGATGTGTCACAATCCTATTGGACTAAAATGCTAATGTGGCGTTGACCGACGATGTGGCAGTATATTAGTAGACCGAAAAAACGTGCATACGGTACATGCATATACACGAAATGGCAGCCCTGATGATGTGTTCCATCCAATAACAACTTACCACGTGGCGCAATCCTGAGCATCCAAATTGTTTTGATCTGATGGCCATGATTTACTCATTTTATCTATAAAAAGGGGGCTCCCCCTTTAATTTGACACCTTTGAATCTATTTTTGAGCTCTATTTTCTGCAATTCTATCTCCGTTTTGTATTTTCTACGTATTTTAATAAAATTTTCATTTTACCCCTAGTTCAATTATGAGTAGCTAATTTCTTTTCAAGTTTAGATTGAAGGTAAAGTCTCAACATGCTCCATAGGCTTAATTTGGTAAATCTATTTTTTCTTTCCTTTTAATTTATGTGGATGTTTTGACTTTTCGTAGACATATAGTAATAATCTTGTCTAGATATCGGCTGGTGTAACTACCTCCCTAAGCACTACTATTTGGTACGGGAAGCACTTAACACCATATCTATTAGAATGAGGTTCATGAGGAGTGAAAAATTCCCCTTCATGATTTAATTGGTACTAATAATAAATGTTAAGCCGATGGTGCATGTTGAGTACAGATCTGGAGATTCAAGCACTTCATTTTAATAGTTTATTCCCACCACTTTAATTTAAATTAATAGATAGCCTACATCATTGTCATTATAAATCCAACCACCTACTCAGAAAATTAATTTTACAAGCAATTAAAATTCACCTCCTCGTGGGATCGACACTCGTTACCATTGATCTATTCTACAATAGATTCATGCGCTTGCGAGTTCAATAAAATTTGCACAACATTCATGTTGGCTACTCTAATAGTGTCTACAATGATGCTTCACGTTCTTGTGAAGATTTAATGAAGCAATGGCAACATATTCAATAATATATTCTAGACATTCTAATCAAACTAGAAGTGAATATCAAGCTCCCTTATAAGCATAAATTAATTGTGTCAGATTTCTTTTATAAGAAGGACTTGCATTTTGTGGTCTTGATGAATTTGAGGAGTCAAAGAATTGAGGTAACTTTTAGAACTTTTCAAATTTTTTACTGATTATAATAAGAATATAAAAGTTGTTACATTGAAAAATGCCCCATCATCTTTGAAAGTAACATGCCCTGACTCAAACAGACATTATTAGTATTTTTGCAATTGAGACCACTAATGCCATTATGGAGAGATGGATGATGCATTGTTTTACTATTTTGGTTGATGAATTATTGTGCAAATTTTATTGAACTCGGAAGCGTACGAATCTATTGTAAAATATATCAACGGTAACGAGCATCGATCCCACGAGGAGATGGATTTTAATTACTTGTAGAATTAATTTTCTAAGTGGGTGATTGGATTTATAATGAAAATGACGTAGGTTATCTATTAATTTAAATTAAAGCGGCGGGAATAAACTATTAAAATGAAGTGTTTGGATCTCCGGATTTGTACTCAACATGCACTATCGGCTTAACATTCATTATTAGTACCAATTAAATCATGAAGGGAAATTTTCCACTTCTCATGAACCACACTCTAATAGATATAGTGCTAAGTGCTTCCCGTGCCAAATAGTAATAACCTTGCCTAGGGAAATGATAATATCAGCCGATATCTAGACAAGATTATTACTATCTGTATACAAAAAGTCAAAACATCCACATAAATTAGAGGGGAAGAAAAAGTAAATTTACCAAATTAAGCCCATAGAGCATGTTGAGATTTCACCTTCAACCCAAGCTTGAAAGAAAATTAGTTACTCATAATTGAACTATGGGTAAAATGAGAATTTTATTAAAATATGTAGAAAATACAAGATGGAGATGGAATTATAAAAAATGGAGCTCAAAAATAGATTCAGGGGGGTCAAATTAGGGGGGATCCCTCTTTTTATAGATACAATGAGTAAATCATGGCCATCAGATTAAAACAATTTAGACGCTCAAGATTGCGCCACGTGGCAAGTTCTTATTGGATGAAGCACTTCATCATGGTTGTCATTCCGTGTATATACATGTACCGTACGCACATTTTTTCGGTCCACTGATATACTGCCATATCGCCGGTCAACGCCACATCAACATTTTAGTCCAATAGGATCGTGACACGTCATCAGTCAACACCACATCATTCGTCCAATCAAATGCTGCCACATCATCGTACAGTGCCACGTCATCGTACAGGATAGTTGAATAGTGTCATGAACAATAACGTATACATAAATAGTGCCGTATATGTGAACAATACTATTTATCTTTTTATGCTTCTCCTAAAGTTTTCGACTGTTCTGAGTTCAAAATTACTGTTCGTTTTTCTATCTAATCTCTCGTTCATTGTGAAATGACCATGATATCCCCTAAAATACATAAAATAATTAATTATAATAAAACATATATAATTAAATCACAAGGGACTTAAAGACATAAAAGTATGAATGTTAGTTAGACTTGAAGTGTAAAATGATGATTCTCTCCATTATAAATACACACTTTCTAGCACTGAATATGAATCTCGTGATATATGGATGATGCATTGTTTTACGATTTTGGTTGATGAATCTCGTAATATATTAACAAAAAAGCCAATGGTTGTTGTCTTATGATGTTAAACACTAATAGACTAGTGGTTGAATGTTTTATAGGCATTGAACAAGTTGCTGGTGCCACTGCTTAATCACTTAAGGAAGCTATTGATAGACATTTTTCTAGACATGGTTTGAGTATGTATAGGTTGCGAGGGTAAGGTTATGTGGGGGCAAGTAATATGCTGGGAGAATTTAAAGACATTAAAACCATAACGTTGAGAGAGAATGAAGGTGCTTATTAAATTCATTGTTTTGCTCATCAACTTCAATTAGCTTTTGTTGCTATTATGAAAAGATCATATTCAAATTGAATTTTTTTTTTTTTACTATAATTGTTGATATAGTGAATGTTATTGGAGCATCATCTACATGTTGTGATGCTCTTTAAGAGAAACATGCTACGAAAGTTGTTAAAGCACTTAGTCTTAGAGATCTTCAAGTGGCCAAGGCCTAAACCAAGAGACTACTTTAAAATGTTGCGGTGATACATGTTGGGGTTCACATTATAATACGTTATTAAGCATTATTAACATGTTTTCGGCAATAATTGGTGTATTGGAAATGATTATTGATGATGGATTGAAATCTGGGCAAAGAGAAGAAGTAAAGAATCTACTAGAGCTAATGTTGTTATTTAATTTTGTGTTCTATTTACATTTAATGAGGAATATTTTAGGGGCTACAAATGAGTTATCACAAGCATTACAGAGAAAAGATCAAGATATTGTGAATGCTATAAACTTGGTTAGGTTATGTAAACTACAACTTCAAACAATAAGATAGAGGTTATGCAAACTACAGCTTCAAACAATAAGACAGAGTGGATGGAATTCTTTAATTAATGAAGTTATTTTTTTTTTGTGCAAAGCATGATATTAATGTGCCTAATATGGATGATATGTTTGTGGATAGAGGGCAATCACAACGTAAAGCTCAATAGTGACAAATTTGCATCATTATTGTATTGAATTGTGTTATACAGCCTTAGATATGCAACTTCAAGAGCTTAATTCTTGTTTTAATAAGACAAACACTGAGTTGATTCTTTGTTTAGCATGTTTATCTCCAAATGATTCATTTTCTGCTTTCAACAAGCAAAAGCTATTACGGCCAACTCAGCTATATTCAAATGAGTTCTTTGCAACTGATATCATGGCACTTAGAATATAAGCACTAGTGGTGAGTTCTCATAATTAAAAGATAGTGGTGATCTTGCAAAGCGGATAGTCGAGAATAAGAGACATAAGGTATATCTATTGGTTTACTTGTTAATAACATTAGCATTAGTTTTATCTGTTGCCATTGCTAGTGTAGAGAGAGAGCATTTTGAGCCATGAATATTTTGAATAATTGGTTACAAAGTCAAATGGGAGAGCAATGGTTGAATGATAGCTTGGTTGTTTACATAGAAAAAGGCTTATTTAATAATATTGATAATGAAGTTGTAATGCAATATTATCAATGTATGAAAACTCGTAAAGGAAAATTGTAATGTTGAAGTATGATCAATCTTTCAAATTTATATATTTATTACTTTTTGAAATTTTTTTATATTTTGCATTGAATATATAAGCCCCCAATTCTCTCCCCCTGCTCATGTTTCCTTTAAGTTTGTTTATTTTATGAACTTGAAATTAAAGAGTTTTGAGACTTTGTTATATTTATGTTTTCGGAAGGAAATATTTAGTACTAGACATATGAATTTGCGAATTTATTTGAATAAAATTTGAGGTATTTTAGTTTAAGATTTTTATGCAAGGAATTTATTTTGTAAGTAGACTCCTTCATCACGTGCTCTACACGTGTTAGATTTGGAGTGTTACACGTTTGCTCAGAAACTTCCTCTCTTTATAGAATTTTGGATGCCTCCCCTGATCTATTTAGGGAATGAAATTAATTAAAACAAAAATCTGACTTTGCTTTCAATTTAATTAACACACCAGACTCGGCAGTTTTTTAGAAGGCAACTAAACTATTTTTTTCACTAGTCAAGTAATATAAACGTTACCAAATATATAAAATTCGTCATCTTCTCATCTTCCTGCGCTGGCTGTTCGTTTGTTATGTTTGTAAGTAAAACATTATAAAAACACGGCTTATGATAAACCACTGCGTACACTTGGGATCAGAAAAGACTTAATGCGAGAGCGGTTCAAAGTCTACTATTTCGTGTAATTAAATTTCTCTCTTTTTATTTAACGCAACTAAACAAGTTGATAATCAATCACTTCTGAGCAGGGACTAGGGAGAAAGGAATCTACTAGCCACTATATATATATATATATATATATATATATATATATATATATATATATATATATATATATATATATATATATATATATATATATATCTTCCGCCACAATCGAGTTTACCTTCTGAGTTATTTGCCCTTTCATGCAGTACGATCCATTTTCCAAAATCTGTTTTATAGTCCAGAAATAGAAAATGGGGAATTCTCTCATTCATTGACATCGAACTTAGGAAAGTTGCTAAATAGGATCTTCAAAGGAGCAAGAATATAATGCGCATTTGGAGCATCTCATAAACCAAATGCTAACTTGAGTGTAAGAGTGTGTTTACCAGATGCGAACAATGTAAATTATGATTCCTTATTATATTTGAGTTCGTTTTCTTATTATCTATAAATTTATTGTTATTTTCTTACTAGCTTAGGAATTTGTTTTTCTTTTTCTGTATAGTTTAGAATAATTGCTACTTGTATAAGTAGTCCACCCCCAAAACCTTTCAAGGCAAATTTCAGTTCAATAATATTACTCAATTTTTAAAGCTCTGTATGAGTTTTTAAATTTAGTTAATTCTTACATTCTACAAAATCAATAAGTTTTAACCGTTAAATTCATGGTAGCCCCCAAGGGCGTAGCCGAATTGGTTGACAGTGCAATATGTCGCCCCTCACTTGTGTGGACTGTGGTTCAAGTCTTGGGGGTGGAGAGGGGGATAAAAATTGATTTGAGTTTGCCCACCCTCTTTTCCTTTAAAAAAAAAAACCCCAAAGGATGTAGCCGAATTGATTGGTAGCGCAATCTGTCCCCCCTCACTTGTGTGGACTCGGGTTCGAGCCTTGGGGGTGTGCACTCGGCTTCGAGCCTTATGGGTGGGAAGGGTGTAAAAATTGATTTGGGCTTGCCCACCCTCCCTTTCTTTTTTTTTTTAAAAAAAACCCCTTAAATTCATGGTATTTTTTTGGAATTAATATGAATTTAAACCGTGACTTTATTTTCATATTCTCAAGGATCAGTGAAATATTAGAATATTAAATTTGTATTGCATCGCAGATGCTTGGAACTTTGGGATCTTGAAGTCGATGGAGGATTACTGGATCATTTCCAAAAGTTGAAGATCTTATCATCTTAGTTAGGTTATAAAGGATTTAGTATAATAATTTTCCAATTTGACATAATTGCTTTTATTTATCTAGCAATATTTCTTGGATTTACAAAATGAATCACTAGTTGTCATTTACAAGCAGATTGGTGGTTCGTAGACATTAGCTGTCAATTAAAATGTGCGAGTATTACCAAACATTTAGTTCATGTATTTCAAAGCTAAGGTAAGTAAAAGCATAACATTTACATACTGTGAGGTTGATAAAACTGTGACGTGTACATGAATCATCATTGTGCTTCTAAAACATTTTTCATTCCACGTTTTTAATTTCTATTATTCATAACCTTTTCACTACTTTTAAATTTCCATACACAAGCTAGCGCACTTTGGCGTACACAATTGTACTCACAATCAAGGCCATAGGCCATGTTTTTGCATTTCCCAAGCAGATAGCCAATGTTCATGTGTACGGGACTGGCTAGGTGACAACCGTTCATCTGCAAGGGCTTTGTGCAATAGCAAGTTGATATCATCTACATGATTGTTGGGTGGTTTTGGTTGAACGATATATATGGCCAACAACACCAAAGCTTCTGGTGAACATGGCGGCAAATGAAGAAAAATAAAGCGATTGTGGATGTTGCCACAGTAGTGAAAAAGAGACCCTGGAAACTAAGTAGTCTGAGACTGTCAAGGTCTTCATTATTTTCCAAAGCTGAGCAGTTGTAGGGGGAGAGCATATATTCCTCCAATTCTCACAATTTACCCTCTTCGGATAATTGAAGAATTGCTTGCGAGAAGTCAGGAAGATATGTAGAATCTTTCGGAAAAGCCTGAAACATGAAACTTGTAACTATCTAAAGTAATCTGCAATCGTAATCTCCTCAACATATAAAATAAAAGAAACTTGAAAAAAGCACGATCTTCAGAGAGGTTACTTACAAATCCAAAGCCCCCAACAGAGTAAGTTGGTCCTGTAGTGAATTTTTTACAATTTTTTGCTAAAAATAATTTAACATATGAAACCTCGAGAAAAGCAGCAGCAATTTCTCCACTGGTAAGAGCTTGACGATAACGATTTTCTGAAAATATTGGCTCAATGTTTTTTTGGTCAAAATGTAAGACGCTGACCAAATACTGCAACACAAAAGAGTTTCCATCACACCCCACTTTGTCCCCATTCCGCTTTAATGTCTCAACATCAGGAATCGGAATAAGTCGGCGATGGGCAAGCAATGATGTTAGACTAGCGGTATAACTGGAGGTTATAATTAATGCCACGAATAGCCACACTATCATTGTCATCCGAGACAAATTGCTATGCAATTTTGCTCCTGTACATAAATGCAATCAACAACAGAAGAAAGTTATCTTCCGCAAACGCATGCGCAAACTCATGGATTAATTAAATTGGAGTGAAATGTTCCATACAAATAGTACCATGTAGTGAGAACAAAGTTGTGAAGGCCAATGAAATCATTGAGCCAACTTGGTTCCATTTAGTGCCACGGGTGAATTCAGGACGGTGTTTCCTCTCAATTAACCACACAACAAAGTCGTTATACAAAACAATGGCTCCCGTTGCGGCCCACATCCAAGAGCTGAATGGTTTCTTGTGTTGAAAAAGTCAGAGAATTGTATAATTGTCGAATGTGGTAGCATTCAACAATTATACAATTTTTTACCAAAAAAAAGCGTGTGCTAGCATGATATTTCATGCCTTTCACCAAAGTCGGCACCAAAAGCCATTAAAATTGAAAATGACCAAGTTTTTCTCAAGGCATTCACATTGTAAATTTTAGCTATAAATAGAGGTGCAAATGAAGAGTTATTGCATCCCAAAAACATTTGTGAAAAGCATTTCAAAGCTTAGAGCAATTTAAGTGAATTGTTGTGAGAGAGCAATCGGAGAGTGTGAGCAATTGAGAGGTATTTCCTTTCAAGTGTATGTGAGAGTACTGGGTATATTTGGGTTCTGGAGAGTGAGATTTGTTACTCAAATATTGTACTCAAATAATTGTTAGTAATACAATTATTTTTCTCTTGCTCCCGTGGACGTAGGCATAATTGCCGAACCACATTAAATTTCTGTGTCTTTTATTTTTCTGTAATTATTTGGTGCACTTGTTTCTGCATTCCGTGCACAACAATTGGTATCAAAGCCGAAGGTTCGTACTTGGGGAATACGGTACTGTTCATATACGGTACTATTCATAAATACGGTATTGTTCACGAATACGATAAAGACGACCATTTGTACTTGGGAGACAATCTATTGTAAGTAGTGTGTATTTTTGCATGTCTAGGAAAGTTCTGTCAACAAGACGATAAGAGTCTAAGGAGTCTGGGTTTTAAGTGGGGCCGTTGTGACCCCTCCATTCTCCTGGGAACTTTCCTGGTGCATTTATTTGCACGAAATAAACATCATAGAGATTGTTTTTCAAGTAGGAATAGTTGGTTGAGAAAATGGTAGAAGGTGAAACTTCCAGAAGTGGAGAGAGATTTACCCAGACTATTCCAGGAGACAGTTCAGGTGGAGGGAGGGAATTGTCCAATTGCCTTTCAACACCTGTTATTGGAGGCCAGAAGATCGATGTTGAAAAGTTTGACGAGAAAATCAACTTCGGCATGTGGAGACGCAAAGTTATGGATGCCCTTATTCAAATCGATCTCGACATTATTCTAAAAAATAAAAAAAACTTGTATGACGAAGAAACTTGGGATCGTATGAATGAAAAAGCTTGTGGTCAGATCAGATCTTGTTTGACCAAGGAAGTGAAATACCTGGTGAAAGATGAGGAGTGTGCGATGACTCTGTGGCGTACATTAAAAGAAAAGTACTTGCTAAAAAGTCCCGAAAATCGCCTCCATGCAATGAGCCAGGTATATGGCTTTCGAATGAAGCATGGGGTGTCAATGCACGACAATGTTTCAAGATTTGAAAAGTTACTTGCTGATTTAAAGAATCTTGATGAAGATATAAAAGATGAAGTCAAGGCTATGATTCTGCTGCACTCACTTCCAGAAGAATATAGCCATTTTGTGACTACCTTGTTATATGGGAAAAGCGTGATTGTTTTTAAAGATGTTTGCACAGCATTGACCAATTTAGAAATTTAGAATAATGATAAACATTCCGAAAGAACATCGTCTGAAGCTTTGTTAGCCAAAGGAAGGGCGATGGAGAAAAAGAAGAAACATAGTGGAAAGAACTCTCGGTCTAAGTCAAGAAGCAGAAATATAGCTCGAGATAAGTGTGCCTTTTGTCATGAAAAGGGCCATTGGAGGAAAGATTGTCCGAAGGCTCAGAAGAAAGATGGGAAGAAACCAGTAGCAGCAAACATGGCATATAAAGATGAAAACTCTAATTATTCACTAAGTATTACACCTACAGCATATATGGCTAGTTCGGATGAGTGGATACTTGATACCGGAGCAACCTATCATTTATATCCTGTAAAGGAATGGTTTACGAATTTTCGTAATTTAGAATCCGGTGCAGTTGTGATGGGAAATAATCAACCTTCTCGCACAATGGGGATAGGGACAATTCAGCTAAAGATGTTTGATGGAATGGTCAGAGAGTTAAAAGAGGTTAGATATGTTCCAGCTTTAAAGAAAAATCTAATTTCTGTGGGTGCTCTGGAAGCTAAAGGCTACAAAGTTACCATTGAAGATGGCAAAATGAAGTTCACATATGGAGCTATGGTAATTTTGCAAGGAGTTCGGTGCCATAATTTGTACTATTTAAAGGGAGATACAACTAATGAAGCTAATGTTGCTGAGGCGCATAGTGACACCATCAAGCTATGGCATGCACGACTGGGACATGCTGGAAAGAAGTCTTTGCAAACTCTGATGAGGCATGGACTTTTAAAAGGTACCAAAACTTGTAAATTAAATTTCTGTGAGCATTGTGTAGTAGGCAAGAAAACAAGGGTCAAGTTTGGTACGGCTAATCACGATACTCGTGAAATCCTTGAATATGTTCACAGTGATGTATGGGGACCAACCAAGACTGCATCAATTGATGGAAGCCATTATTTTGTTTCATTTGTTGATGATTTCTCTAGACGTGTGTGGTTGTACACCATGCGAGCAAAGGATGAGGTTTTAGAGATTTCCGTGAAATGGAAGAAACTGGTGGAGACTCAAACTGGCAAAAAGATCAAAGTATTACGGTCTGATAATGGGGGTGAATATACTTCTGATCCATTCTTGAAAGTATGCCAGAATGAGGGTATAAAAAGATATTTCACGGTGAGACATACTCCGCAACAGAATGGTGTGGCTGAGCGTTTGAACCGCACTTTACTGGAGAAAGTACGATGTATATTATCTAATGCTAGTTTAGATAAAAAGTTTTGGGCTGAAGCTGTAAGCTATGCAAGTCACTTAATAAATCAGTTGCCTTCTGCTGCAATTGGAGGTAAAACTCCTATGAAAATATGGTCTGGAAAGCATGCACAAGACTATGATTCCATTCGTGTATTTGGGTGTCTAGCTTATTATCATGTAAAGAATGATAAGCTCGATCCCCGTGCAAGGAAAGCTATCTTTGTGGGATTCAAAGGTGGAATTAAAGGCTACAAGCTTTGGGATCTCGAAGATAAAAAGTTTGTGTATAGCAGAGATGTTACTTTTGATGAAGCTTCTATGTTGAAGGCTTCAAGTTCTCAGCAGGTGGAGAACACGACTAAAGAGGGATTGCAGCGGGTGGAGTTTGATGCAACTCCATATGTACCAGTTAATTCTACATCAAATAAGAGTTCAACTTTGGAGGTGGCCCTAAGAGTTGAAGAAGAAGTTGTTTCTGTTGATGTCCCACACAAGGAAGAAACAACCGAAGAAGATGTAGAAGATGAAAATGAGTCTATAGCAACAAAGAGGCCAAAACGAGTGATAAAGAAACCCGAGTGGCTTACTAAAGATATGGTGGTAGCCTATGCACTTCCAGTTATTGATGATGACATCCCCACCACTTTCGGTGAAGCATTATGCAGTAGTGAAAGTGATCAATGGAAGTTAGCCATGGAGGAAGAGATAAAATCTCTTCATCAAAATCAGACTTGGGAACTCGTGGAGTTACTTAAGGGAAAAAGGGCTATTGGCAATAAATGGGTCTACACTAAGAAGCAAGGATCTTCAAATCAATCAACTCTTCGATACAAGGCAAGGCTCGTGGCAAAAGGTTATGCTAAGAAGGAAGGTATTGATTACGATAAAGTATTCTCTCCAGTTGTGAAACATACTTCCATTCGTATCCTACTTGCCTTGGTAGCTGAATATGAGTTAGAGTTGGCTCAATTAGATGTGAAAACAACATTCTTACATGGAGATTTGGAGGAATAAATCTATATGACTCAGCCTAGCGGTTTCAAAGTTGCTGGAAAGGAGAATCATGTGTGTAGATTGATTAAATCTTTGTACGGCTTAAAACAATCACCAAGGCAGTGGTACAAGAGGTTTGATCAATTCATACAAGGGCAGAAATTCATCAGAAGTGAACATGATCACTATATTTACTTTAGAAGACTACAAGGTGGAGCTTTCATCTATTTGTTACTCAATGTCGATGATATGCTTATAGCTTCAAAAAATAGAGGTGAGATTGAGATATTAAAGAAGCAATTAGCTTCTGAGTTTGAGATGAAAGACTTGGGTGATGCACAGAGAATACTTGGGATTGAAATACATAGAGACAAGAAGAATGGAAGCGTGTGGTTAACTCAAAGGTCTTATTTGAGGAAGGTGCTAGAGAAGTTTGGCATGGATGACAAAACTAAATCGGTATGTACTCCTCTAGCTTCTCATTTCAAATTAAGCTCTTCTTCATGTCCTTCCTCACAAGAGGAGCGCGACTACATGGCTCGTGTTCCATATGCAAGTGCTGTGGGTAGTCTTATGTATGCTATGGTGTGTACAAGGCCCGATATTTCTCAAGCCGTTAGTATGGTTAGCAGATACATGCATAATCCGGGTAAAGACCATTGGCTTGCGGTAAAGTGGATTCTTCGATATTTGTATGGGACAGTTGATGATTGGTTATTGTATAAAAAAGATTGTGGTCAACAATGTGTTGGGTATTGTGATTCTGATTTCGCTGGAGACCTAGATAAGCGAAGATCAACAACGGGCTATGTATTCACATTGGGTGGAGGTCCGATCAGCTGGAGATCGATTCTACATCGACAATTGCTCATGTCCACTCTGAGAAGCAAAGTATATGGCAAAGAATCGAGGTCAAAAGGAAGCTATTTGGTTGAAAGGCTTGTTAGGTGATTTGGGAGTAATCCAGGAGAACATTAAAGTGTTTTGTGACAATCAAAGTGCAATATTCCTCATAAGAATCAAACGTATCACGCTCGGACGAAACACATAGATGTGAAATATCATTATGTCAGAGAGATTATCGAGGGCGGTGATGTGTTATTGAAAAAGGTCAATACTAAGGATAACCCATCAGATATGTTGACGAAGGTAATTTCTGGAATTAAGTTTCAATATTGCTTGAAACTAATTCAAATTCTTCGAATGTGTTAAGTTTGGAGAATTGAGAACTACGATTGGCTTGATCCTAGATTTTGGAGTGCGTGGCGGTCAAAAGATCACGACCACTTTGGGGATGATGGTTCATTGGTAGTCGGCTCAGATTTAGACAAATCTTTACCGAAGTAGAGAATTGTTGAAAAAGTCAGAGAATTGTATAATTGTTGAATGTGATAGCATTCAACAATTATACAATTTTTTACCAAAAGAAAGCATGTGCTAGCATGATATTTCATGCCTTTCACCAAAGTCGACACCAAAAGCCATTAAAATTGAAAATGACTAAGTTTTTCTCAAGGCATTCACATTGCAAATTTTGGCTATAAATAGAGGTGCAAATGAAGAGTTATTGCATCCCAAAAACATTTGTGAAAAGCATTTCAAAGCTTAGAGCAATTTAAGTGAATTGTTGTGAGAGAGCAATTGGAGAGTGTGAGCAATTGAAAGGTATTTTCTTTCAAGTGTATATGAGAGTACTGGGTGTATTTGGGTTCTGGAGAGTGAAATTTGTTACTCAAATAATTGTTAGTAATACAATTATTTTTTTCTTGCTCCCGTGGACGTAGGCATAATTGCCGAACCATGTTAAATTTCTGTGTCTTTTATTTTTCTATAATTATTTGGTGCACTTATTTCTACATTCCGCGCACAACATCTTGAACAACCAAGCTCCCTCTGCACTCCTAGGTTTGACATATACAACCATCTGGACACCTGGCTCCGCATAAGGTTGTGAAAATACAGCAAATTTGCTGCGATTAGCTATTATCGCCGTGTCTCCTACTACTGCATTAAATTTCTACGAGAAGGCAGGTTACTTAGTCAATGATCATGCCAAATAATAATAATAATAATAATAATAATAATAATAAAACAGAAAGAATTATCTCATCTGGATGCATATGTGGTCAATAAATCAGTACCTTTTTAGCTAGTTGCTCGACCAAAGAATTATAGCTGCCTTCAAATAAATGAAAATCAAACGGCGGAAGCGGGTTTGGTAATCTCTGAACTGTAGCATTGAATACCTGAATGGAAAACCCAGTAACATTTATTAGCTTACCATCAGGACCAGATGTCACATTCACAAACTCCGGACGTGAATTCCCTCCAGGAACTGCTATTTTCAGACGTTTTTCTGCCGGACTTTCAGCTTCTGCCAAGACCGTACGAGCAGCACTCCGTCGTTCTCCTGGCCAATCTTCTTGTGTCAGTCATAACCATCATGCATATATTTAATCATTTTAAGGTGTGGAAGTCAACATTTTGCAAAGTGGGGATTGACTTTTAAGGTGCTCTTAACGTAAAGGGCCTTGTGAGCTGCACATGTGTGAGCCCACAATTTAAACGAAGATGTTTGTATTACAGAAAATATATAAGATTAGGATATTTTAAATCAAAATTTTTATTTAAAATATTGTAAAAATCTTGATCATTGAAAATTTAATAGTAGAAGCATAACTATCATGAAACGCTAATTGAATTTTTAATATTTATTATTAAAGATTACATTATATGGTATAATATTTTTTAAAAAAATTTATAAAGTTTTAGATCCTAAATCAAATCTCTCTGTGTGTAGAAAGAGAGAGAGGAGTGCCTGCACAACGGCACACGTATTAAGCTCTGATTCTCTCATTCGTAGAAGCAAATTTGTGGATCCCACAACAATGCAATGAAATCAAGCTTGAGTCATGCTCAGTAGTTTACAAGATCGGCCTCTAGATGTATAGATTCCTAATCCTTTCCTTTTTAGGACATTGCCGTTAAATTTATTGGTCCTTCCTACAAAGATGAATATATTTTTTGTCTTGAGTTTGTGAATCCTAGGTTTTATTAAAATTTGAGACGTGCTTATAACATTGCAAGCTTCATTTTCAATGTTTTACAACGTTATAAAACATGTCCCGAACTTTAATAAAATCCGGATTCCGGAATTGGAAAACTTTTGGTATATATGTTTGTGTGGGGACGCATGCAAGTTATGATGTGCGGATTTGCGCTGTGTCCATAATTCGATGCCGGCTTAGAATGATGGTATTTATGTTAGATAAACTAGCTCTCACCAGAAGAAGCCGCCTGAGTAGAATCTCCATGAGAGTTCTTGACGTGAGGAATTGGTCGATGAGCGACGTCGCGAGCAAAAAGATGTTGCTTGGCCATATTCATGGTAACTCTTTCTCCTTTGCCAAAACGAGAGTGGTCATCTACAGAGCCATCTATGTTGAACTCTTCGCATTGGTGTTCATCATAATCATCCGCATTCGAAAATATTCCATTTGATGAAGTTATGAGAAGGACGATCAAAAAGAGCGAGAGAAAATTGAAAGCGGAACACATTTTGTTCATCTTCTTAATTCGGAACAGATTAACTGTCATATATATTTTTTAAAGGACTTCAGAAATATATATCAATTAGCTGACCCTCCACGAATTTTGGTAAGAACAAGACTAGTCTATTAATTATTTATATTCTACATGAGTGCGTGCATATCGTCAATATGGTTTCCATTTCCGTTTTAATAAGACACCGGAAGGGCGATTGGTAATTTCGGACGAGTCAACTAAATTATTTGTTTATTACATACTACATAGTAGCGTAATGCACATACCTAATTGAAGGTATATAATAAGAGCACCCTACTTGTACTTTTTTATTCGAGCTAGGATAAATAGTGTTTATATGTAATCATTTTATGCTTCTTAGAAAAATATAATAATAATACATAACAGTTATTGGAAAAAGGAAAACTAGATTTGAGAAACAACACAAAATGTAGTAACATACTGCCATTATGTTTACTCTCATGAAATTCATTTTAGAAAATGCTATCAAAATTCAAACAAGTTTCAAATTAGGTTGCCATAAATCAAAAGGAAAAAAAAAAATCTTTTGGCTTATTTTGTGAGGCTAGGTTTGACTTTTTCCAAAAATAGTTAGTCTAATGACAACCCATTTCCTTTCCACTCATATGAACAGGTTAAGTTTGATTCATATATATTTAAGTACTAGGTGTCATCATTTTCTTGTATTTTCGAATACAATGTCATTGTTTCTTAAAAAAATTTTATACACTTAACCCTTGTTATTATTAGAATTCCAGAGAGTGTTAGGCTAAAAAGACATTCGCAACTAGTCGAGTTGCAACCAGTGGAGCTGTTCATATTTTTATACGTTGAAATTATGAAAGTCAGGAAAATCATGCGCAGTGAAGCTTGAAGAACAAGGATACTCTGCTCCTGACTAAAATTAAATAAATAAATATTTAATTTTTTCAGTATCACTGCCTTGCTAATAGTCACAGCTGAACAAAATGGCCCACATACACGTGTTCCTGGTCGTTGGAATCGGAAAGACTCAACTAAAGACTAATTCAAAGTCTTGTACTTAGAGAACCAGTGCTTTTTTACTAATTTTTATTTTTTCCAAGTGCAGTAGTTAATGAAAATATATATATATATATATCACTCTACCAGGAAAATGAAGGCCATTGTTGAAGAAGATTATTCATAATCTTGCTAATTAAGACACCTTTGTTAGACCGTATCGATCTTCTACGCAGATTTTGTCCAAGTCAGACTGATCAATGTTGCTTATTGCACATATACAGCTGCTGGACCAGTGCTGGTAATTGCTTTGCAATTTCTCACCAGCTGCGCTTGCTCATTCCCCGGTGATATATGCAATACACCCTTCTCCACCCTCACATGATGACTGGAAACTGAAAAGTTCAGCAGTCACTAAAGACCAGCTCAAAGCTGCAGTGAATGCACGAATGGTAATGGATGTCCGATGAGCATGTGAGCATCTAGTAGTTGGAAGACTATAACAACAACAAATCAATGAACAAATTATCTACAAATGACTAAATCGTTAACCTAACATGCAACTGCAGTGAATGCACAAATGGTAATGGATGTCTAATGAGTATGTGAGCATATAGTAGTTGGAAGATTAGAGCAACGAATCAATGAACAAATTATCTGCAAATGACTAAAACGTTAAACCTAACATGCATATTCTACCAAGTCACCGGTGTTATGCTCTGAGTGTTGGGCTGAAAAGATGTTGAGTTATTACTACAGAGAAAAACGTAGTTTCCATCCACTACTGTTTTCTCTTCATTTCATCAACTCAACTGCAATCTGCAGTAGCCCACCACGCAAGCCCGGATTTCCTCTTCATGTTCGGATATGACAACATTTTGAAAAAGCAGAGAGAGGCAATCTTGCATTTTGTGAAACTGGTGCAATGGAACTCTTAGAACAGAGAACCATGGATGAAACATATAATGCAAACATGCACTGCGGTAAAGTAAATTAGAATCAATCATATCTGAATTATTTAACACAAGTTACCAGCAAAATTTTTACAATCGAAAATTGTTAACTAGCAAATACTGTTTCAGGCATTATCAGGGGAAGTGGCCCATGTATATTTGTAATTGAAAAAACAAAATTATCAAAGAGATAACATGCCTGAAATAACAATATCTCAATCACCACCTACCAAACACACAGAACAAAAGGTTGCAGAAATTCAACACCACAAAAGTAAGAGTTTTCTCCGTTTACATTCTATCAACAAGAGCAACTTACAGAGCAGTTATCAATCATTTTGATTTTTGAAGGACATTCTGACATTTCAAGCTTGTTAGCTATGTCATAGTCCATTTTATTGTTTCAACTGATGTGAATTTAGCTCAACCGACCACTCTCAAAATTGTTAGAAATACTATCAAATAAAACATACAAAGGAGCTTGGAGCAGGGCACAAGCAGGTAGCATATCTCATGTATGTCAGCAAGTAACAAATTATCAGCATATCAGCAACTAATAAATTATCAGCAAAAGCTACAGATAAATATCCACTTTGTTGCAATCATGGTTGGATTACACACAATAACAAGTTCGGTCTGCTAACACTGGCTTTGTCACTGCCTTAGCATATCAACACTTACTACAGATCTAGATACATAAATCTGCATCAAAATGCAAATAAAAGAGAACATTTTCCTGATTAAAATAATAATAACAGAAAAGCATAAACTTACTGTCCAGATAACTCATTTGGAGCACATTCTGAAGTTTCAGAGCCTTTTCGCTTTGCAAGCAACTCCTTCAGAGATTTCACTTCATTTTCAAGATCAAGCAAACAGTTACACATCTGCTGAACCCTATCTTTATGTGCTTCAAATTTAGCAATCCACCCGCCTTCAATGTCCTTAAGTTTGTTTTCAATCAGAAGACGGTTCATTCTCTCTTCTTCTTCTTGCTTCAACCGCTGCTTTTCCAGTTCCATAACACTCAAACATAAACCTTCACCGCCAGGAACATCCTTGTAGAGTGGCTCATCAGGCAGCGGACAGCGTGCTCTATATTCATCAAATTCCTTGCGAGTCTCCTTCAAAGCCTTCCTGTATCCCTCAAGTATATTTCCCATCAAAAAGAGCTCACGCTCAAGCTTATAAACTTCCTCTTGTCTTTTCTGTTCCACTTCATACCTAGCCTTTTGCAACTGTTCAATGATGCCCTCCCGCTTCTGCAATTCATTAATAAAATACTGTTGATTCACATTTGATTCCTCACAAGCTTGTTCTTTTGCCTCATAAAGCATCCTAGTCTTTTCCATCAAATGTTGCATTTGCTCCATATACATATAAAACTCTGATGATGACTTATTATCCCATGAAATCCTCATCCGCTTATTACCGCCATTAATAGTGTCATGAGACAAGTCATTATCATGAAGAATCTCTCTCTTAATCCCATTACCAAAATGTGATGACAAGCCACCAGGAATTGTATGAGTACCAGCCCTAGATGTAAGAAAATCCGCTCGTAAATCATCGTCACAAATGTGCACATCAGATCTATATGTTGGAACTTGCACTGCTTCCATTCCTTGAATAAGATTTGCTGAGGTTACCATCTCTAAAGTCTCACCTCTCATAGGAGGACTAAATCCTCCTTCCTCTTGCTGCTCCTCCTCCATCTCCTCTTCCTCATCTTCTTGGTCTCCTCCCTCTTCCTCTGCTTCTCCAACCTCTTGTTTCTTTTCCACCACATCGCAGTCCATACCCTTCTTTTCCTCCTCCTCATGATCCATTTCCTCAACTCCATCAACTGTACACCTCCTCAAAAGAAGCTCATTTTCACCCACGTTTTTTTTATCATCAGAGAACCACTGGCCATTTTCTTCTTCTTCCTTTTTGTCCCCCTCAAATCCATTTTTTTTCTCATCGAAGAACAAGAGCTGTTCGTTTCTATTTCCTTCAACACCAACTACATCCCCCTCGCCAATAAACTCTTTTTCCTCTTTCCCAGCATTTACATTCAAATTATTCTCAGCACTTGCTTTCAGATCAACAACATTGTCCTGTCCAAGACTCAACTCAATCTTATGCTCCTCCAAGTCACTTCCTTTAATATCTTCAAGCCCATCACACATTTTCACATCTCCATCACCATCTTCTCCCACCTCCTCTTTTACCTCTTCACTCAACAAAAGTTCCTTTTTTTGCAACTTTATCAGACACTGCATATGTGACGCATAATAACAATTCCTCAATTCTGGACCCGCCAACAATTCTTTCTCCATCATATTCCAAATCAGAGTAGGCCAATCAACTTTCTCAAAGCTCCTTTCTTTGATATATTTTAGCACTTTCATCACCTCATCAGGCAGAATCGACATGTCATCGTGCAAAAGCATCCAATTTGACACTATCTCATGTACAAAAGCCATCGACTCCTCCAAGTCCGTCGTCTCTGCTGACCCATCAGACACATTCACATTGACATTACCCTTATCTTTTTTCGAAGTCGAATTTGAAGGCAAATTCAACGCACGAGCCAAATCCGCACGGTTCACACCAATTCTCACACCGTTAATATAGCTGCAACGCGAGTTTGAGTTGTACGTTGCGATCAGTTGGGCGATGAGATCCGTGCGAATGTTCTTATCAAACTCCAGATGCACGAAATCCCATAACCCTAGCCGTTTTAACAGCGATTCGTAGCGGGAGAAATCAAGGGTATTTTTTAGGGATAAAAAAGGAATGGGCTTTAGGGTTTGTTTGAGTGCTTCGAGCTTCTTCGAAGACTTCTTCTCCACCAAAGCGCGCCTTTTCTGCTGCTTGCGGTTCGCACCGCGGCGAGTGTAGGTGACACTGAAAGCACTGGGCACCTGGCGTTCGGGAATAGGTTGAGATACGGGAGAAAGCATCTCTATATCGTCATTGCTTTGATCTTCTTCGACTTGTTCTTCCGGTTTCGTGTTTGAATTTTGGGAATTTGGGATTTCTAGGGTTAGGGTTTCGAGCGCTGTTGGGGCTTCTTGCACTATTTGCTTCGACGGTGATGGCGGCGGTTGGGGGAGATCTTGCAGTGGCTCTTCGTTCTGGGTCATGTTAGGGTTTAGTGAGGGAGTGTTTGGATTTTGATCTTCCGAGGATTCAGTAGCCATTGCTGGAGCGAAAGCGATGAAGTTGACGCAGAGCGTGGTCGTTTTGTCATAGGCTGAAAGCTGACTGACACTGAGACAAGGTAAAAGCAAAAGGTCTCAGCTCGTGCTTTCGTTTCGTCTTCCTCTCAGACCAACCAGCCTCTCAACTCCTGCCACGTCAGAAACACGTTTGACTAGACTTGGATTTGCATCACGAGTGCGCTGCATGAGTGCAGTACGAGAAAAATTAATTAATTTCCCATATAATAAATTCAAAATGAGTGACAAAAAATAAAAAAACAAAAAATTGAATTGGTCTAGGGGGAATCTTCATTATATATCATAGAATTGACAAGGATTTAGAGGAGATCGCTAGTGTGAAAATTAATTTTGAAAGGTTGATTTGCTAAGTATTTAAACTAAAATTATATTAGTATATATAAAATTCCTTTTTTTTCCCCCTTAATGGATCAGCTTGCTTCTTGCACTCATCCTGTAGTCTTCTACTACACTCAATTAAATTGACGAGAATATTATGCTGTTGATGCTTGCGTGAAACCAAATCATTACTGTATAATTGTAGTTACTTGTTAAACACCTGCATAATTAAAAAAAGAAAAAGAAAAGAAAAAGAAAAAGACTTGTTCACTTCATCCTCTGTTATTTTATTTCAAATTGGATCTTCTTGCATCACTTTACCTACTTTTCTTCTCTGTCCTTCTCTCTTTCACTATAAATGCAGAACTTTCAGCCCCAGATATGATAGATATGAACCATCGGTGTAGAGGCTATACCTACGTATGTAAATATAGGCAACAAAACTTGAAAAAACAATTAAACCAGAAATATAAACATGGGAAAGAAGCCTGCATTCCTTCTGTTACCCTTCTTTTTTCTTGCGCTATCCGGCCCTGCACATACTCGAGCTCGACCTATCACCAACCTGTCAACTGTAATCATCTCTGATGGAAGCCACGACGTTCGGGAACCGGCTTTAACCCAACTGAGTAACAAATATTCGATATCACCATCTGATATATGTGAGCAAACTTACGGATTCTTGCCATGCACCACCAGTTTGTTCGGCAACGTTTTTCTTATTGCTGTGTATGGTTATTTGATGCTCCTGGCTGCCAAGGTCTTGTCCAATGGAAGTGAGATTTTGTTGCAAATTATTGGTCCTGGAATTATTGGTGGCTTGTTCTTGCCTGTATTGAGCTCTGTTCCTGATGCAGCAATCATCCTTGGTGAGCTTCGTTAACCATTGTCTCACCCTCTCCAAAGCTCAATCCTAATTGCTTAGTTAATAAATTTGGCCAATGAATTTTCTAATAGTTTGGTTCGTTTCCAAAATCAATTAGACAATTACTTACAGCACAAGTTTATCTTTTCCAGTTCAGTAGCCTGTATTTGCTTCTAGTTTATGATATAAATTCGTTTTTCTCTTGCTTCTACGTTTGGAGCTTAAGTTAACAAATATAGTACTAAAATATTCCCATACCAAAAGAACTTTGTCAAAAATTTAACTATGAAAAAAAAAAGTCACATTTTATATTACAAATCAAGGTCGAATTGCTGCTTGTTGTGTGATCAAGACCAAGAACTTTGTTCAGTTGTTTGTAGTTTATCCAATAATTAGGATTTCTTGGAGACTGAGTTGCCTTTTTTTTTTTTCAACAAGTACAATCTTGTAAATATTCAGACATTTATATGTTCATTTTCAAGTCACTTTCTTTGAAAGTAATTCATTAAAAAAAAATTACCTTCTTTGAGTTTGTTGGACGATTGATAAGTGACTAGCTCCCAATATAAAATTAGGCTTGTAAAAATTAATTTGAGGTACAAATTTTGAGTACAAAATGAAAATCTGTGGGCCAGTAACAACATACATTGCACTACTCTGTTTTTTCATGTTGTAGCGAGTCCTCTGATTACTTCAATTGCAAGTTATGTAGCACTGTGATTAATTTTTTGTTTTCTTATTTCTTCTTACTGGCTGATGATCCAATAGCATCCGGGCTATCTGGGAGTAAAGAAACAGCTCAAGATCAGGTATCTGTTGGAATGGGTTTTTTAGCTGGATCAACTGTCATGCTTCTTACAGTATTATGGGGTTCCTGTCTCTTAGTCGGCAAGTGTGACATTGAGGGTACTGCTGCAGTAGATTTAAAAGATACAAAAAGATTCAGTTTAACTGGTAATTTAATTCCTATAGTCGCATTTGTGTCATTAATGAGTTTCTGATCCAGTTACTCTTAGTTCAGTCAACGACATAAGGCATCTTTTCTAATGCATGCAGGATCTGGGGTGAGCACTGATGTTTGGACCTGCTATGCTGCAAGGATAATGGTTCTATCTGTTGTTCCATTCATAATAGTCCAGCTACCACAAGTCCTCAACACAACTTCTATTAGTCGCGTAACAGTCCTCATTTCACTGTTTGTCTCCATTTCACTAGCCATTGCTTACAGCATTTATCAGGTGGCTAAAGCTATAATGACCAATGGTCCTCAAAATCTTATTTACTAACAGCTGAATTATGTATTTTCTTCCTCAACCAAGCTAGGCCTGCAGAACATTACCTTTGGATATTGCTGCAGGTATTCCAGCCATGGATCCAAAAGAGAAGAATTGAATATGCTAAGCACAAGCAGTTAATATCAGGAATACTGAAACTTGTCAAAATGCATGCATTGGGAAGACTCTTTACAGAAGATGGGGAGCCTAATCTAGATGTCATACAAAAGTTGGCCATGCTAAACTTTGACGAATTTATAACTGTGCATCATTTTGCAAAATAATGGCCTTGCTGATTCTCACTGCACTTTCCACCACTTTATTGACAGGTTATTTAACACTATTGATGAGAATGCCGATGGATGCCTATCAGCGAAAGAGCTAAGAGCCCTGGTTATAGGAATCCAATTTGAAGATATCGATATGAACATTGATGATGTTATTGAAAAAGTAATGGAAGACTTTGATACATCAAAAGATTCATGCATCGATGAGCATGAATTTGTCATAGGAATCTCAAGATGGCTCAATAGGCTTAAGCATTCTGCCATACAAGGACTCGATGATGGTTCCTGGACACCAAGACTTATAAATGATTTTCAAGAGGTTTGTTGCTAACCACCAGTCTGGGTTCTGAATTTCAACAACGAATGATCACATCTATTGAATTGTTGAAATGCAGCGAGCAAGGACAGAGTATGACCTACTGGGGGACAAGAACGATGAAGTTGTGGAGCCTATTGAAAATCCCAAATGGAGGGCCCCCAAAGCAGTGTTGATGCTGCTTATGGGAACCATTGTCGCTGCTGTGTGCTCTGATCCTCTAGTGGATGCTGTCGACAACTTTTCAACTGCTTCAAATATTCCTTCTTTGTTTGTCGCCTTCATCATTCTGCCTTTTGCTACATCCAGTGAGGCTGTGTCAGCTCTAATATTTGCCAGCCGAAAGAGGTCAAGAACTTCATCGTTAACATACTCTGTGGTTTGTATCTTCTTCGCATGACTTTGCCAATCTCAGATTGCTTATTGAATTACCATGATGGAATTGGTGCCTAATAACTTGTAAGAGTTTGGTACGTAATTGCAGATATATGGATCGGTGACCATGAGTAACATTCTTTCACTGTCTGTCTTCCTGAGTCTTGTTTACTTTCGCCATTTGACATGGAACTTTTCAGCAGAAGTGTCGGTAATTCTACTGGTTTGCATTTTGATGGGGCTGATTGCAAGTTTCCGCACCACATTCCCACTGTGGATGTGTTTGGTGGCCTGTATGCTTTACCCATTTTCGCTGTTGCTGCTTTATGTTCTTGACAATGTTCTCAAAAAGTCCTAGGCCTAGACCCATTATGGTTCAGAGAGAACCTCACCGTATACATATAATTCATGATGAAAAGCTCTACTCTTTATAAAAGGATGGTGAACTTAGGGGGAATCATCACGCTGCTAATAGTGAATTCTGTATCATCCTTGGACACTAGGGAATGTAAAGTTGTTTCTCGCAGCTCAGATATCAACAATCAATCATCATTCACCTCACAATGAACGTGTACCTCATCAATAAATGATAATGTAACATCATTTACCACATAATTTATTGTACCTATACTTAAATTTGAATCGTAGAAAACAAATATTGTTGAAGAGGGGGCTGATCGCGCGTGGCTGTGCACGGGTCAAGCTTTCACTGAGGGGCTGTGGCCTTTATATCTCAACTCCTCTTAATGGGAGCTTGACAGGCGCGCGACCTCGCACAACTAAATACACTTCTATCCGAATGTGTATACGTATGCATAGTAATAAAATGAAGATGCTATAATAGGCCCCAGCCTAGATCAAACGATGCATTAAATAGAGGAATCAAGAGGCATGCGTTGGTTTCACACCTGAAAATAATAAAAAAACCGACAAGACGACCAATAGTGAATCATGTATGTAAGTTGGAACCAGGTAAGTAACCGATACAAAACGACAAGAAGCAACTAGAACTAGTGGCCTTTACTCTGCTTCACTTTCACAGTAACTAGTAACAACGACGCTCAAAAATCCAGATCTCTTGCTCTTCTCAAAAACTACAACGGTCACTTTTGCATCAATTAAACCAAAAACTCCATTAAATCCAACGGTTACCATCCACTTCTCAGTTCTTTCTTTAAAATAACAACCTCGAACAGAATCACAGTCACTGTCTCTTTCTTTCTCTCTTAAATTAAAAGAAGGGAAAACGAAGAAAACATGTCTTTGTCCAACTTCAGTTTGTTTCTATTTCTGTCGATCATTTTTCATGCAGTTTTACTAGTTGTTGAGGCCCAGAACGGCAACAACGGCGGCGGCGGCGGGGGAGTGGTGGTGTCGACGCAGCTGTGGTGCGTGGCAAAGAACAACGCGGAGGATGCGGCGCTGCAGGGGGCGCTGGACTGGGCATGTGGGCCCGGGGGAGCTGACTGCAGCCCGATCCAGCAAGGCGGGCCGTGTTATAACCCGAATGATATTCAAACAATGGCATCTTATGCTTTCAATAACTATTACTTGAAGAATGGCATGACTGATGATAGCTGCTCCTTTGGTAACAATGCGGCTGTCACTTCTTTAAACCCCAGTGAGTGATAAACACTTCTGTTTTTTTTTTTTGTTTAATTTTTTTCATTTATTTAATTGGATCTGAAAATCATATACCCTTTATCGAGTTATGTTTCATTCCTTTATCAAAATCTATGATAACCTTTCTGCTGCATTACTTCTTCTCAGGTCGTGGCAGCTGCAAATTCCCCTCAAGGTATAATGGCTTTGAAAGCACATAAAAGATTGTTTCTTTGCTGCTTTATTTGCTTAATTTGTAGCTATTATTATTTGAGCTCTGTGTGGGGTTGGAGAAACCTAGATCCTAGAAATGGTCTTGAAAAACTTGCATGAGCTTTGCGTCAATTGCAAAAGAAAGATATTTTTTAAATGTTTTGAATTATTTGTGTCAAAATAGAGCAAGAAAATGGCTTAACTAGCCATTGAAACAGCCCTGGATTCTGCTTCTTATTGCTGAAGAAAGGAACTCTGTTAATAGTTTTAGATGTTTTGAATTATTTGTGTCAAAATAGAGCAAGAAAATGGCTTAACTAGCCATTGAAACAGCCCTGGATTCTGCTTCTTATTGCTGAAGAAAGGAACTCTGTTAATAGTTTTAGATTATTGTTCATTTAATCTTTCGATTTATAGCCATTTGAAAGTTTTGAAACAATGCTAATACACATTGTTTTTCAAAATCAAAGTACGTTGTTTTTGCAATCCCTGCTCTCTAATCAGTTTTGACTTTTGTAATGAGTGGTTGCCCATCTGGTTTTAGCCTTACGAGAGGTCTTATATTAGAAATTAGTGAAACTTGCATTCTGTTATTTGCATTAACAGAGTGTAAATGGGTCTTTGTTTAGATGCATATGAAAAGTATATTGACTGAACTTGCATTCAATATAACTTAAAACTTCTGTGATTGATAAGGACTCCCCTTCCATATAGAGCGGGATTATTGGTTAATGAGATTTGGACCGACACTGATATTCAAATCGGTATCTTTCAGTGTTCACTAACTCTTATCTACTCCCACCCCGAATTCGGAATCCTAAATAAAAAAAAAAAAGCTCCCATTTTACGGAATGCTAGACTATTTTGTATAGATACAAAGACAAAAGGCCCAGATTAAGTTAAGTCATTGTTTCCTTTCTAATTTGTTGTTTTTTATTTTAATCTAACCTAGTCTTACTTAAGAGACTTAATCCCGAAGTCAATCAGCTGAGTTAGGTGGACAATAGGAAATGAAAGAAAATGCACAGAATTATAGTGTATTGAGGTTGCTATGTCATTAAAACCATTTTATTGCAAATGACATATTTCCTGTGAGGGTTCAAAATTACACTGTGATAAATGTGAATTGAATGGTGCAGCTCATCAGTGAAGAATGGGAGTGGGAGCATTTCAAACTCATCGACAACAGTGGGAGTGGGGTCGGATAGTGCAGGTTTGAGTGGCTGCAGTCAAATTGTTCTCACATGGTTTTGGCCCTTGATTACCATTCATCTGTTCATGGTCATTATGTGTACATTTTGAGTGAATCAACGTTTGGCATTATTTTCATATGGGTGATGATTATTTCAGTGAAACTGCTGAAGAAAAAAAGGCAAAGGCCTTATTTTTGAGATGTATATTTAGGCATTTAGGATCAGTCATTATTATTTGATTAGATTAGTCTAGTGAATGTTTTCTGGTAGTGTTATAGTCAACTAGTTACGTTCAATTGTTAATGACAAAATCACAGTAGATTATAATTATTGTCTTTCCACTGAAAGTGGTCTTCAATTTTGAACCTTTTTTTTTTGGTTTGCTGTATTTTTTACTGATTTTTTTTTCACTTTGTAAGGGCCTTAGTCAAATACTGAAATGAATTGTGAATGACCTGATTTGCAAATTTTGACCGTAGATTTACGATCTTAATGTTGAATTTTGTTCTATAATTTTAAGAGAAGATAAACGAGAGACTTGTGATTAAGTGATGCATGACGAACTTATTGTAAGACCTGATTTGCAAATTTTGACCGTAGATTTACGATCTTAATGTTGAATTTTGTTCTATAATTTTAAGAGAAGATAAACGAGAGACTTGTGATTAAGTGATGCATGACGAACTTATTGTAAGGCGTGTTATGGAGGGAAATGTTTTAGATAGACACATGATACTACGTGCAGAGAAATCTACCTATGTGCGTGGTGTCAAAAGCAAGTTATGTGCTTGGTGCTGTTGAGCTATTTGCCGTGTGCCGCTTTCAGCAACAGCACCTTCACCTTTTCTTCATCGCCAGTTTTCAAGATTGGAAGATTCCTAGAAACTTCCAAACAAGAAAAGTAGTTCATTGAAAGTTCTGAAACCAAGCCTAATTGCAGGCATAATTTTTAACGCAAAACGAAAATGATGTTGGAAAAGTATGGGCACATTGAAAATCCGGGCTGCTCGCAACTCAATTGCGTGCGTCCACATGAAAAAAGAAGAGAAATTAGAAAAAAGCAAAAAGAAAAAAAAAATCCATGGAGTCAAATGATTCCAAATGGTTGGCGTATTTGATGTAATTCAAAGTTCCAAAATTTCCAATGACAATGAAGTTTCTTCTTTTACAAGTAGCCAAGTGGGTGTTCAAATTCAAATGAAAATCCATATTCAGAATTTTCAAGTCAAACTTCACCTGATTCGTACTTGTTGCCAATTAGTTTAGCTGTTAAAGTCATTTGGGGGCTGGTGCAAGATATTTGAAATTACCAGTGTTTTGTAGATACTTTGTGAATTCACCGTTCAAGGGTCAACTGATTAAAAGAAAAATATTGTTATGTTAATCGTAGGTACTTTATTAGGTTTGAAAATTGGAATTGGGATCTATCTTTTGGTTCATCTTACAGATTGATGAAGTGAATACAACTCCACACTTACGAATAAAGGTAAACATTTTCAAGGTGAGTTTGATTCTCTATATATTTAATTTTTAATATTTGAAAGGAGATCAGTATCAATCCGAATCTACGAATGTACAGGAGTTGAATTACGAGATAATTAACAAATCGGCCAGGTCAATGGCTGATAAATATATGGCTTTATGAACCTTAACTTCACATGCATTGCACCTAATACTCCTTATAATATCAGCATCTACCATCTACTTAGGTAACCAAACACCAAATTAAGCCCTCTTTTGACTAGCGAACAAATTAAAATATAATTTTATTCATTATAAAACCTTATTAAAATTTGGAAAAAAAAAATATCATACAAAAAACTTTCTAATTAAGAACCCTATTTTTCTTTTTCTTTTTTTTGTCTCCCCTCATGAACTATATCTATCGTTCAGTATCTACACTGCCACATAATGCTTAATGTACTAAAGTAAAAAAAAAAATCAAAAAAAAAATTGTAGTAAATTTACCCCATAAATATAATAATCACTGTCTCTCTAAATCAGCAATCTCAACTTGAAGCCTCCTTGATGATCTGTCCCAGTCCCCATTAAGGATTCTTCTAAAAGAACTCAATCTTGAACTGGACCCTGATGTAACTTTAGCCGAATTAGCTTCGACCCCATTATTATTACTACTATTTGAGGAGGTCCCTTCAGCAGAAACCAATAACGGGGGAGCCGTGGGTGCAACACTGACCGGACCCTCACGGGATTCCGGCTGCGGCAGTGGCTCAACCTCGGTTCGGCAAATGGGACACGTGGAATGTGATCCCAACCACTTGTCAATGCACTCTGCATGGAACGTGTGGTTGCAATTTGGTAAGACTCTAGCCATCTCTTCATTTTCAAGATTGCTCAAACAAACCGCACACTCTATTGCAGCTGCCACACCGTCGTCCTGGCCGCCGTCCGTTCGCTTGTAAACGAATATAGGCAAGGCGGCGATGACCATCGGATCGAGACCGGTCTTGGGTGGTGGTGATGTCTCCGTGGAGTGAGTTACACGGTTGTTGACTAGGTCAAGGCTGCGGATGAATGAACGGCGTCTGGCTTGACGACGAAGCACACACCTTGCGTATATGTGAAGTAATAGGACCAAAAATATAACCATTGATAGTGAAACAATGGCTGTTACCATGATCTTGCTGTTGAGATCATAAGGGTTCTTGTGATCGTCGTCGCCATCGCCGAAGCTCATGGTGGATTCAGCGGCGGAGCTGCGACCGGCGGCTGTGCTTTGGAGATATGGACACTGGACACAACGGAAGAGTGTAAATGTTGATATATATGTGCGTGTATTTGTATATATAATGTGAGACCGTGAGATGGTTTCTTGTGTCTTTGAAATTTGAGGGCGAGGCTATTTGTGTATTACCAATAAATATTGAAGATTTTGACTGTTGAATGTTGACCTCTAAGCTCCATTTTTCTTTAATGTTACTTTCCTTTTTCACAATGAATTTGTTTAAGCTACTAAAGATTTTGTTGAAGGGTAATATTTTAATTTCATTTAAGAGAAACATTATTATTTTAGGAGGATCATCATAAAGTTTATGATGAGTTATAAATCACATTGTATGTGAGTAATTATCTAAACTTATATATACACGTCTATTTCATTTTTTTTTTTAAAGTATAGACTGTTGAGCGAGTCTAAGAATTTTCAATTAATTATTATTTTGGAAAGGAATTTTCAATCAATTTTTACATCATTTTATCTTTTTTCCTTTAACTAAATGTAAATGGACAACATGTGTAGCTAATAACTATAAATTAATATGAATTCCAATTAGGCTCAGTAAATAGAAAAATAAAAAGTTTAAATTAGTTCCTGTCCAACTAACATAATTGATGATCCTGGCATTCTGCTAGAAAGAATTGAAGCTCTTTTTGTATTTCTTAGTCATAATAATATTATGTCAGTTAATTGGATAAATTATTTGAACATAATAAATTCTCATAAAAATTAAAGAGACTCGAATTCTTCGCTTTAAGAAAAGAAACCGACGACTAATTTAAAAAGATTTTAACAAATAAATGTAGTTTGTAGATAATTAATTAATTAGTTGATTACTTCAACTAATTGAGAACAAAATTATCCTATTTCTTAAAATTTCTAAGCGTTCAGAAACTGTCAAAAAAAAAAAATTTGTCTATTAAGAAAATTATCATCGTTTCTATTTCCACGAAAAGTTCCATTTTCTGAAGTGCCATAACTCAAAAGTTTTCTCTCCAAATTCCACGCTTATTTATTTGATTCGACACGAAACAAATTGGCGTATGGAATTTGAAGTATAATGAAAACTTCAACAAGAAGGTGCAATAAATATTTTATCACTTCAGTTATGTTTCACCAGCCAAGATGGAGACAGAGACAATATTGCTGATTGAATTACTTGTACGAAACTACGTGTTTTTTTTTTTTTTAGCGATTTTTTTTTTAAATGTGATTTTATTTTTCATTTGATTGGCCTACAAATAGCAAAAAAGCACGGGAACGTCGAGTTTTTCTACGAAGACTTATTTCACATTGACTTGGAAAAAAGAAATGTGTGAAGGCGAGTCGAGGCGAGCAGGAGACTTTTTGCGGATGTTATTATGGGTATATATTTTCAGTAATAATTCTTCGTCGTTGTTGAAGTAATAATACTGCTTAAAAGTCTAAAGCTTTGATGAGCTAACAATGATATCACTTGAATTTTCCGTAGAAATCTCTTCAAGGTAATTAAAGTTAACGACATCTGATATATGACAAGCTTTGATTTAATTCCTCACACACAACATAAATGAGGCGATTTAATGTTATGATGGGTTCTTTTCCTAGACAACTTAAGCGGCTGCTTAAGGTCCTTCTACTAATGAAAGCCTCATGTAAACCATAGACTCATTTAAAAATTAAAAAATAAAATTGAATCCCTAAATTATATCTAACTCATTTATTATTTTATAGTTATTTACTTAATGTATTATTACATTACAATTATCTTTCCCCTAAATTAACTACCAAATTCCTACAAAAATATCTATTTAATGCTATAATTATTTGTTTTGCTCCCAAAAACATCTCAAATTAAATTTAAAATTAATACTTTTGATCCTACAAAATATCTATTTAATGTAAATTAATTCGTCATGATTAAAACCTTATATATTCCTTTTAAAACCTCTGACTTATCAAT
Organism: Luvunga scandens; assembly: GCA_030449905.1. Classification (NCBI taxonomy): domain Eukaryota; kingdom Viridiplantae; phylum Streptophyta; class Magnoliopsida; order Sapindales; family Rutaceae; genus Luvunga; species Luvunga scandens. The sequence continues at coordinate 3,222,853 of JASUUG010001122.1, read as the reverse complement.
TAATAGTTTTTCGCTTCAAAAACAATGACACTGTTCAAGGCTTCTTTGTTGCTTAAGGAAAAAAAAATCAACATTAAGATTTTCTCTACTTTCTACATAAGAAAAAATAATAATTACTTTCTCAATCTTCCACGATCGTTGGTCACCTCTACTCAAAGACTCAAGTCATCAGAGTTAATTTATGAATTCATCTCAAATTAATTTTTAGGTTTTTACATTTTATTCTTCTTTGTTAGTTGTTTCATTTATTGTTCTTATTTTTTAAAAAATCTAGTGTTCACAAGTTGTTCTCTTTCAATTTTTAGCATAATTTTGTGCTTGTTTACTCTATATCAATTCAAAAATCAAATAGATTAGCTATATTATCTATTGAGTGAGATACATTAACAAATTTATAATATAAAAATTATGCATCTCAAAAAGCTAGAAAATTATTTAAAATAAAAGAAATTTTATTATGAGATTAATACATATGTTTTTCATCAAATATTTAGGAAGGTCTAATCTAAAATAATTGGCCAAGACCCTAAATTCAGTCGAGCCAACCTTGTCTAATATGTAAGTTTAGTGTTACTTATTAGTACTAATCTTATCATCTTATATAATCACAAATACGGATGGTAAAAAAGTTCGAGCCGGTCTTGCTCATTCCTAAGGGCTTTGGCCCGAGCTTTTCACATAAAGGTCTGGACAAGGGTTCAAAGAAAAAAACTCAGGCCAAGCTCAAGTTCTTTAATTTTTTTTTTAAAAAATTAATTTATAAATTAGAATAATACATTAAAATTTTAAAAATAAAGAAAGAAATTTAATTCCCTAATTCATATATCAATACTAACTAAAAAAACTTAAAATTATAATAATAAACTCTTTTTTAAGTGTTAATTCATAAAAAGGGTGCTTGAATTGAAGAATTAAGTACAAAAAATTTAAATCTCTAAATTTTTATTTGCCTTGTTTTCTTTATTTATTATAAATTAGAATAATAACTTAAAATTTAAAAATAAAAAATTTTTTAAAAAAAACTTAATTCCTTAATTCATATATCAATACTGAATCAAAAAGTTAAAATTATAATACTAAACTCTATTTTAAGTGCTTGAATTGAAGAATTTAATACTAAAAAAATTAAATCCATAAATTTTGATTTGCTTCATTTTTTATTTATTATTTTATTTCAAAAAATTCATTTTTTTAATCAATTATTGATTATAATAATTTGATTATTATTAACTCATTTCAAGTTTACAATAATTAAAAAAATTTTAAAAATTAATTAAAAACTTGAGTCCAGCTCATGCCTAGCCTAAGCCTCCAATAGATCCAACCCTCACACTTCCACTCCAATGGACTTGGACTTGGGCTTAAAAAAACCCAACCCAAACTTGTATTTTGTCATCCCTAATTCACAAACCCACGGACCAAATTCTAGTAACAATTTTTTTTTTTATTTAAACTCTTTTTTTAATAATTATCTCTATTTGATTGAAGATTTTACATGATGAGCCAATTAGGAAATTTACAAAAATAATTCAATTAATATTTTTCTTACTTTAGTAAAAAAAAAAAAGAAAAAAAAACATTTGAGATGGTGATATCCCCAAGTAAAATGACATGTGAATAGAGCTTTTTTAATCATGGTTACCAGTTTTGATAAATGGTCTTGTCTGATAAATAGGCCAATTGTATGCGTCTCTGTATTGCACGAGACAATGTCAATCATGATATATTATATTTGTTTTTCTATTACAGAAGATATTATCGATACTTAGGATATATATCATTGTCCAAAATGTTTGGCTACTATACAAAAGTAGCAAATAAGTTATTTTCTATATAGACACTAATTTTGAGTCTATTTTATAAATATTTCCATTAGATTTCAATATTTATGAACTCTTGTACAAAATAATTTGTCAATATCATATCATTGTCACTTGTTTCATATTTTCATAACCATAAAAAATAATAATATAGGACATGTGAGTATCACTTAATCATATCTGTTTATTCAAATAGATGTTTGAAATTTAAAGCTTGTATGCCTAGTATTATTTTCATTTATTTAGTTTAAAAATAAGTATTATTGGTATGTATTATTAATCTCTCAATTATCGACACTACAATTTTTTTTCATTGTTACTGAATTTTTTTTTTTTTTTGCATCTGAATTTTTAGAAAAAATAAACTTGTTGTATTTCTTTTGAAGTTTCTTGATATAACCAGGCGCCTGGACTGTTTGGAGAGTTACTCAAAAGTAAAAAACAAATTAAAAATTAAATAAAATAATTTGAAATGAAGGCACATCTGCATCTAGAGATCCGGATTTGGGTGCATCTTGAAGCACTTTCGACCTCCGTGCTTGCCATGTTGCCAATATGAAATAACTTGAAGTAAGGTATTAAAGATTAATTTAATTGTAGGCATCCTTTTTTTTTTTTTTTAATTCCAAATAAAACAATTGTGGATATGAATTTAGAAGAATACAAAAAGTCGTTTTGTATACTATACAAGAATTGGAAGTTGCAGATCCGTATTGGCAAAAAAGCCAGGCTTTTATTAATTTAAATAAGAAAAAAAAAAAGCTAAAGGTACAACATCAAACAAAGCCCACGCATGAAATGTAAAATAAATTTGGGACTGTTAATTGGGGTCGAAAATTTCCTCATAAGTAAATCTTATATGTTTTGAGGTTGACACTGTAATATGGATTTTTTTTTTTTATTACAAGAGACTAATATCTAAGATTATAACTCATATTATATGAGATTATTTATTAATATATTTATAATTAGATAATTATTATGATCAAAATTTATATTTTAATCCTTTTAAATATTTAAAGAAATCTACTACGAAGACTATTCTCATAGAATTTTCATTATAATTAAAAAAAAAATTAACCCTTCACAATATTTTTATAAACGCTTGAACCGCTGCTCTCACACTTTACTACGAAGATAGCAGCACGTCTGCATCTCGGTCAAAGGATGAGTGTAATGTGAATATTTAGAAAATCGTTTTGGAGAATGAAATTTGGGTTGACATGGAAGAATACACCAATATGTGATCAAGCCCATTGGGAGCCGCCCGATGGAGGCCATTCGCCAATTGGGTTTTGTTCATATTCAAGCCCATAAATTGCATGAATTAACGGGGAAACTCGAGTACCACAACATCGTCTGATTCTGGCGTGCATGTAATTAACATGTCATGTCCAAGCTGACTAGCTAGTGATTATATATCTCCCTTTTTTTGTAGGTGATTGCTTCTGAAATGGGCAAGTTCATGTGGGATTCTGAGAAGTCTCACAGAGCACGAGAAAGTAGAAAACAACAGCGTACGGATTGTCTCTGGACTAGTTTTGTTAGCAGTTAGCCCTTTTGATCGACAATGGAAAAAGGCGCTGCAACTGCAAAAGATTGTACAATGAAACCTAACAGATGCGTGAGCCTTCATATCATAGTGTCCCGACATGTAACATGTTATTAAGTTTTGGTCCAGTTGATTCTCATTCACCAAGTTTCCAAAACTGCTTTGGTATTCTACTGTGGCAATGTAGCTTGTTTTGCCTTTGAGAGTCAATCATTTTAGGCTTAACCTACTTCATTTAAAATAGCTCCTACGGAAGGAGCTTTATTTCTCAAAATTTAGCAATTTTCCATTGCTTGTAAGCTGTAACAACAAAATTAGAGGTGCTGTTAGTGATCATTCAGTAGAAATGTGGATTTTGAATACATATTTTTGCTTGGTCCATTCAGCATTTAACATTCAGGGTATTTTTCAACCTTATGTTGCTTTCAACTTATTTTTGAAATCAAAATATGTATATTTAGTAATCATAATTCTTTTTTTTTTTTGGGCTGCTAATATCTACAACCAAATCAATTATTCATGTTATTTTACTTAACAGTTAATGATTTTATTTCACGATAATTGTGATAAAAATTCACAGTATTTTAATTCCAAACATACCCAGGTGATTAAGTCTTTTAAATGTAAAATGCACTTTCCTCCAAAAAAACTTTAGCTAGTGTTTTCTTTTTAATTTTTCATAATTAATATTTAGTGAACACTTAATTCGATATGGTGATGAAGTATTTTATATGTACATTGCACATTCCTCCAAAAACCTTTAGCTAGTTTTTTTTACCCCTTTTCATAATGGATGTTTAGTGAACACTTACAACCTAGCCTTGGTAGCACATAATTGATTATTTCTCACAATTATTTTTTAAGAATTGAACTCTAAAAATATTAACAAAAAACTTTACTTAACAACTAATAATGTTTATTTTTTCTTGACAATATATTAGAATTTTTGTTTCACATCAACTACACAGTACCAAAGGGAGCATAAATGAACCATCAAAGAGGTTGTCTAAGCTTTTCTATACAGCTCGAGTACACAAGCAGTGTTGAGGATTCACTGGAAACATTGGTTGGATTCGAGGAGGCATATACAACATATAACGAATTAGATGCAGAAAATTGATCCTGTAGAACAGAAAAAAAGAAGGGCTTTTTCAAGCAATATGAAAAAAAAATTTACGAAAAAAAAATTTACAAAAGAAAAAAGTATTATTATAAGCCGTAAAACAAAGCAGAAGCAAATGTGAATATGAATTCTCTAGTTTTTTTCTCATTAACATCTTTCCCTGCATGAACTGTGAGAGTCTGACAGAGAACATATTCAGAGGGTAAGCTGGTAAGCCCAAACCACGAAGGAACAAAGTTGAACTTGAACACGAGATTTGAGGAATTCTTGCTACATTCGGATAAGTATCGTTACTATTACAGGACTTGAAATAACTAGAAGAATAACATAAAAACAAAAATTTCCTCCCAAAAAAAAAAATTTATTTGAAATTTGATTGACGTCCACGGATATATTACTTTCAAGTTTCAACGCATGCGCTTTGAAGAAAGAAATTAAACACCTGAAAAATACTAATGATTATACCTTGATAAGTATATCTTATCAGCAGTGAGAATTATTGGGAGAAGAAGAGGAGGGCCTGTTACTGTGCTGGTGATGATCTTCGCCATGAATTCGAGCTGGAATGTTAAACCCAGCTGGCATCCCAAAAATACCAGATTGTTGAATTTCATGTGTTTTGCCAATTGGAATATCATCCCAAGCTCTAACTGATTGTGTGAAACTGGGCTGAAGGGGTCCCCTAAATGCTAATGCTGCTTGTTGTGACAAAGATGATGAGTTGAATAAAAACCCGCCAGTCCCTCTCGTTTCTGCGCTTGTTTCATTATTCCAGGCTACCATGCGCTGGAAACTGGAGTCAAAACCCACAGGAGCTGAGCCTGCCAAAAGGGTTTGATCTGCTGAAGCTGTGTGACTTGTGTTTCCCCTTGACTGGCCATGGATTAGGCCAGGGTCCTGGAAAGCTGTGTGAAGCGATAGCCCAAGATCTTCTGTTGGGTTTGTAGATCTTGTGATTATATCAGCTGGATAGTTCTGAAAGTTGATTGCTGAAGCCGTGGTGCTTGTTGGAAAGAATGATTTTATGGTATCAGCTATAGCATCGGTGTCCAAAGGCGGCGGCGACATGAAAGTCGAATCATTATTTGTGTTATGATCACCCAATTGCCTATGGATCTGAAAGCTGTAGCCAGATGACTCCGACTGCTCTTGTATCCCCATCTCACTTGAACCCATATTAGGCTCAGCTTCCATGGCAGCATTGTTGTTACTAGTACTCGGTTGCCATGGGGGTAGCTCAGCGAGCTTGTCGATGGAAGATTTTGCCTTCTTGATTAGCCAATCTACAGCTTTGCTGGGTCTGTCGTAGCCAAGCCGGTCCTGAACATCATAGAATTGAATAGCAGTGTGAGCTGATAAACGAACCCTTCGATCTCTCGGACCTTTTGATGTGTAAACCTTGCTATGGCGGTCTTTCCGCCCTGTGGATCGAACAATGTGACCTCCTTGAACTTGAACAATTTCTCCTTCAGTGCCCTTCGTTCCCATTCTTCTTACTCTATTGTAATTTGGATAATCTTCCAGTGACTGATTGTTGTTTGGTACTTGTGTTTGGTGTGACGAATTTATTATGGCTTGCCCAAATGGTTGTTGGCTCTGATATTGTAATTGAAGATATTGATAATATGTGGTGTTGGTGCTGGCAGTTTCAGGATTTTGTTGCAGTGTTGTTTCTTGTCGTTTTAGGTTTGTGATTTGGTGGATAGGCTTCTGAGGATGCTGATGATTACTCTGGAAATCCAGATTCCTAGACCTTCAGGTTTTGCTCTTGCAATTTGCAAAAAGTTTTTGCTTTCTTACAGTTTTCTTGTACTGTTCAAAATCTTTGGCTGCTTGGCCTCTCGCTCTATCTGTTGTTGTTGTTGTTGTGTGCTTGCTGCTCTTCATGCTGCAACTGCCATCACCCTGAAAGCTGGTACTTCTGTTACAGCAAACAACAGCGAATCCTAACAAAAACTCTGACATTGCATTCTCCAGATTGCATGCCCCAACACCACTACAACCATCGCAAAATCTCACACTGAAAATACAAACAAAATTTAGAAAATCAAATTTACAACTCACAAAATTAAGGTTGTTAATTACTATAGATCATCTACTTCTATCTCAGCAAAGTAAATGAACCCTGATGGTGGATTTCTTTATGCAGCCTGCTGAAACAAAACAAAACAAAACAAAAATAGCAAGTACAACATCAACTTTCTAGCTAGTATCTACTCCTTCAGAGAAAAAAAAATGCTGAAATTAAAAACCTTTTTGGATTTGACAGTCCGGTGATTGATTATGTGATAAAATCATAAGTGAAAGAGGGGAATGGTTGAAAAGGATTGGTGTAATAGAGAAAAAAATCTTACCCTTGTGAGTGCTGTTGATGCTTCTACAAAGGGTGGCAGACTTTAGTCAGAGAAGGAATTAAAGATCTTTTGTCATCACCAGCCCCACGAGACACCAATCGTATAACACACAACTCAAAACCCATACTCTTATCTCTTAAACTTATGACCTTTTTTTATTCTTTATTGTTATTATTTTTATGGTTTTGGTTTATTTATTTAAGGACTCAATTCTTAATGAGGATTGTTGGTGATGAGTTATGATTAGAGCCATGACTGAAAAGGAAATGACCCAATTGGCCAATTGATCTCCCACCCACTTCCTTTGAAGGCCTTGAGCCCTTGATAATGATATCTAACAGCTTTTTTTATCTTTTTATTTTTCTAATTTCTGGTTTCTTTTTTCTCCCTCTCTCTCTCTCTCTCTCTTGAGTACTTTTTTTGGTAGTTTCCACTATTCATTTAGATTTGTGTGGTTACACGGAAAGGAAACGACAAGTCATCTCCTCTCCTTTCCCTCCAGCACATGCCCATATTTCCAGAATCTTTTTCAGCAACTTGCGTGCTCCTACAATCATACTTCCTAAAATTCGGATAAAAGAATTAGCTTGAAGCCAACAGTATTGAACTATTATATTCCATGACTCCTCTTAGTTGACAATTGTGAACCAAGCTGTCAATAACTTAACTTGCCATAAAGATTGAACTAAATAAATGAAAAATAACGACATGGAATAAAAATGAAGCTGTTTAGTTAGCTTGTGCGTTGTCCGCTGTTGTATTTAGTTAGGCGGCAGCTGCCTCTGTTCAGAAAATTAAAGAAATGATCTATTTTGCGCTGATAAAGAAAGAAAATATTCCCTCCAAAGGATAGGTAGGTTTTTATGGACTTGAGAAAATTTCTCCAAGGTATGAATAAATACGTAATATAATGTCGTTAAAAATGTAGTATAACTCACTATAATAAGAGGTCCAAATGCACCACGAACTTATTTACAAATCTTATTAATTGGTTAACCTTAATAAATAAATAAATAAATAATTCCCTTTACCACCTATTATTTTAAAGCACATTCAAGTTCAACCCAACTATGTGTTAACTACACCGCTTGAGTTTGTTATATCCATAGAAGTGCTTAAAATATTATACATAAAACTTTGTTAAATGAATTCCATCAGCCTGTGGGCTTAGAATATCAATTTAATTTGCCTCCAAAGTTGTAGCAACAAGCTGCACTAACCATCCCACTTTGATTACACCAAGTTAGGAAAAGTGACGATATAAAATAATAATAGAATTGTTTCCGGAGATCGTGAGATTTTTAAAATGGCCACAGTTCCTTGTTGCAGGGAGTGCTGTGCTCTCTCTTATTAAATTAAAACGATGATAATAATAATAATAATAATAAACCAGTAAAATAAATAAATTATTAAAAAGAAGCTTATAGCTTATCTAATGTCGTTTTCTTTGGCTGCTTTTGCAAAAGCTTGTATGGTCATCAACCGCCCGTGTCACTAGGCTCAGACGCGTGTAAATGATATTTTTAAGATTTTTTTTAAAATTTTTGGCTTAATGTAGAAGAAAGAGTGAAGTAACGTTAAGTTATTTTCATTTGTAGAAGATAAGAGTCAATTTTTAAGTCTCAATGATCTATCGCATTTTGAAAATGCGAATTGAAAGTTTAGAAGGTCACGACAAATAGGTAAATTATAGATAAACACAATTGATTATTCACAAGTTTGGAATTGATGAATTCTTGTGTAGTTCTTATATTTTGATTTAAGTGTCTATTTACTTTAGTTTTTATATTTTAAAAAGTAGCTTAAGAAATTACTATAAAAATAGCTTAAGTTGATTGATATTGCTATAAAAACAAGGCAAAAATAAGGATAAAAATGAAATGTATTTAACTACAATGATATTTTGAGGTACTTTTTAAAATATAGAGACTAGACATGCACTTAACTCAAAGACAAAGTATATAGATTAAATAAGTACTTATCCTTTTAAAATTTGACAATAGTATCTAATCTAAATCTATATTTTAAAACTTTTTGATGATTTACATTTCTAAAATGTTTGTATAGCAAAAATACCACATGTTGGAACAAAAATAACAATTTTTATTTCTTATTGTATTTGTTTCTTTACCATGACAAAATATATAAATTAAATGAATAAAGATTATGCATGATACTCACGGTTACCTAACTGAGAATGATATGAATTGATACTTACAATCATAAAGCATATTTGTCACGTCGCATGTCCCTTTTTATCATCTTACTAGTTACTGATTTCTTCTTCTTCTTCTTTTGTTTTTAACTTTATTCTTCCAAAAATAACGAGACAACCTCCTTAATATTCCTATTATGAAGCTAAGATATGCTTTATTGATAGAGAAATAATGTCATTTTCATCATGGGTTTATTAACGCAAATTAATACACGATTATATGATCTCTTAAACCAAAAAAAAATAAAAATTGATAACATATATTATAATCATAACGTGGTACATTAGTGAAAAAGAAGAAGAAGAAGCGTTATTCTAATGAAGTTATAAACACTTTTTTTTTTTCGTATTAAAATGCTGTAAACACATTAACGAAACACAACTCAAGTTCAAAATCATATCTAGTAATATCATTTTGGAAAAGGTTCAAAATTGAAGCACCGCGCTTGAGAAAAATAAATTTTAGTCAGAATTCAAAACCCGCCTACCTACGAGCTAGCCCTATTACATCATTGTAGTCTATACAAACTTTTTGGTAAATTCCATGCATAAATTAGAGCACGAGGTATAGGCTATAGCATTATTCGAGAGAAATTAAATAATTTGTTGAATATTTGACCTTTAGAGAACCGATTTTGATTTTATCTAACCATTCTCTATTAAATGTCCATTCAATTTCAAATATCTACCATTGTAGGATAGTATGTACCACTCAAATTAGATTAGCATTTTAAGGCTAGGTTATTCATTATTCTTGGCTTCAATATTATCTAAAGGAAGAAGTTCAAACGGTAAAGACAAAATTTTAACATATCCTACTCTAATTTGTTTAAAATTATTTGGCCTCATTCTTTCTGCTTCATATTAATTTTCAATGGTCCCGCATAATGTAACTTCAAATTAAAACCTAGTAAATGGTCCTCACAACTAGCACAGGCATGCCTAAAATTTATGGTGCGTTTACTTTTGTTTTGTGATCAAAATTAAACCCATGTTTACTTGTTAAAATAAGAATAGAATGGAACTCATTTTCGTCGGCCCCACACCAAATTGGGAATCAATAATGGAAGTCTAATTCCTAACGGACCTTGGGAATCACACTCTCATTCCCAAAGCTCTTTTAAAATACCTCCACTTAAATTTTATTATATCCTCTTTTTAAATAAATAATAAAAAATATAAAATACAAAAAATAATAGAAATCACAGCAACCAAATCCCAGATCTTATTGCACAGCACGTCAGAATTGAGTCATCAGTCATCGCTCAGCATCGTTGGTGTCTTTAACTTGTTGATTTAAAGATGAAGAATAGACAGAGGAGAAGAAGAAGAAGAAGAAGAAGAAACGATCAAGAAAGAAAAAGAAAAAAATCAAAACGAAAGAACAAAAAAAGAGAAGAAGTAACAAAGAATAAAAGAACAAGAAAAAAGAGAAGAAGAAGAGAAAAAGGAAAAAAAAGGACTAAAGAGAGAGAAGAAGAAGAAGAAGAATTGTAACTATTATTATTATTAACAATAATTTTCTTAAATAATAATAATAATAATAATCATAATTATTATAATAAATAATAAAAATAATGGTAATAATAAATTAAAGATATTTTAGTAACTTAAAATAATTTGTTTTGATTTCAAGATAAAATAAATACATCAATAACAATACAATTTATTTTAATTTTAATTTTTATAAATAAAATAAATAATTTATTCTGATTCTTGTCCTCTATTTTGATTTTAATATATTCCATTAGCGATTACCAAATGCACCATTAAAATAAAGAAAAAAATGGAACACAGTCAATGTATATCTTAATTTACCGAAAGGGAAAAAGAATCAAACATTGTTGATTTATTCGGCCTACCCAAATGGTGTAAAATTTTTAGTTGTCTTATGAGGACCACTTCATTACTTCTGACATAGCTTTGAATACTTTGACAATTAATGGCCATAGTACGACCGCAGCAGTATCCCACATTCTCTATTGAAAACATCAACTTCGCGGTTATTCAATAGGATTTTTATTCTTTATCTTAAACTTATGATATAACATATAGATTAAATACTTTTTTAATTTTATATAGTTCGAGTCAATTATTCTTGTCGATTATATTATTCAGTTAGTTTTTGCAATACTCGACTTATTTGTGAACTATATTATGAGTGAATGAATCTAAAATTTCATTAGATCTTAGATGATAATATATTTGTGAAATTATAATAACTAACTTTGAAAAAGAAAAATGAATGGGTGATGAGATTGGACAAGGATTCAGTATTGATATGATTTTTGTACTTTTTAAACTACATTTTGGATTTTAATTGGTTGAAATAGATAAATCTTTTAAATTTTAACGGCCATTAAAATATATTCGGAAAGAATTCAGATGAGCGTTGATGTTGTGATAGAAAAGAAAATAAAACTTATTTCACTTGAAAATCTTATTTTTAAAGAATAAATTAATATATAAAAAAGTCTATTTATCTTAAATTGAAATCTTAATTTTAGATGAGGTCCTACGCAATTGCCTAAGTTGGTTAAGAGTCGATCCGCTAATAGCGTAAACTCAAGGATCAATAGTTTTAAACGACGAGTGGGGGTTTTATTGTAGGCACTTCTACATCACACATCACTGAAAGATGTGAGTGATGAGCATAAAGCGGATGATCTACTCTGGACAGAAAAGAGGGCTTGTGGGTGGGTTCGAACCCATACAAAAAAAGTCCAGAGTTGATGATATTTACTAATGGATGTCTCAGATGGTATCCCACTCTCAATCAGAAGTGTATGTCAAGCCAATAATGGCTTGCTAATATAGGGTCTCAGATAGTATCAGAGCCATTCCAAGTCCCAACCAAAATAGTACGTATCAAATTGAACAATATGTAACTAGTGGGCGGGTCATTTCGGACGCGCTCCAAATATGCAACCATGTAATTCAAATCTCATAATTCGTACTTGTGGAAAACAGAAGAGACTGATGAATCTAGCTTAGCATTACATAAAATATTAGTTTCGTTGCAGTCGTAGGAAAAGGACAATGGCAGCGGGACCCTGAGCATGCATTATGAGAATTAAGTAATTAAAGTAGCTGGTGGTTTCATCTCTCATGTATGGTAAAAACGTGAAAGGCACCAATCGAGCTCGTGATCCAAGACGACGGTGATGATGATGAATCATAACATTAATGTCCCACTACATACTGAAAATTCTGTGTTGTGTTAGAAAGAGAGAGAGTTCTGGAGCAATTTATGGTTCCCAGTAGTAACGTAACTGCCAAGTTGTTATTGTTGTTGTTGTTGTCTGTTATTATCGTCTTGTCAATTGTGTATGGCATGTGCATGCCTGGCCCTTGCCCTCACATTTCACAACCTCAGTCTCGAGGCTTTTAGATTTTAGCCTTGCAAGCTGTCTACTTAACTTTAGGGAAACTATAAGCTGGCTACAACATGCCGTCTGGAGAATGAGATTCATGCACCAAACTCATGCTTTCTTTCTCTCATTAACGCTCTGTTGCCAGCAAAAATTTCAACAAGGACAATGTTACTTTTGACAAAAATATGGGTTAAAAATTTTTTGACAAAAAGTATGAAAAGACTAGAAGCGAATTGTTTATGACTTCTTGATGTTTGAGTCTTTTATTTTTTTTTTTCAAAATTTTGTAACCCATTTTTTTGTCAAAGTAGCATTATTTTTTTTCAAGATTTTAACAATGTCATATTTTCACCATGTCATTTATGTGTCGGTTCAATAGAATTGTGTCACGTACATATTTACGTAAAATCGATTCATCACAACACTAACTATTGAGATGTAAATGTGGGAGAGGAAATTTAAAATATGTGGCATGATTGGACTATGACTTCCTCATGATATTAATTTATTTTAAGTGAAATTCACACGATTTAATGAATAAAAGTTAAAATAGTTAAGTTCTTACCGTGCCCTATCACTAAACATGATTTTTAAAAGCTCAAGAGAGCTTGGAGTAGGAGAGTATCATAATTTGAGAGAATTACGTAATTTTTTTTTAAAAGAGTAGGATAATTAAGATTATCATGAGTTTTTTTTGAAATTTTATAAATTATACACTCGTCCATTAATAATAGTTTGTGGATACTATGTAAATTAATTGTTAAGATTTTATTACTTTTTTAAAAAAAATTCAATAACCACTCATGAAAATTCTTAAGTTTGCACTTTGTTCAAGAGAAACTTAGATCCAGAGAGATGATTAGTTGGCTTTGTGTGTATCAACTAAATAATATACGATGCAGAAGCTTTATTCAAAACTATAGAACTCACATTCATAATACTTTTTTTTTTTTTTGGGTATAAATTAATATAAATGAGTAAATCTCGTAAACTAATCGGATTTAAATATTAATAATATTCGAATTTTATGAATTTGGCATCGAGATTTTCTAATGCCAAATTCAATCTTAATAAAATTCAATGAAATTATCTAACCCAAATTATTGTGAGATTGAAGAAACAACACAATATTTGGCGCAAAATCAACTCAACAGCAATCAAATAATTTAACTGCTATTTTTCAGAAGATCAAATCAAAACTTGATGAAAATAAAGTTTAAAAAACTTCATGTCACCTCCTACACTAAGAGATGATTCTTCAATTTGTCCCACTAGGGTTGATAGAAACATTTTACTTTTTCTGCTTTACCTGGTTGGTGAGAGCCAACTAGCCAGAGCACGCAAAAAGAAGTATTCTGTGATACGCCGGTTAATATTCAACGCGTACATACATGTATGTACATGTTGGCACAATCCAACATCAAATGTTGTGTTGTATACATCAAACAATAATATCGATTGATAATTTGCATGCGCATGGAATTAGCTTCAGAACCATTAATATAATCAAAATGGGGGTCCAACTTGTACAAAGATTGACAGCACATTTTTATATGCACACTCGCCTTCACTTCACGCAACGCGACCTTCTTCAAGGGCACACAAGTCGAAACCAAACAAAACAAGTCGTAGAGCCATATTCTGTTGTTACTCTCAGTCTTAATTAGAACACGCATGCATATGGGAATCTGGCTCTAGGGGTTCAAAGATAAGAACAAGACATTCTCGTGCTTGTTCCTATCATTCATTGAATTTTGAGTGTGAAAGGGTGTGAGAGCACCAAGCTAATTAATCATTAATTTGCACTTCTCTCTACAGTTTCATGTTAGATCATGCTATTTAGCTTTAGTTTTGTATTCTAAAACACGTGGATTTCTTGACAGTAAAAGATGACGTGTTAAAAATTTATAATTAGAATATTATATACATATTACATATCCATCAATATTATAAAATTAATATATCTTGACATATGTGAGATCGAATTAAATTGGACCTGTTTTCAAATATTTGAAAGAAAATTAATACTCACTGTGACACACACACACACCTAGATAGAGTAGTGACACAGATGTGATGCAACATCGTTTCAACATTAACATAAAGGGATTTTTTTGTGGGGGTTGTATTATTGTGGTTGTCATATTTCTGATGGGTGCAGAATTATCTTTATTGACCGACTTTGACATATGGACAAGTGGGGAATAGATGTATCAATTTCTAAGGCTCTCGGCCGTGAAAATAGTTGAATGCTTTTATCTGTTTATCTTGCTTTGACAATTGCTTTATAACATTCTCTGTGCTTCTTCTTTCAATTCCTCCTTTTTTGCAATCAAAGTGCTTTTAGAATAGAACCTCTAGCAATTTTGTGTCACAAATTTCTCCCTCAACAAGCAATTAAGAGGTAGACTACTCATGCTTCAATAATTAACAACTTGCGGGTTAACGTCAATTAATTAGTTAAAGCATAATCACAAATAAAAAAAAAAATATAGCCAAGTGGGAGAAGTCAATAATAACGCGTATAAAAATGTTTCAATCTAGATTTTTAAAATGCGGGAAAGTTCGAGAAAACGCATAAACTATGCGGTTTATACGCTTAAATTTTAAATCTCTTAAACCCCACGATTTTAAAATTTCTCTGGACTATTCCTACACTTCAAAATTCTAATCCAAAAAACTACTAATAACACATGTATATATATGTGTGTGTGTGTGTGACACAGCGCTAATCAAACAGGAGTAAATAAGCACAGCAATGTCGGCATCGAGTGAGGTCATTGCTTTGCCAATCATATTCAACTGTTTTGATTTTGCCAACCATTTATTACTATTGTTATTCATTGTTATTTTGGGTATGGTAATGAAAGTTATGTGATCAAAAAACAAGAAGCGAATCCGTAGAGTGTGGTTCATTTCTTTGGTAGTATCATTCTCGTCCCGTTCTCGCTGGCGCTTGTCTATTACTCTGAGCTCTATTTATTTGTCACTGTACGTCAAATAATGGCTGGATGAGACAACTCTGTTTTTAAATTCGTCTAAAAATTAAAAATTCATGCAAACTGTCTTGAAAGCGGACGTGCACTTTTTGTTTATCACATGTAAACACAAGTTGCTGTTGCGCTATCGCGAAACTTTTCAAAAACTAATAAAGAATCGTTTTTTTCCGTTTCAGATTGTATTGGGCTCGATTTATCTCTTGAAGCGCCTGGCCCGTTTAATTAATTTTCTTTTTCTTTTCTTGAAACAAGTCCGTTTAAATACATTAACCGAGGGCTGGATTTAGGAGTTCGCTCTTGAGAAGGTCTTTTGACACTCCTCAAAACTCCTTATAAAACCTTTTTTCTTTTAATTTTTTAAACTGAAAGTACCTAAATAACGAAATACAATTTAATTCATTTTTTTATTTTTTTTAAATGGAAATTTAACTAAATATTTAAATAGATTATTTTTTTAATAAACATTTTACACCCACGCCATTCTATAATTTATATATATTTTTTAATTTTATAAAAAATATGTTTTGGGAAAGTTATAGAAGTTTAAAGTTACGAAAATAGAAACCATATAATTAGAAAAAATATAATTTAAGATTTTGGGACTTACATGTAATTTATAAATAAAAAAATTTAAGAATATTAAATTTTTAAGGGTAAAATATTTTATGAGAAGGCGGTTGATTTATTATATTCGGTTGTATTTTATAATTTAAACTAGAAATATTTTAAGAAATAATATTTGAAAACGGAGTTGTAAGGATTTTAGAGGGGTGTTAAAAGCTGCACCCTTTTCTTTCAAGTCAATAGAGGCCCACTGGACCTATAGGTTAAGAACATTTAAGTATGCCCGTTTGTTTTGGGTTCACATGTCTTGCATTTTTTTTTTTTAAGTAATGATTTTTAACTCCTTTATTTATCTCATTAACCCCCACATTTTAATTAATCTCTTTATTTTCTGAATCACTCGTGGTTTGCATACCAAACTCTCTCTCAAATCCAACAACCTCAACGAGAAAGCATCCAGCCACGTTGGTTTGCAACCCTATTCAAACTCAGACGTGTCTTCGACATAATTTCAGCTGCCATAACATTGCCCATAATCGCAGCAATTGACAGCATCGTATTGCTGTCATTGTTTCTGATTCTCAATTGTTCTATTAGCCTATGGGCCAACAAATATGAATATAAAAACTTTTCTATAGAGTACAACATCTTATAGTAGTAGGCAAACAAATGAGATCATCAGCCATAAAAAGCATTATTAAAAGCACCAAACAAATAATTAAAGAGATATATATTCTCATATATCATTGTGTGTGTGTGTGTGTGTTTTTTTTTTTAATTATTTATTTATAAATTATTTGTGTTATTAGGAGTATTTGACATAAGAAAAAGCCATCTTATATAAGAAAGTCTTATTGCTCCTATGATCAATAATATTAGAAAAAAGCAATGTCTGATCGAGATGGAAAGAGAGAGCTGATAAAAGACAAAAGGAAAAAAATTAATTTTTTAATAATAATATTTATGAAAATAGATTCAAGAAATAAAATAAAAGGATCAAATATCATTACTCATTTTTTAAAATTAATTACGTCTAGGTCGGATTTGAAATTGTCAAACAAAATTATTTTAGTTCTCGCTATCTTTGGTTTGAATTTCGGAAAAAAAGAACTAAATCAATAAAAAATATAAAGAAAAATAAAAATCTTGAAGCGAAACGAACCAAAATTCAGGTTTAATTTGTTCAGGTTCGCTAGAAATGTGCATGAAGTGCCTACTCCTAAGTGGACTAAAAACAATTGAAATTGTTGAACCACATAGCACGTATTAGATAGATTTCCAATTAGTTTTCATGAAGAGAAATTTATTATTTCCATACATAAAGTCAGTAATTTATATTTTTAACAATGTTAAAAAAATAAAAAGTCCTTGTGTTTTGCCATTTATTTAAGGAGAAAAATGAAGAATAACTCAAATGATTTGAAATCTTCGAAGAGATTATTATGATATTAACATAAAATTTTCAAAAAGAAAAAAAAAAGAAAGAAAGTTTTAACATGAAAAATGATTCTGAAATCTGAACCGCCAACTCATGCTCTACATGTGTACTTAGTTTTTTTATCTTTCGCAAATTTAGTGATCTCTGATCTGTCAATGCTATTGCTAACTTGGCCACGCCGCAATAGCATCGTGATCCAAGGGTGATTACTCTCCAAAGTAATAATTATAATAATAATAACGATAAAAACAAGAAGAGGAACGCTCTGTAAATTGTAAAATAATGGAGCCGAAACCCAAAACCAAAAGTATATTTCCATTTGCGGTTCACTCAATTTGGGCTCCTTCCAATCGGCGCCTAAAATTTCTGACATTTTGTCCCCGTCCCCAAAACCCAAAACCTAAAATCCCTCCTTTGACAATTTGATTCACTAACAAAATTTGAACCCAAACCAAAAAAATATAAATTTCAGTTCCCTCCTCCTTCTCACTAATCCAAAATTTTAAACTTGAAAAAGAGAAAATTAACACTTTCTGCAAAACTTTATATTATCCCTCCAAACCCAAAATGAACCCATTACTCAACATTACAAATAGAAATAGCAACTCATGTTATCCCCCCTCTTTCATGATTAATTCGCCAAAATGGAGTATGACAAAGAAAATATCCCTCCACCGCTAATCAGCCCAGTTGCAGTAACAGCCCCAGCACCATCATTCAAGAAAAGCTTTAAGAGAAGATTAAGAGCGCCGCTCGCCGATATTTCAAATCTCTTCAATAGCTCAGTCTCAGTTCAAACAAATTCTAATCAAGAAAGCGATCGCAATGTTTGCTTCTTGTCACGTCCTTCTGTTTCTCGCAAGAGAAAGGCTGCTGATCAGGACTTTGGTTCGACTGAAGGGACTTGCGCCAAGTCTTTGAGGATGGGATTTAGATAATTTATACGCATTCACTGTGTGTTGATTCTTATATGGCATATTATAATATATACTTGTCATATTTTGTTCATTCGATAACTAATACTGGTAATATAAATTTCATCTAAAAATTTGTTATTATTTGTTATGTTTTGGTTTCTTTCTTATTCATATTCAATCGATGTGTCTTTTAAGCTTCCATAAATATTTCAATATCGGAGTGCGTATATATTGAGATTTGTGATTAAGTTGATTATTTCATTGTTTTTCTTCTACAATGATCTGGGCAAAATTGAAGAATTAGATGGAAAAAAAAAAAAAAAAACTCTTTTGGATTGTATTACCGATATATTTTTAAGATTTTTTTGTTATATTTAATTATTCCAATAAATCATAAATTTATATGTTACATGCACCGAGGTAAAGATGAGTAAAAAATGGAGTTCGTATAATCGATAATGATTTGACCAGTGACTG
This sequence comes from Luvunga scandens, assembly GCA_030449905.1. Taxonomy (NCBI): domain Eukaryota; kingdom Viridiplantae; phylum Streptophyta; class Magnoliopsida; order Sapindales; family Rutaceae; genus Luvunga; species Luvunga scandens. Next base: position 3,204,020 of record JASUUG010001122.1, on the reverse strand, counting down.
AAACACAACCAGGATTTGGTGTATAAGCGTAAGCCTATTAAGCAGTGTTAGAATGAAGAAACTACATACTTATATAATCCGGAATAAAAATTTAAAAATTAAAAGTGGCGAAACGTAAAATTTCCAAAGATGTAAGCTAAAATTTCACTAGGGCCCTTATCTTCTGTAGATATTTTCAGGTTCTCAACCTGGTGGATCATACATAGGTTTGCCCAATGGATTTGACTTTGATTTGAAGGAACGTAGCCACAAATAGAGATGGATAATGAACTGTGTTTAATTTTTTTTTAAAGCCTAGCACAGCTCAGGGTGTGAGCTTCCTCGTGCCATGGGTTGTGTTTTAAAAAACTCATCAATTTTTTTTTCCTCTCAAACTCACATATTTTTTAAGTTAATATGCCTAGTGTACCTTTTTAAGCTCATCAACTCATATAATAATAATAATTAATTTTTTTTTCAAAGCTTAGCAAGACTCATTGTATGAGCCCACTTGTGCCATAGGCCATGTCTAAAAAAGACCCATCAACCTTTTTTTTTCTTCCTCAAGCTTACATGTTTTTTAAGCTAACGTACTTAATGTGCTTTTTCAAACTTATCAACTCATATGATAATAATAATATAAATTTTTCTTAAGGGTTAATTTAATTGTTAACTTAGAATTGCGTAGAGTCATAAATTATAGTTCATAATAATATTAATATATATATTATAAAATCATAATATCCATTATTTAGTTAATAAATTATAAACATAAATCAAATTTTTTTTGAAACTAAGAATTAAATAAATTTAAAAAAACTTGAGTTAATAAAATATATTAAAAGATTCAATTTCAAGTTATTTGTAAAATCATAAAATTTTAAGTTTACTTTCATTAAAAATTAAAACGTGCTTATTGCATATTTTTTCATGTATCGTGATTTTAAGGACCGCATGCCTAAAATCTAAGAGCAGCTCAGTCCAGCCCACGTACGTGCTGCACTGTGCTGCGTGCTCCATTTACACGCTTGTGTTGTGTTGTGTTGTGAGGACACATGTCGAGCCTTATGTTATCCGTCCCATTAGGCATCTCTAGGTGCTACTGCCAATTGGTTCGATTGGGAATTTGATGATTTTTCTTATGCATTTTTATATTTTTGTGATTTAATTAGGATAAATTAGGAATTTAAAATCTTGGGGAGATGATTTCGTCAATCGTGAGAGTGAGTCTAAAGCAGCGTTTACATTTTGGATTGGAGTGGAAATTCTGAGGAGTGGGAATCTTAGGATTGGGAGTGTGGAGTAGAAGTGAGAATATGTTATTTACTTACACTGAAATGGGAGTAGGTAATTGAAGTAAATAATTTTAAATTATAATTTTATCCTTATTTAAAAAATTATAATTTTTTATTTCAAAATTAATTCAAAAATACATTTTTAAAAATAAAAGTTTATTTTATTTTATTTTTAAATTAATAATAATTATTAATATTCATAATTATGTAAATTATTATTATTTTTACTAATTTTAATTTTAATTATGTAAATAAAAAATTATTGATAAGAGTAGCACAAATGAAATATTATTATTATAATATAGTACAAAATTAATTTTTTTAAAATAAAATATTTATAATTATTAAATACTAATATTAAATAAATATAATACTATTATTTTTAAATAAATATAATAATATTATATTTTCAAATAAAATAATATATAATAATATTATTAATTCTTTATGAATATAATAATAATATTTTTAATTAAAAATAATAATATTATATTTAAATAAATTTAAAATTATGATTTTTAATAAATATAATTTATAAAATAATATAATATTATTATTTTTTTAAAAAAAAAAAACACCTTAATTTATATAAATAAATATTAAAATAGAAAGAATTCACACTTCTCATTTCCACTCCAATAAAATAAATAAAGGCATCATAATTTTTTTAACTGGAAATCTGAGTCTCATTCATGATTCTCAAATTAGTGTCGGATCGACTAATTTTAATTCCCATTCGCCCTTTAATTTTGTAAATAAATACATCAATCAATCATTTCTGTATTCATTCGTAGTAGTCATATCATGAGCGTAAAGTTAATAGCAACGGAGTTCTTTGCACCAACTTCAAAATTTTAACGACCACAACCGACGAAAAACGATTCTGGGATCTGTCAGTGAACCACTTCGAAAAAGTTTTAGTCATCTATCCTATAAGCATTGAAGGCATGCATATTCAACATATGGCGTCATCTTTCCATTAATATTTTAAAATTTAATTGGCGCGAGCAAATCCTTGACTTTACCATCCAGTTGGCCGGCTTTGGAATCACTTACATATCATAGTATGGTGCTTGATGATATTATCCCAAAAACATAATTAAACAATAACCGTTACAAATCATGCGGACGAAAACATATATAATGATATATTTTTAATTAATTCATTGGCATGTCTTAAAAGCTTTGACTTCTTCATTCACTTTAATTTAGTGTAATTAATTAATTATTGGTTTTAAGTGCGCCCAAAATGTAATAACATCGAATACGTAAGATGCGGCCACCATTTACCAATTAATTAAAAAGTTTTTAATCAGACAAATGCTAGTAGTAAAAATGCTACTACGCTTCAATCAAACCTATTTTCTTTTCTTTTTTTCTTTTTTTCTTTTTTCTGAGTTCAGATTCGGTATTGATAATACACTACAAGAGTTTAAGTCTTTAGTGACCAACTTTTTAGCGACGATCTTTTTTCATCACCATAGCTATGTTTAGCTACGAAAATAATATACAAGAAAAAAATTAATATTTATTTAAAGTTTTTAGTGATGAATTTTTAGTGAGGAACTTCTATTTTATTGCTAACAAATGTGAAAATTTAAAAAAAAATTGGCAGATTATTCTATGTTAAAATTAAATTTTAGCGACGAATTTTAAATTTTGTTGCTAAAAACTTCAATTTCCTATATATATCATTTACTTCATTTCTTTTATTTTTTCTTTCTCTCATTTGCTCATTCCCTCACTTTTATTCTTTAATTTTCTCATCTCTAAATATATAATTTTCATTTTCTAATTTAATCTCTACTTCTTTTTTCTTTTGTTTTTAACATTGTGTAATTTTTTTGTTTTTACTTACCTTATTTATTACAACTTGTATTATTATTATGTTTGTATTTATTATGTTAACTAATTATTGTGTATTTACTTGTATGGAATATTGAAGATTAATTACATCAACATAAAGAAAATCAAGAAATTTATATTCATTTGTGATAATTTTCTTTTAGAAAAATAGATATCAAATTTTGCATCATTTTATATTTTTCATCAATAATAATTTTTCTTTTCAAATTGGTAAATTCTCTTTTTATCTTAATGATGTTAATTGTCATTGTAATTTAGTATTAAAAATGATAATATTTTAACAATAGTAATAATAATTAATCCATGTCGAACGAAGGTCGTTATTGGATAATGGTGACGACGATCAGCATTATAGAATATTGTACGGATGTTGTTGCATGTATACCTCACCATCACTTTAGAGGCCATTCATTTGTCAACGTTAGACTTTCTTGTTAAGGATTTCCATCTTCGTGCTTTTCCACTATTATAATATAATTCCCATACGACGCTCGCAGACCCGTCTGCAATAATTGTGCACACATATCCACTAAATTCAATGTAACGTACTTATATACCATCCTTCTCCAAAATTGCAATAATTAAATTATGATTATCAGGAATTCAAAGATCCTTCAATATTAATCAAGTGACATCGATCGATGACAATTACCTAGCTTGGGCTTAATTTGTTCGATTGATGAGTTGCAATAAATAGGGAGAATCTCGAGAGAGTTTCGCGGTGCATGTAGAGCCAAGTTACATTTCTAGTCATTGATTTGATCATCTCAGTCATCTGGATGATGATCACATACAGAAGTACAAAATAAACTTTCGGGCCAGCACGCAATATTTGTTTTGGAGCGGTGAGAGAGCTAATACAAACAAGAGCAAACTCGCGAACGTATTTGACATGATTCACGTGGAGGCGATGTGTGTGCGTGTGCTTTATATATATATAAAAGAAGTTCAAAGCATCAGAATGTACTTTGTCCCTTCAAGTTCGCAGGAGAGAAACTTTCAACGCCAGAAAGGGCTGCATTTCGAGAGAGAGTAACCTTTCCAACTTCAGAAGTGGCAACCACTAACTAGACTCATATCCTATGTCCTATTTGTGATTGGTATTTAGGTCGTATCACTTTTTTAGTTAGTTACTGCTACGGTAGAAAAAAAGAAGAAGCTATAATTACAAAATAAAAAGTGATGAGTGTAGCAAATAAAACTTTTAAATAATGATTTTGACAAAAATAATAAATATATCATACGTTTTTCATTATACAAGTATAAGATTAAATTATCTTAGCTTCCGAACCATAGCACCAAAGTTTATCAAACATTTTAGTGCTGTTTAACTTAAAAAATACAGCTACTCAATTTCAATATTGAATAGGGACATAATCGTGCAAATTTGAGAACTGATTCAATCCTTCTAAATTTGAAATGTCATATGCGTACTTTTGTATATATATTTGAGTCATTATATAATAAGAGATCTCTTGTTTTATTAAAATAAGGGATAAACTAGAAGACAACGAAATTACATGTTCTGATGGTACATTTTATTTTATAATATATTGATATGTGTATTTTTATTGTCTTTTAAGAGATCCCTTATTTTAATAAATGTATATGATATCTCATTCAAACGTTACTATATATATATATATATATATATATAGGAAAATGACATCAACACTTTGTGTTTTGGCAAAATGGTGATAGGGACTATATTGTTTGCAGAAATTATCACGACAAAATAATATGAGTCTCTCTGTGTTCAGGAATATAGTGAATTGGAATACAGCTCATATCTCATTAGACATGGCTGCCGCCTATTCAAAATTATGTTGCATGCAGTGCTCAAACTTAAGCGGATATTGGCATTGACTCATCACCACAAAACAAGACAAACTAATAAGCACACTCATTGTCATCCACTTTGTCTGAATTTAATTCAAATGGAAAGCAGCATTGAAGTACTACTACTATATAAGGAGAGTTCAGGATCACAGCGAGAATATTGGAAAGCTTTGAGAGCAATTTTCATATAAAATACGCATATGGCTAGCTTGAAATTCTGCGCATGTCTTGCTTTGCTTTTGATGGCGTTCTCCAGGTTCGAAAGTAGACCTCTCGGGAATAATTATCCTGAGAGGAAGAACAATGTTGTAAGCAAAATTTGGCGAGAATTATTGCTTGAGAAAACGAGAGAAGAACTTGAAGTGAAGCTGGGGAATAATGAAGGAGCTAGTCGCATGTATTATGACTCAAAGAGAGTCAGTGCTGGAGGACCCGACCCCAAACATCATTAAGATGAATTACAGACCCGGTGCAAGTGGATCGATTCACAAGCAACATTGGAGTTTTAATTATAGGGTTAGCTTGTGACTTTGACATGTAATTCAAGTTATAATAATATATGAATTCGTAAGTAATGGCGTTAAGATGGCTTTCATTAATCTTTAACTGGCCACCTGAATTCGAATACTTATAAAAGTATGGGATTCAGAAATTCCTTTACTATTACCCATCTTAAACTTTTTAGTATTTACATGTAATATTTTGATAATTACTTTCTTGCCAAATTATAAAAATGTGGTAATATTTATATATATATATATATATATATATATATGTCTCCTAATTAATTATGCATTAAAGGTTAAAAAAGGTACTCTAAATGAAGGGGATTTCAACAATAAACGGGACGTCAGCATGCATACTCCATATACTTACTTAGCCAGCTAGCTATATGTATGTGGTCCTTCATGAAAAATAAATAAAGATTTTAGGAAGGAAGACGCAAGAGCAGTCTCTTTCGGTTCTTACAATCAGTGTGTAATTATCCTCACTGTATTAATTAGGTCATCAAATACCACAAGCCAGCCGCATTGCATTTTCCTTTTAACACTTTCGCTAGATCACATTGGCAACTTGACATATCAAAACTGTACGATCAAAGTTATAGTTTTGCATTAATACAACAGATTATAAAGATCGATTCGATTACCACCACCAACAGTCAAAATATAAGCATGTGATCGATGAACATTAGATAATAAAATTGTAAAAGTAATTAAATATTAAATTATACACATTCACAAAGGTATACATGATACAGAATTTTTAAATCTCATTACATAGCTTAGATATTAAGACCGAATGGTAAATTTGTAACTCAATAAATATATATCCAAACAGAATCAAGTAATAGTTGCAAATCAAAGCTATAATTTACCAACTTGTATCTCTCCTTTTGATTTGATTAAATTTTATGAATCATTACTTGTTTAATCTTTATATTATAAACTGTAGAAGAGCTCAATTCTCTAACGCCAAAGTAGGTTATAAATTATATGTTTGATGTGACAATCTACTACCTATTTTATGCGTAAACATGATATGATGAAATCAATTAAATTGACCTACGCACTTTTAGGTTTTTATTAGTTTGTTCCTTCGTTATCGTGTGTACATGTTGAAAGAAGTTAATAGCTAATTAATCAACACAAACAAGTGTCACTAATTTAATTTGTTGGTTCATGGTGGTTATTGGTGACTTGATCCATGCATGTGGCTACAGCCTACAATGTAAATATGAACACGCTTGTTCGTTCACCACATCCCAGCTTATTGTCCTGGATAGCTTGAGTCATTTCGTGAGATGCTTTTTCCATTATATTGATATGAAAATAAAATGCTTTAGGCATATAGTTAGTGCACACCAAGGGTTTATGTAAACGCTACAAGGTGTACAAAAAAGACTATTTATTAAAAATCAATCTTAAAGCATTTTATACATCATGTGGTTGCCATAATCTTAATTTAATACTTTATGATATGGCTAATTCTTGTCCTATAGCTATTTCATTTTTTGGAGTTGTATAACATATTTATTCATTATTTTCTTCTTCAATGAATCAATCGAAAATTTTACAAAATAATATACCCAATTTAACTGTTAAGTCATTGTCACAAACACATTGGGAAAGTCATATTGAAAGTGTGAAAGCAATAAGACTTCATGCTCCACAAATAAAATATGCTTTCCTTGAATTAGAAGAAATTAATGAAGATTCTAAAATAAAGATTGAAGCTAATACTACGTTTACTAAATTGGAATCGGACTAAGCTAGAATCAGAATGGATAGGAATAGGAATAGAGAATAGGAATCAGAATAACTTGTTTACTTGAACTATAAGAATCGAAATCGAAATGAGCTAGATTGCCATTAATGTGTTTGCTTTGTCTTGGAATTTGAATCGGAATGAATTAGATTGCAACAAATTACTAAAAAGTACTTAATGAATTATCGTCATAATCATTATTTTATATTTTAATTATAGTGATTATTTATTCAAAAATTATTATTATTATTATTGTTGTTGTTGTTGTTGTTGTCAATAATATATTGATATATTAACTAATTTTAAAATTAATTAATTGTAATAATATACTAATTAATTGTAATAATTATATTATTAATTATTATAATAACATATTAATTATTGTGATTATTTAATCAAAAACTATAATTATTAATATATTATTGTTAATAATATATTTATTATTAATTAATAGTAATAATTATATCAATTAATTGATGATAATATATGAATTATTTATAATAATTATATTAATAATTATTATCATAGTAAATTAACAACAACAACAACAACATATTAATTATTGTGATTATTTATTCAAAAACTATAATTATTAACAGTTATTGTTAATAATATATTAATATATTAATTAGATATAATAATTATATTAATTAATTAACTATAATAATATTATATTAATTATAATAATATATATATTAATTATTGTGATTATTTATTAAAAAATTATAATTATTGATAATTATTGTTAATAATGTATCAATATATTAATTATTTATAATATATTAATTAATTAATACTAATAATATATTAATTAATTATAAAGGAGGGCAAAGTGAGCATTTTTTTATTTTGGAGAGGGGCAAAATGAGAATTTCAGGGAATGGAAGATTGATTCCCATCTCCCTCCATGGGAATTAATTTCCCATTCCCCATTCCCATATAATGGCGGGCTCTACGATTCCAATTCATATTCTAATCCTTGCTTCATTTTTGTGAAGTAAGCGTCATCAATCATTCTGATTTCGGATTTCAATTCTTTAATCCGGGGAGCAAATGCACCATACGTGTTTAGCAATATATGAATTGGAAAATTTTGAATTCATATTCGATATGATTATTTGGTATGATATATTATTTGTTGTTAACTATGTTTGTAAGATCTTACAAAAAGAAGATATGCATATTAATGTTGCCATAGATCAACTTAAAGGTCTTATTTCTTTTTTTGAAAGCTTTAAAGAAAATGAATTCATGTTTGCTATGATTTCAACTAAAGAAATTGCAAGTGAAATGGGAATAGAACCTAAATTTCATAAAAAAGTGTAATTCGTAGAAAAACAAAATTCAATGAAAATATTAGCGAAGAAAGAATTTTGTCTCCTATAGAGTCTTTTAAACTTAATTATTTTATATACATAGTAGACGAAGCCATCTTTTCAATAATGGGTAGGTTTGAACAGTTTCAAATGTGTGAGAATATGTTTGGATTCTTGTTTAATTTCAAAAAATTACAATCGTCAAGTGACAATGTTTTAAAAACTTATTGCGTTAATCTTGAAAATGCTTTAAAACATGATATGCTTTCTGATATAGATGGTTTAGATTTGTTTGCAGAGTGAGGAATTTTAAAAGAAGTTTTTTGAAGTTAAAAAAAATACCCCGCTTGATGTAGTTAATTTTTTGAAAAAAATTAATTGTTTTCCAAATGCATATATTGCTTATAGAATATTATTAACAATACCAGTAATAGTTGCTTCTACAAAAAGAAGTTTTTGAAAAGTAAAAGAGAGATTGTCAATTTCCCCCATTCTGTAATCAATATATACCATTTGTCCCTTACTAGTTTTATAATAGTTAGTAACCCCCAAACGTCATAAGTTTATAATATTACCCTTATTTTCAAATGCACTTTTATTCATATTTATTATAGATTAAACAAATCACATGGATGGAAATTAAAATAAAAAATTAAGTATTAAAAATAAGAAATATATGTTTTGATATTAAAAAATTAATAATAAAATATTTTTCTTGAAATTTTTTTATTTTATAAACAATTTCTTGTAAAATGATAAAAAATTATTATAAGAAAACTTGAATGATAAATAAAAAATTATTATAAAATAAATAATAAAATATTTTTCTCGTACTTTTGCATTTAATTTTAAAATATTTATTAGAAGAAAATATTTACAAAATAAAAAAAGAGCAAAAAAAAATTATTATTAATTTTTTGTTTACACCAAAACATATATTTCTTGTTTCTAATACTTATCTTTTATTTAGTTTTCATTCATATAATTTATTTAATTTATAATAAATATAAATAAAAGTGTATATGAAAATAGAAGTAATGTTGTAAACTAATATTGTCAAGGAGGTTATTGGCTATTATAAAAACAATAATGAGGTAAATGATATACTAATTACAGTACGGGGAAAATTACCAATCTCCCAAATTAAAATTCATAAAAACTTGTTTAAAATCAAGCATGTTGCAAGAAAAATTAAATGGATTAGCTATGTTATCTATTGAGAAAAATATATTAGCAAAAGTAGAATATAAAAATTTGATTAATAATTTTACATCTCATAAAGCTAGAAAATTTGATTTTAAATAAATAAATAAATTTTTAATAATAAAATTTTTTAAAAGGGCTAATTGAAACAATTCACTTAAGACCCTAAAAATAGTTGAGCCGCCCTAACAACAATGAATGCATAATCATTCATCAAAATCCAAGCTAAAACTTAAGTTAAGAGTAAGGTTGTTCTTTGTAGATATATATATAAGCTTTACTTTCTCATCTCATGAAAAAAATAAAAAAGTTGGTTGTTATGGTACATTTTATGCTAAATTTATTATCAAACACTTGGTTTCATAATTTTATCTCAAATTTCATATTAAATTATTTGACACATGATGTGTCATGCATTATATAGTTAATAATTTTTTTACAAGTTTCAAATAATGAATGTCACATCATTTGGTGATTAAATTTTGAGGTGCTTATGATAAATAATAAAGATGCTAATTTATATCTTGACTGATGTAATATTTATCTATTATATGATATAAAAATAATTTTATTAGTTATAAATTCATCATCTAATAAATAAATGATACATGAAGTTGAGGTACAAATGTTGATACTCTATCATTATTGTTAATATTAGTGTTTAGTTAACATAGTAAACACCTATATACTTTATACCTACACCATAAAAATTGAGAGGGCATAGGTTTGAGTTTTATTACCAAAAAAGGTTAGCTTTAGGATTTTAATTCCCCCATCTATTAGCAGAATGGTCCCTCCTATTATTAGGTAGGGGCACAGGAATATTTTTAAAGAAAAATTAATAATGTAACAACCACTAAACTAAATTAAAAGATTATGTGATATGGCAATCACTTACGTAATTTAAATGTGGAATCACATTCCTTATCATTGATCCATCATGATAAGCCCACTTCTGAAACTAGTGGGCCATCGGCCCACCCTCCCAGAACAGGATTTTTGCCTCTAAGATTAAGTTATGGGCCATGACCCACACAAAATTGTTGATCGTCCTTTGTGAAATTTCCCGCCTGCATGAGCTTTCATGGAGATTTCATCAAACACCATCGGCGCATTCTTCGCCTACTCAAAACTTGCTCGAGAGCTCCTTCCCTCCGCAACACAAAACCTCTCCATGCGCTCACCGTCACTGCAGGCCCAAACCCTGACCAACCCATCTTTCTTTACAATAGTATTATTTCATTGTACTCATCTGTCGGGGAATTGGCGACTGTCCGGAAACTGTTCGACAAAATACCCGACAGAAACGTGGTGTCTTTTAATAGCATAATTAGTGCTTACAGTAGATGTGGATATGTAGAGGACGCTTTAAGAATGTTTCTTTATATGATGAACCGGGGCTTTAAACCTACCCAGTTCACTTTTGGTGGGCTGTTGTCGTGTGATTCATTGAACCCTGTTGAGGGAGCTCAGTTACAGGCTTCAGTCTTGAAGAATGGATTATTTTGTGCGGATGTCTTTGTAGGGACGGCCTTGTTAGGGTTGTATGGGCGGCATGGCTGCTTGGATGAGGTGGTTTCTGTATTTGAGGATATGCCAAGGAAGAGTTTAGTGACGTGGAATTCAATGGTATCTATTTTCGGGAAACATGGGTTTGTTGAAGATTGCATGTTTTTGTTTCGTGAGCTTGTCAGGTCGGAGGTCCCTTTGACTGAATCTTCTTTTGTGGGTGTTATTCATGGACTGTCAAATGAACAAGATTTGGAATTTGGAGAACAGATACATGGTATAGTGATCAAGAATGGGTTTGATTATGAACTTTTGGTTGCAAATTCTTTAGTTAACATGTACTTTCAATGTGCAGGCATATGCTCTGCAGAGAAAATGTTCAAGGATGTTGCGATTAGGGATGTTGTATCATGGAATACAATTATTGGTGCATTAGTAGAAAGTGAAAATTTTGGAAAAGCATTTGAGCTCTTTTTAAGAATGTCTGTGGATATAGTGTTTCCCAACCAGACGACATTTGTATCTGTTATTAATTCTTGTGCTGGTCTGCAGAACTCAATCTTGGGAAAATTAATCCATGCTAAAGTAATCAAGAATGCTTTAGAATGTGATGTTTTTGTAGGTAGTGCATTGGTTGACTTCTATGCTAAATGTGATAATTTGGAGGATGCTCATCTCTGTTTCTGTGAAATATCTAATAAGAATGTCGTTTCGTGGAATGCTCTGATTTTGGGTTATGCAAGTAAAAGCTCTCCTACTTCTGTTTTTCGGCTGATAGAGATGCTTCAATTAGGTTACCAACCTAATGAGTTCACATTTTCTCATGTTCTTAGATCATCATTAGCCTTTGAGCTGTTCCAGCTTCATTGTCTGATTATTCGAATGGGATATGAGAATTATGAGTATGTGCTAGGCTCTCTCATGACGTCGTATGCCAAGAGTGGTCTCATATCTGATGCCCTGGCTTTTGTCACAGCTTTCAACATACCAAGAACAGTTGTCCCTGCTAACATCATTGCTGGAATTTACAACAGAACTGGCCGGTATAATGAAACAGTAAAGTTGCTTTCTCAGCTTGAAAGACCTGACGTAATATCTTGGAATATTGTGATTGCAGCTTGTGCTCACAATGGTGATTACAAAGAAGTGTTGGAACTTTTTAAATACATGTGTGCAGCTCAAATTTATCCAGACAATTATACGTTTGTCAGCCTTTTGAGTGCTTGCTCCAAACTTTGCAACCTTGCCTTGGGCAGTTCTCTTCATGGTCTAATAAAAAAGACAGAAATCATTTCTTCGGACACATTTGTTTGCAATGTGTTAATAGACATGTATGGAAAATGTGGGAGCATTGGAAGTTCCATGAAAATATTTGATGAAATGACAGATAGAAACATTATTACATGGACTGCTCTAATTTCTGCTCTTGGACTAAATGGTTTTGCTCAAAAGGCGGTAGAAAGGTTCAGAGAGATGGAATTTCTTGGATTTAAGCCTGATAGGGTTGCTTTGGTTGCAGTGCTTACAGCATGCAGACATGGTGGGTTAGTGAGAGAAGGGATGGAATTGCTTGAGGGAATGAATAGGATTTATGGGGTTGAACCAGAAATGGACCATTATCATTGTGTTGTGGACTTGCTGGTGAGATATGGACATCTTAAGGAAGCAGAAAAAATGATTACTACAATGCCTTTCCCACCAAATGCTCTTATATGGCGTACGTTCCTTGAAGGCTGCCAGAGGCATAGAATTGCAGAATATGATAGACTCAACTCAACTAAGTGTTAATTTCAAATGAGCACTTTGACTCCATACTGCTTATCATGGTTGCACAGATTCCTTATCCCTATCAGTTATGCTTGCTACAGTTGAGTAGGTTCCACAACATAGATTGGCCAAGTTGGGTTTAAGATTCTGTCTGGCAGAGGTCTGCTTAAGCTTCCAGGATAATACGCCATACAGTGAGGGAGTATTTGAAAACCTTGATCCCCTGCTTCTATCTCTGAAGGTATTATTATTTCCATTTCATTTAGGGAATGTAAATCACCTGGGCAAAAGCTAACCTGTTTATTAGAGAGACCCAAGACTAACCCCCCTTGTAGATGCAACGGCTCACTTTTTTAGTCCTTCATTTGCCCCCAATCAAAAACTTGGGCAAGACAACACTCAATCATCCAGTTGTTTAGGGACGTAGTTTTAGATGAGGTACCGGCTAAGAAACAGTCTTTGAAATCAGTTTGTTCAAATAAGTTATAAGATTATTTATTCGCGTTGAACATTACTGTTTTTGTCCCACTTCTACATTTCCTGATACAACATATTTCATTGCTCTTGCAATATCTAAGAAATATTTAATCAAGGCCATATTGCTATCTAATGGTGAGTTTGTTTGTTGTGCCTCATAATAGTTTGATTTTAAGTTCAAGTGGACTACTGATGTTTGAGAAGACAAAGCATAAACGAGAAAAGACAAGATAACAATATGAAAATTCTATCTGCTGTGATGAAATTAAAATTTTCCAAGGGAGAAAAGTAGCTTTTCTTTTCAACTTCATATGGGAACACTTTGCCTCTTCAAAATAATAATACTCCTGACGGTTAATGGACAGCTAATTGTATTTGGTGGTGATTGTAGTGTAAAGCTATGTTTCTTTCCTCCACTAGCACTACCTTAATTGCTGCTACTTCATTTGTCCTTGAAACAGATTTTCCATTGCCCAAAAGTGCAAGACGGAGGTCAAGATTCTGGATTTCTAATGCGAAGAGATAATCTTGGGACCATTTATGAAAGTGACTCTTTGAATAATCCTGTGGATGGTGTATGTGGCGAACTGGTGTATGTGGCGAACTGGTGACAGAAAGAAGCTTTAAGTGAATGGAAAATAATAATAAGTAACTCAGGGCCATGTGATCAAGCTTTGTTAAAGAACCACATCACTGTCTAGACTCTAGATAAGGCTCTTACTACTATATTTTTTTTTACTTCCATCTTCATTTGTGGTATCTCGGTTAGCACTCTCGTCCAACCTTGTTCCACACCCGGCTCAATTTTGAGGTGCCATGTGAATTCCAATCTCCATTAGCTAGCATAACCTGGTACCATGACCAAACCAACCACGTGTCTGACTGGACTTGGTCGAGATTCCCCAGCCCTACAAACAGAAAGCTGACATTCATGATTGTTCTTTTTTTTTTTTGTTTTGTAATTCATGAACCAAGGGTTATATATCATTAATTTTTTTTTATTTCACCATCGTTGGACCATATGAAAAATCTCTGATTAAATTATGCTAAGAAGTCAATTTTAAATACGTGGGGAATTGGGAGAAAAACATGCTTAAGATATTCAACCGCATGTGAAAATGTTTTTTGCCTTGAGTGAGGAATAATGCGATTCTAGACATGTTTTTACGAGCAATTCCCCCCTTAAATTTAAGTCCACCGCCTTCCGGAATTTCCCATTGAGACAAATAAATTGTTTCAACTGAAATGCAGTGCCATTGGTCTGGATGATCATGCATGGCAGGCATATCGGGGAACTACGGAAATGGAAGGAATAATTGCCGTTTTATATATATTTGTAATTTGAAGTAATGGAAAATCCACAAACATTCAGAAGACAAGAGGACATTTGTTCATGGGATGCATATTTGTCTTCTCCGTGAAACTTTCATAACGTTAGATATGATTATAAACAAAAGCATTGAGGAAAAACAAAAAATGCTGAATCTTATCTCCACTAGCTTTACTTTTTTGTCATGTTTGCATTGAGCTTCAAGTATAAATAGGGTGGTTCATTAGCCTGCTTCACTCACCTAAGGTGCCGATTGTCAAAACTGCTAGGTTTGTTTCAGACCTTAACTAATAATCTCGCTTTAGAAATCATCTTTTGCAGCATTCATTGGATGGCTTCTCAAACTGCTAGTCGAGTTTTGATGCTATTCTTTGTTGTCTTGCTGATACTACCACTTATCCTGAGGTCAGAGGCAAGATCCCTTAAACGGACGAGGATCGACAGTCGCCTTCTTTTGAATAAGTTAGGCTATGACAAGTTCAAACTGGAGTTCTTTCGACGGGAATCCATCTTAGATTCAGGAACCAAGAGAGTGTCACCTGGAGGACCGGATCCCAATCATAACTCATATTCTCCGACAATGCCTTAAGCATAGCTCTACTCATGAGATTGTTTTGAACAACTGCTACCGATCAATCTCTGTTGTATTATGTTGCTTTTGTTTATGTGTGTTTTTTTTTTTTGGGTTAAAAATATATCATAAACTGGAAATGCTTGTTTGTTTTCTCTATCACTCCTAAACTTCTATGATTGTAAAAGCCCTTCTGGATATATAATTCCTAATGTTTAAGTCTGAGAAGGACATGTTGAACACAAGTAAATCAGATGAACCATCTTCTGGAGAAACACAGCTTAAAAATTATTAATCTGAATGATAGTTCAATAATGAACAAACTAAAAAAATATAAGATTGATGGATTCATACAATGGACAAATATACTCAATAAATGTGGCTAGGGTTTAATATATCATGCCCTAATCTTAGAACAGGAGGTTTCTATGTTTTTCTTTTTTTTGGGGGGACAATGTTTTGTTGTGTCTCTCTCTCTCTCTGTTTTTTTTTTTTCAAAAAATTTATGTGGTCAATCAAAGGATTTGGACAAATGACTAATTGAATCTATGAGGACGATGCCTCACTCTATTATATGGAACGACGTAACGAACTAGGTGTCGAAGTGGCACTTGCGCAGGACAATATGGTCGGCTAAAAAAACTTAATTAATTATATACGTTCAACATTATAATTCAACAATTAATACAATCATCGATCTTGTTTAATTCTCACATTAAATCGATCAACTGATTAAGAATATATATCAAGATCTAAGTAATCTCGGAGAGAAGAATGGATATGCTGCTTCAGATGGATTTTTCAATCAGAAAACTGGGAGAATTCTAAAGTCATTCCATGTGACTATATATGCCTGAAACAAATTTCATATTTGAAACAAACGAGAAAAGATCTTCGTAACAGCCGGTTTATTTATCCAGACAAAGATATTTTTAACACTGTTTTGGTTTTGAAGGCTACCCTACAATCTTGCCCAATGCATTAGCTAGGCCTAGGGTAATTTTGTTTCCTCCTTCGGCAACTAACGACAACACGTCTTCATCTCATCATTCAGATCGAGGGTTCAAGTTTTTTTTTTCGAGTTTTACTTATATGTGTGGTGGCAGTAGAAATTTCTACTCATTTAAGAGTAGACTTTCTTGGGATAAAAGTTTGTAAGTAGCCTTCGTCTAGACTTGTCCTGACAGACCTTTGTTGGTATATATTAAAGAAAAAATTCTGCTTTCAATTTTAACGTTATGAATTATGGTACTTTGTGATGAAGCACGTCATGATTTTTTCCAGGATTCAAAAACTGATGGTCGTATTCTACAGTTTTGGGTTTAAGGTCTGTATTCCAACTCCCAGATGTGCAGAAATCAGTAGCTTTTGATATGATTATCAACAGTAGAACGCGGGAATGAATACAAATTTTTCCACAATAAAGTTTCAAATCAGTATATATAGAAAGTTTCTAATTGAGAGTTCCGAATTTTTCAGTATTACATCGTATGATGTAATGGCTTTTTCGCACTTTATTAAAATGCCAAACTATTTATTGAGAAATTTATATATGCACACACATATCAAATTATTCCCATCATAAAATGATAATTTTTAAAATACTTCAAACTTTTGTAAACTTCAACTTAGCCTCACTTTTGTTCAAAATATTAAAAAAGAAAATGGGGTGAATTGATGATTTTTTTTTTAATCTTTTTTACAATATAAGGGTAGATTGAGATTTACAATAATTTTGAGATATTTTGAAGATTAGCATAGATTTACAAAATTGATGCAATGAACGACTGCAAAGAGAAGAATTTGAATCCTTAGAAGACACAAAAAACTGAAATATTAGAATTTCAAAATATTGACCACAAAAATCCAACAGGGTTAATGGTAAACATTGGCTTTTGTCTCTTCTTTTTCTAGGCAATGTTGCTAAAAGGGTGAAACGTTCCGAAAACAACCGGCCTCAAATCACCGATGTGCCAACTGCCTAATTAGAAAATTCAGGCCCTTGTTAATATTTAGCTAATATAACTTTTAAGTCACTGTTAAAAAAATTATAATTATGAAATTAAAATTAATAATGTATAACAAATATAATTTTTAAATAATAACTTTGACAAAGTAAGTAAAAATTTTTTATTATACAAGTGTTAAATGAAATTATCTTAACTTCCAAACTACACAATAAGTATTCATTAAAAATTTTAATGCTGTAATTTTTAAATTATAATTATCTAATCTCAATGTTAAATAAAATCTCAACGATACAAAAAAAAATTTATTTTAAAGAATATAGTATATTGACACATCAATTTGTAGTTGTTCGACTTCATATTTTCCACTTTAAAAGACGGAATGAAAAACATTATGTTTTGACGTACCAGTTTGTAAAAAGAAATTGTTACAGTAATTTATATTCCCATCATAATTATTGATAATGTTGTTTGTTTCTTATTTTATTTCAACATGAATCTTACTGGAACAACTCTGGATAAATGTCCAGCGTGGAGCCACGACTTCTTCACTATAAAAAATTGCTGCAACAAAGTTAATCCATGGATCCATTCATTGTCAGGACGACAGAATTTGCCCGCCGCCAGCAGCATTATAAATTATCTTGTCATGTATCATTAAACAAATGCATTATTTTATTTATTATTATTATTTTATTTTATCTTTTTTTTTTTTGGTGAAACAAAACCAAGTACGATGGTGCTCCGTTGAGCTCGATGATCAAAAGGGTATATTCAATACATATTACAAGCTTTCTGTGCAGCTATTTTATATGAGTCTGGCTTTAGCGATAAAAACAAAAGAATAAAAGAGGGAGAGAAAAATAAAAAATAAAGGAACAAAAATTTAAAAGGGGATTGATTCTCTTCATCATCAAAAAGTAAATCTGTCCATTTGCAATGCAACTATTTGGATCAGATAGGATAGCCAACTGCCATAGAAATTGATCAACTTTTAGTAGACTTTGCATAGGACTTCCAATAAGCTTCTTATTACTTGGCCGCTCTGCTAATAATTTTTGGTCAAAAACAAAGAAAATATTACACTGCGCGCTGTCGACCACTTCTTGCCTATAAAATACGTAGGATTTATGAGCTGAAAAATATAAGCAACTGAAGAATCTATGAACAAATAACATTTGAAGATGCCTTTGTCATCAGATTTCCTGACTTTTTAATCTAATCCTCTTCCATTATCAACCATAAGAAACAAACCATACTTAACAAACTGATTCATACTAAAATAATGAAAGTCGGCTAAATGTTATTGGACAAATCAATTTGGCACATATCTGTTTGGTTAAAAAAAAGTATTATTTAATATTTCCAACCAAAAAAATTTTTAAAAAAAAAACTATATTGCTTGGATATACTTCTTTTCTTTTTCATAAGAAAGTGGATTGACTCATCCAACAACAAACCCATGTGGAGACTAAAACCATATAATTCAGACGTTGAAAAGTAACAAATGAAAACATTTGGCAGTTGAGAATTATTCTGGAGACATATCCAGAGATGTTTGTTGAAATTTATGTTGCTGATCATGCATAATTGTCATAAATATGAAATACTATTATAAAAACACAATGGATAAAGAATTTAAAATTGAGATATCAAGGCAACTCCATATTCCTATGGAAGGAGAATCTTTTGCAGACATGATATGCATATCCTATATCATAAAAACACTCCCCGCCCCACCAAAAAAAAAAGAAAACTGTGCGGCGGTGCTGAGTGTACAGCATCTAATTTGGGAGGGTTCTGTCGGTCAACATGTTCTCTCCACTGACAAATAACAATTTATACTTTTTTTCCGGGTTATTGTTATCTTGAAACAAATGCTTGTTATATTATATATATGCAAGTTATTTGCATCCTCTTCCATTGGAATATATCTCAAGGTACTGATTGATAGTTATAAGCCGTCTTTCCCCTCAGTAGTACTGTATAAATAACCTTATTTATTAGTTATCATGGCGAAATCATCAAACATTGCCCCAATGTTGATGCTTTTCTTTATCGTTTTTTCTTTGCTTTTCATGAGTTTTCAGGCACGTACTCTTCATGATGAGCAGCAGGCTAATGCCCTGCAAAGCAATATTGATAGCCAACTTCTGCTGCGTGAGCTAGGGTTTGATTTCACTAAACTTAAGCATTATCAGAGGCTTTCCACTACGATTCATATAGAGTCTGCTAGAGTCTCACCGGGAGGACCAGATCCTCATCATCATTAGCGATCAATTATGTATTTGAAGATCAGCTAATTCGTTATGCATGTTTGTTTATAGGCATGCATGGTCAAGGCTGAAATACTGTGGCATTTTTGTCGCAGGCAAATTTGTGTGTATGAGAGAATTGAAGGACTTGTTTCCGTTTTGGAGAACGAACATGTAATAGCTGGAGTTGCATGGCAATAATGAATTCTCTCTCTCCTTTTTTTAACTTATCTATTTTTTATTTTTAGTGGTTTTGGCTTTTCTTCAACGTCAGGATTTGTCCAACACTTCATGACGCAGCGGGGTAGCACAAGGAGAACAACTATAAAATAAACTCACTCACTCCATAATAAAACGCGAATACACGAGTCTTAATTTAATGGGTTGGTTGTGAATCCTACATCTCTTCAACTGATGTTCAAAAATTGTTATTAATTTGGAAGCTTTAGAAAAGGAGAATAGCCCTTAGGTCCCTAATATTGTTAATATCTTACTTTTGACACTAAGTTTTTTTTTTAATAACTCATCAATACTTGGCGTTATGATGTAATATTAGAATTTAACTAAGGAAGAATAAATGTGGGCTTTAACATTTAGTGTTGCATCTTTAATCCGATATTGTTGGATCCTTAATTTAATGTTGGGCTTATATGTAAATAATTATATATTACAAAATGTCATATCATGTTAAACCTAATTAAAAGTGATCTATTAAGTTTTTTGATAATTTAAACTTTAATATATCTGGTAGGGTATGAGCCTTTAATATGTAAATACTTAAGGGTAATTTCTATTTCTATGATGTGTTGAAATAAGAATACCTAAAAATAAAAGAAAAGTTATTTATATAAGTGATTATGGTCTCCAAATCACATATAATATTCTATTATTTTCTGACAGCCCATCATTAGAGAGAGTGTAGAGAGAAAGTTAAAGGATTCTCTAAAATAATGTGTTGATGAAGGCTAACCATACAACTGTAGAGAATAATTAAGTATTATAGATTTAGGCACTTTTATGCATGTTTCATAATTGATTCTTGGTGATACCACATGCATATTTCTAAAATTTAAGTGATGACTTTCACTAAATGTTTTTTATTCTAATAAGTGGTTTTCTCATCATGTTGAATTATTGAGAATAATTGGTGATTGTTTTATGGTATAAAGCAAAATATTTTTTTAAATTCGTAACTTTTTTTTTTAAGAAAAAGGTTTAGGCTAGTGGCAGCCACTGCCACCACTGGCAACATATTGTCACTGGCTTGGGTTGCCTAGGCTAAAACAGAAGGAAATAGCCTCCACTACATGCCGCAATAGATGAAAAAAAGGACGGTGATTGATGATTTCAAGCTGGGACAATGCAACAAGCCGCAATAGATCGACTAGAAGTGGTGGCCATTAAGTAAAGCTGCATGAAGATAAAACAAAAAAAAGTTATAAAAAAGAGAGGGTTCCTGCTAGTTTAAGATCTAGGTTGGTCTTCAGTTCTGACCTGATCAATGGTTGATTGGTCAATAGTTGACTATTGACCATTGAGTTTGACTTTGGCCTAAAATTTTTTTAAAGGTAATTTTGATTCAGTTTTGAATTCAAATATTGGTACGTTTATATAAACGTGTTGCCAAAGTGATTTCTTTTGTTGAAATCGATTTGTTTTAAAATATAAATAGGTGTGTGAATGTAATTTATGTGAATATCAATCGATCTAAATAAAGGTCCATATTTGACAGAATTACATGTGCATCTATGGTAATAAATGCATGATAATTGTTTGATTTTACATGTGAATAATAAATTGACTAAAAGAAAAATTTATTATTTGATATGTTTTTATTATCATTGTTTAATTACTGCACCAATATATCACTTATAAGTTATTACTTGTCCAAAGATGAAATACTAATGGAGTGTCTAATATCTTGAGATTGAGTTAGCCTTTATTTGAATTTGTTTTTGTTTTGAGATTTATATGAGCTTGTTTTGTTTTTGTGTTATTCTATGTTAAGTGATGACTCCTATTAATATTACCGCCAACATTAATTATATTCCTAGGCTAAATGACTTTAATTTCAAGTCATGGGAAGAAAACCTCTTAATAATTTTTACAGTCAAGAAGGATTTGGAAAAGTGGGAGAAATTAAATCGCATGTATATGACGATCATGAAGAAGGCCATTTCAGAAGAATTTAGAGGCTTAATATCTAAAAAGATAATTACAACTAAGGAGTTCCTTGTAGACATTGAAAATAGATTTGTCAAAAATAAAAAGACTAAAATGAGTACACTTTTGATGAGTCTAATTTCATTGAGGTATATAGGCAAATGTAATATCAAAGAATACATCATAGAGATGTCTTATCTTACTTTTAAGCTGAGAGCACTTAAACTTGAACTTTCTGAGGACTTATTACTAGTGCATTTGTTTTTAATATATCTTTATTAACATAGTTTAACCAACTTAAGATAAGCTATAACTGTCAGAAAGAGATTTGTTTTTTAATAAGCTTATATCATACTGTGTTTAGAGAGAAGACAAGCTAAAAAAAGATAAGGCAGAAAATGCGTACTTAGCTTCTATCTTTAAGGGTAAGAACATGGGTATGAAAAAAAAAGGATAAGGAAGCTGTAGATTCAGCACCTTAAAAGAAACAACAAAAGAAACTGAATGATCTAGAAAGCATTGGTTATTTTCTCTGTGGAATTAAAGGGCATAAAAAGAAGCATTGCATTAGTATGCTAAGAAAAGATTGCCTAAATTGCCGAAAGCCTAGTGATAATGAAAGATACATCAATATGGACGATAACAAGAAGGTTGAAGTTGAAGTAATTAAAATATTTAAATTATTATAATAGATTAGATTTTATCTAGATCTTGATGAAATGTTTATTATTTCATTTTTTGGATTTAATCTGATTTCCATTTATCATTATGTTTTCTTGTTCATTTGGGAATGAAAAATTCAATTTATTTCATGATTCGACATTGGTTGGCTTTGATTCTTAGTTAGGTGATGATAATCTTTATTTGATTGATATAATTACTTCATTTAATAAATCCCTACAATTAAGTACATGAGGCATAAAGAGAAAGTTAACCACTAAGAATTCCGTTCTATTATAGCACAAGAGATTGGTCATGCCTCCAGACGAAGAATAAATAGACTTATGTCAGACGAAATTATCAACTCCTTAGATTTTGCATATTTTGATGTTTGTGTTAAATGTATATAGAAAAAACGAACCGATAAAAGGAGATTTGAAATCAATAGCATAACAGAGGTCTTAAAACTCATATATACAAATATTTGTGGGCCATTTGCTAAAGTTACTTGGAATGGTCAATAATATTAAATGACGTTCATAGAAGATTTTTCTTGATATAGCTACATCTATCTTCTCTATGAAAAGTCACAATCATTGGATTTGTTTAAAAAATTTAAGGGTAAAACTAAGAATTAACTCAACAAAAAAATCAAAAGCATCTAAACGTGTTGGTAAGTAATATAGTAGATATGATTTTTCAGGTGAATAACATCCTATACCATTTATTAAGTTCCTAGAGAAACGAGATATCGTCACAAAATACACTATGCCGGGTTTGCTCATTATGAATCAAGAATGGTGAATTGTTATTTTATTGGATACTCAAAAAAATCCAACGTTACAAGTTTTATTATGCTATTATTAAATCAATTTTTGAGTTAAGAAATGCTCAATTCTTTAAGGATGTTGAGTTTGCCGGGGGAGATACAGTTAAATATTGTGTTTTTGAAAAGGAATATGTTGATATTCCCATATATGTTATTGGCATTAACTAGGATCTTATTCTTAACTTTGTTTAAGACACAATAGGTCAAGAAAATGTTGAAAAACTCTATATAGAAAATTTTTCGTAAAGAATAAACTCTATCACTTTAAGAATCTATACTATTAAGGAGATCCATTAGAAAAATGAGAATTACAGTGCCAGATGACTACATTATATTTTTTCAAAAAAATGAGGTCGACATTGGAGTGATGAAAGATAATCTAGTCAATTTTAGTTAAGCCATGTAAAGTTCTAACTCTAAAAAATAGATTAATACCATTAATGAGGAGATAAAGTTTATGAAAGACAATTACCTATAAGATTTTGTCATATTGAGAGAAAATGCAAAAACTATTAATTATAAATAAATCTTTAACACCAAGAGGGATTCGAAAGGAGATGTAAAGAGATATAAAGCACATCTTATCGCAAAATGCTTTACACAAATAGAAGACATTGATCATAAAAAGATTTTCTCTTCGATTTCTTTGGAAGACTCTTTTGGATCATAATAGTATTGGCAACATGTTTCAATCTTAAGTTACATAAAACAGATATGAAAATAATATTTCTCAATGGTAGTATTGATGAGATAATCTATATAGTGCAATAAAAAAAAAACTTTGTGTGGGAGATCTAAACGATATAATTTACAAAATTAAAAAATCCATCAATAGGTTTAAGTAAGCATTTTGATAATGTTATTTCAAGTTTCTTCAAATGATCATCTCATTCGATTTTGAGAGGTGAATTTAGTTGATGATTGCATATGTAATTAGTGTTGTGAGAGCAAGTATATTTTTCTAGTTTTACTTATTGATCACATTTTACTTGCCAACAATATATCATTGCTTATTGCATGACACTAAGAGATTTCTAACTAAGAATTTTGAGATGAATGATCTTAGTGATACTTCTTTTATATTAGGCATACAGATACACTAGGATTGCTCTTAGTGCATTCTAAGACAATCATAAATGAGCTATATTAAAAAGGTTCTCAAGAGATATAGTATGTAAGATTGTAAACTAGATGATATTTCTGTAGCTAAAAGAGACACGTTTAGTCTTAGTTAGTGCTTTAAGAGTGATTTTGAAGAAAAGAAAATATATAAGATTTCTTATGCAGAAAAGATATAAAGTAAGATATATGTTTAGGTTTGCATGCAACCAAATATTACATACATTACTGAGATGTTGGGCATATATTTAAGTAATGTTAGAGTAGACTATTAGAAAGTAACCAAATGGGTTTTATTGTACTTACGGAGAACAAAAAACTACATGTTCATATATCTAAGATCAGACCAAAATTGAGATAATTAGGTATCATATCTCTGATTTTGTTGGATGTCAAATTGTATGAAATCCACATTTAGTTATATCTATCTACTAGCTAGGGGTGTTGTTTCCTGAAAGAGTGCTAAACAATCTTTTATAGCTCTTTTATGACGGCAGCTGAGTTCATGTCATGTTGTCAGATATCTAATCGAGGAATATGACTGCAAAATTTGTCACAGGGCTATGTAGAATAAATGGTACTAATAGACCGCTCAAGTTTTTTTTTATGATAATAAATCAACAGTGTTATATTCTAATAACAACAAGAGGTTGGTAAAGTCAAATTATATAGACATCAAGTTCTTAATTATTAAAGAAAGATTCAGACATCAAGAATAAATAGTTGTCTATAGAGCATATCGACACAAATTCAATGATTGCGAATCGGCTTACTAAAGGATTGCTATCCAAAATGTTTCATGAACACTCTGCTTATATGTATGTTGTGTCATTAAAGGATATTCCGTTTTAGATAAAGTTTGTGATTTTAAATGTTTTTATGATATAGTTATTTTTCAATTATTTCAGTTTAAAGATATTTAAGGTTATTTTCTACAAAAACAAGTTTTGGTTTCTTCATACTCTGATTTTAGTATGGTTTGATCTCACTAAGATTAAAGGTGAAATAGATGACAATAGGCATTTTAAAATCACATTGCATGAAATTTCAATTTACGTATGCATACCATGATTTATGTCATTTAGTTGTATTGGTGTAATGGCCATTGGTAGGTTTAGTTACGACAGTTGTAATAAAGACCATTTTGATCCTATATTGATATGATTAATGGACCGAATTTGTTATACATACATTTCGGCAATGATAGTAAACTCGAGCTTATATGGTTGTTTCTGCAAGGCATGATTATAAGGTTGCACATATAGACCAAATGAGAGGTTATTGTGAATAATTATCTGTTGCGAATCAGAATATACGGTTAAGCCCAATTAAAAATGGTCTATTAAGGTTTTCGGTAATTTAAGTTTTAATGTATTTGATAAGGTATGTGAATTTAATATGTAGATACTTAAAGGTAATTTCTATTTCTATGATGAGTTAAAATACATCCCATAATCAAATAGAGTATAGAGAGAATGTTGAAGAAGGATAACGTGTTGATCTAGAAGTTTAACCTACAATTTTAGAGAGTAAAAAGAGTACAAAGAGAATATTAAAAGAGGATAACATGTTGATATAAAAGTTTAACCTACAATTTTAGAAAGTAATTAAGCATTGTAGATTAAAGTACACTTCCACATATTTAATAATCGATTCTTAGTGATATAATATGTATGTTTCTAAAATTTAAGTGATAGTTTTCACCAAATGTTTATTGTTTTTACATATAGAACTCCTTTTGCAAATACAAACACATCATTTATGGTGAGATTAATAAGATTATAATGGTAAAAGAACTCAAAAAAATGTTGCAAAATGACTTGTGTGCACAAGTTTTTGATAAAATAATTAATCCAAAATTGTATTATGGAATGCAATGTTTTAAGCCTAAAATGAACTTGAATTACTAATACTTCCATTTTTATCTAAATAATCACATATTTACAAACTTTCAATGAAAATAATTAATCATAAAAAGTAGTCATGAAAATGACTATATAAGATACGCTAAAATCAGAAGTCTATAATACCTAATGAATCTTTTATATAGAAATGGCAATGATACCTACAAACCTACTTAAATCCACCCACTAAAACCTGTCCGTTACAAATAATTTTGCGCGTTGTGGGTTGGTTTGGTACCATAATTAAATTAAAATCCACTCTGGGTACAATCAGGTTTTGTATATGCTAAATATTCGATGGATACCCGAATGGATATCCGCTAACTCATACTTTTTTTCAATTATTTTTTTAAAAGTTTAATAATTTAGACACTTATTATAATTATTATTTACAAATTAATTCCATTATATATAGATCATTATATACTTATTAAAATTTAAATTATACTTATAAAATATTATATACTTTTTATAATTATTATATAATTATGGATTATTATATACTTATTATAATTTGTTCTTCAATTAGTGTTCAGAAAGTATTAGTGTTAGGAAATATTAATAATATTAAATTATTATTGTAGGAATCATGTTAGATTGGTACTAATAGTAGTGAATGAAATGAAGATTTTTAACTCTTGGAGCTTCGGTTAAATGAGAATATGAGATGATAGTTGTTGCTGGTGCAACAGTGATACTTTTGTATAATTGTGTTGTTATTTTTGGATACTAATTTATGATTTTTTTCTTTCTTTTAATTGAAAGCACTTTTGTGGTTTGTTGAACTTGTGTATTTCATACTTAAATTTAAGAATTGGTATTCGATTGGGAATTGGTCTTAGGCTTTTGTTTTTTTTCGGATTGATATTGAAATTTTAATTTTTCATTTACATTGATTAAATTTAGAATTAAACATTTTATGTGAAATTTTGGGTTATTCTTATAAATTTACATATTGAGTTATATAATTTAAATTTTTAGGTTTTATTACATGTATTTTTTAATTTGTGATTTTAGATGTGGGAACCTACAAAAAATTCATCATGTACCGTTATGGGTTTGGTAACGGTCGAAACTCGTAGCAAGCGGGTTTTCTTAAGAAAACTTAAACCCGTAGTGGGTTGCGAGAGGTTGGTAATTTAAATTTTGTGCAGATGTAAGTTTAGTAATTAGAAGCTTGCAGCGGGTGATACACATTGCTAGGGATGGTAAAAAGATCCAAATTCGGCCTGGATCCATAAAGATTCGGAAGATCCAGATTTGGAAAAATCTAGATCAACATATTAAATAATGCAAATCCAGATCCAAATATGCATTATTTTTTAATTAAAGTATTTATTAAATTAAAATTAAATGAAAAAACATAATAGAATTAATTAAAAAATATATACGTGAAACTAAAGAAAAAAAATTAGGATCTACATTATTTTATGTGGATTTGTAGTGTTTTTATAATTTTATTTGTGGATTTGTGGTGATGTTAGATTTAGATTATGTTATTATTGATATTTGATTTATGTTGTCATATTTTTGTTTGTGAATTTATGGTGTTGTATGTTATTCTAGATATTGAATTAGGTTTCATTTTTATTTGATATTATTAGGTAAATTGTTAAAATTTTTGAATTTTAATTTCTGGGTTCCAAATATCTGAGATATCTACTCCCAATCTGTGTGGTTATTATCTTCATCCAGATTCGCATATTTTTTTGTGAATTTGGATCTAGATTCGGATATGAAAATAGCTATGTGGATCTGGATCCGTCGACACCTACATCCGGATTTGGATTTGCATTTTACCATCCCTATTTTTGGATATATATTTTTTGAAGTTATTACAATATATATATATATATATAGATTATTTTGAATTTACTGTGAGAGTCTGAATTCATAAAGAATAACTTTAAAATCTACTCCAATTAAAATTGTTGTAAACTCAATGTCGTGAAACTGTATGAACTCTATATTCTACACTAATTGATTGCCATTTTGTAGTTTTGTTCATGCACGATATGTAAGAACATAAAAACAAAGAGAACCCTATGTTATAGCATCAAATTTGGAAGGATCGGTTACGTGCATGTTCTCTACACCAATAAATGACAATACCAAGTTATTTTCTTTATTTTGGTTTTTTATTATTTTTATAAATAATAAAACTTATTATTATTATTATGCACACACACAGAGAAAATTATTCTCTAATGAGGACATCTTTATTTTAACGAAGTGAGAATACCAGTGAAAAATAAAAATACATAGATTTCAATACACTAACAGATAAAAAAAATATAGTTTTTAATATATTAAAATCTATATTTTTTTGTATTTTAATGGCATTTTTATTTTAACAAAATGAGAATGCGTGTGTATGTGTGTATGTATGTATGTATGTGCATCCTATATTGTAAGACAATGGATAAGCCATATCTTTCTTACTGTACGAATATCGATCAGTCATCATGGCAAAACATTCATCATATCTTGTCTCAACGTTGATAATTCAAAACACTTACCTTGCTCTCAATCAGTGGCGACGCACGTATGATTCAAAATCAGCAAGCCATGCAAAGAACCATTGACGGCATTAATGAGCGTCTCTTGCATGAGTTAGGCTTTGATCCCTCAAAATATAAGCATTAAGATCAGAAGCAGGACTATTCCAGTTCTACTCCAGGATCTGATAGATTTGCGCCCAGTCAACCAGCTCATTAATTCAGAGCCTCCCGGTCCACCAATTTCTCTTCATCACTCCTAATCAAGTTTCCCCCACATCACTGCGACAAATAAATTAAGATTTTTAAGTACATACAGTACGATTCAAGATCAGCCAACTACTACTTACTTTACTTACGTGTGTGTAGATAAATAAAATGTTGTGATAATATTAGAATCGAGGAGAGGCCACTGAGTTGTTTTGCAATAATACAAAATCAAAAGGAGAATAATACAAGACTTCTCAAGCAATATTTCTATATGTGTGTTTGTGTGTGTATATATATCAAATATTGATTTATTATTATGTTCACGTGACATGTAGTTATTGGATGTCAATTTCATATTTGAAAACTACTTATCACTCCGTTCCACCATTTAATGGATAAATATTACATTGCTCGAGATTATAAGATTAGTTGGGTGCCACCAAAAAAATATAATAATTATTGATTTTTATTCCCTCTTTTATCTCTCCTTATGATTCCAAGAAGGAAAAAGAGAAGCATAGAGGTGTAACACTTCACTGCTTTTATTTTACTACATTTCTAATACCATCGTAAGTTGACTTATAAGGTACCTTTTACCCCTTTAATGAATAATAAATAAATTACAAGAAATTTTTATTTTTGTTTCATTTTTTAATGGGTTAAAAAATAATTCATAATTGGTTAAAAAATTAATAAATTACTATTTGGGGTTAAATCTAAAAAGATTGTTTTGTTGCAAATTTTATGATTATATTATAAATTTGGATAAACTTAGAGCATCCATATGACATCAACAAGATGTCATCATTTTAATAATAGTGTTAATAGAAATATAGTAAAATGTATGATTTCGTAACAGTATAGTAGTTAAGTATTACACATCAATACTTACACTTTTTATTTCATAAATAAATAAAGTAATCAAATGGTAACAACTAACCTAATTTTTCAAAACATATTTAAGATATTTTTATATATTGTGCTTTTAAGACTATAAAAAAAATAAGAGTTAAGAGTGTTGACATACAAAAAATGCATAAACCACACTTAGCATCCCAATCTTTATCATCAATAAAGTTTACTGAAGCTATTTCTCTGATCTACGAATAAATAGATTGAGAATGGCACCATTCCCAAAAGCTTTTTGAATTTACCACTTACTCTTACAAGTTTGATAATACTCTCCTTTATTTTTAATTAGATGTCAAAACTTTAGGAAAGTGTCATTCTTCCATGGAAAAAGCACGTTAAAATGACAAAGATCTTCCCGAAAAAATCACATCTACGAGAATTGAAGTAGATTTATTGCCTGAGCATTATGTCTACATGAATGTAAAGGAAGAACGAACTATGATTTAATATTACCTTTTGGGACATAAATAATTAATGGAGTTTATCTAGAAATCACTTATTTAAGCAAGTCATAGAAGATAAAACGTACTGATATTCAAATAGAAGAATTTGACACATTGGTGACAAAACATTACACCGACCAGAATTGTAGAATCAACTGGAAGATATTCAAAATTTTTTAATTAAAACTATAATTTCGGCTTGGATGTAAAGTTATTTTTTGTTTTTATTTCGTCAGACTTTAATAGCTCTTCATCATTTTTCAAATAAAAATGTCGAGACCAAATAGCTCATCTCCTTGAAAAGCGTGTGAAATTGTATTGATAAGCAATTTTGTAAAGCTGTGTGCAAGCTTGGCATGCAACAGCCAGGGAACATTAAAGCAAAGAAAAAAAATCTTTGTTACAACAACATTGAATTTGGAAGGGTTTTGATAGGTCACATCTTCTGCCCATTAACAAATAACAATTAATATTTCTTACATGATCTCTGTCCATTGATAAAAAAAAAAAACAATATTTAGTTATTTTCTTCATTTTAGATTTGTATTATATATTTATAAATAATTAAACTTGTCATTATACATATGCAAGCAACTCCGATTATAAGGCCATATTTTCTTGGTGTAATAATTAATCACCATGGCAAAACATTCACCAAATATTTTCCCAATATTGTCGATGATTTTCTTTAGTGCATTTACCTTATTCTTAATAATCAGTACTGGTCAGGCACGTATTCCTCTCAACCACGACGCTACCAAAAAAGATATTAACAATCATCATCTCCTGCATAAGTTAGGGTTTTTTGATCTCTCAGCAGAACATTATAATAAGCATTATCAGAAGCCGTCCACATTTGGTGAAGGGACTGATAGGCGCGTACCGACTGGACCAAATGGCATGGAGCCACCCGATTTACCAGATGCATCTGCTGTAGGAACTCATAGACTCGTACCCAGTGGACCAAATCCTTTGGAGTCACCCGATATATCTTAGATGTTTTTCAAGCTAGCGTCATATCGCCAATACTGATTAATAAAGATTTTATATATGTGAAGTAAATAATACATTTATTTTTGAAGATCAGCCAGTTACCTATTTACATTATTCACATGTACGTGCATATATGTGTGTGCGTTTGTGTGTGTGTGTGCGTGTGTGTGTGTGTGAGAGAGAGAGAGA
The DNA here is from genome assembly GCA_030449905.1 of Luvunga scandens. Lineage (NCBI taxonomy): Eukaryota > Viridiplantae > Streptophyta > Magnoliopsida > Sapindales > Rutaceae > Luvunga > Luvunga scandens. The sequence continues at coordinate 3,172,458 of JASUUG010001122.1, read as the reverse complement.
GAGAGAGAGAGAGACAATCAATGCTGCAAAGGCTGAGTCAGCGACAGAAGCCTTAAATTTAATTTTTCGACAACAGAGAAACGATTAATAGAATGAATGATAAGAACCGGAAACTTTATTACTAGAGAATCATCACAAAGTGATGAAAATTTCACATTCATTCATTGATAGATTTGGGTATAAAGTTTTGTTGAAGGTTACCGCAAGTACAACCAGGGCCTGGATTTGGGATGCATACGCATTGCTGGCATCGAGGATCACAAGCACCCACGCAATCTGGATCCCTTCGGCATTTATGTGGATCGAACCTGGCCTCAGTTCCGGTCCAGGTACCTGCCATTACCCACTGTACATTTGTTAATCTAAATCACCAATATATAACATAATGCATACACTTTGACAGTTCATGTATTTAAAAAAAATTGAAAAATAGATTTAAGAACATTGCTAATGAAACAAGCGCTACAGAAATATCTATGAAATGATGTTTTCACGATTTTTTAAAAAGAGAATTACCAGATGCGGTAACCAAGAGCACAACTAGAAAACCAAGCTTCAATGTTGATGTTTTCACCATTTTTCAAAACGTAATGTATTATGATTATATGTATTAAGGACGCACGCCATGGTATTTATATACGCATGCCGAAGACTATTGTAGTCACAAGACAAAATAATGAAGCTTATTTTTTTTTTTAAAGAAAATAATTGCATTTACTCAAATAGTAAAAAAATCCATGACAATCCAATACCTTTTCCGCAGTATCAGAAAAAATGAGGCATGATTGTGTATTAATTGTTTCAAATCATAATGATGTTCCCTTATACGGTAATATTGTCAGTAATGACGAGGACGCAAGAAACCTGTTGGTTATATAATCTATATGGGCGGGAACATAATCCTACAGTGAAATTCTAATAGGGTGATGATATTTTCACCCCATAAATTATGTAAATCCACTTCACTTCTAGAAAATAATTATAAAATTTTCACATTACTTTTAAAAATTTTAAATAAAGAAGAATTCTAAAGAATTAATCAATTAAATCTTTCTTAAATTCTTAATTTATTTTTTGTGAACTTTTTTTTTATGTTTGATTACTAAGATTGCTTCAGCTTAAATTTAAATTGACTATTTTATCCTTAAAATGTAAAAGTACAAAAAATTTACTTCAACTTCAACATCTTTTATTTTATACAAAATTCATTGCTTCTAAATGGTAAATTCTACTTTATTAGTATGATTATTAACCTTTAACAAACATTATGTTTTTATGAGTCAATACTCATGTAAATTATTAGGCTATTAAATTTATATCATTTACACGTAAAATATTAAAAATTATTAGACTTCATTTTAAAAGTTAGATAATAAGTCACAAAATTAATACTTAAAGTATTAGATACAAGAACACATTATGCTTCAGGTTAAGTAATTTTATGTCATAACGATTACATAATTAAATAAAACTCATATTAAAACAATCTTCATAGTAAAAAAATTAAGTAAAACAATATAAGAATGATTTAATTGATTAATTATACACATATTGATGTTGATTTGTATTTATCAAAAATAATGTGCATTTATTATAAATATTTTTTAGAAGTGGGGTGGGTTTACACAAATAATGGGGTGGAAATATCCCCACCCATTCTAATATCGATGAAAAATGATCAATATGTGCCCTACAAATCTTTCAAATTTAAATTTTTAATTGACTAACCTTTTTTTTATTTTACTTAAATTACAAAATAAATTCTTATATTTTTATTTAATCAAGTTTAATAGTCCAAAATTAAAATTACAAAGTTGCGATTGATGCTAAGGATTTATCAACAAATATTTGTTATCACTTTTAAGTAAATTACATAAGTTTTTTTTTTCTTTTTTCTATTTTGAGAATGCACCTAATCAACGGTCGTAATGTGGGAGCGTATAGTCCGGGCCGACAGATTTCTAGTTTAGGTCCATCAAGTAAATACAACCATCGAAACTACTTGTGGACTTCCCCAGGCCATAATCCAGCGAAGCCCCGGAACTATATATAGTTGCATAGGGTGGAGCTGTTGACAACCCCCTAGAATTCTTCTAACACCACCACTTTCGAATTTTATTTCCTACAGCATTCCCGTTTAATTTATAAAATACAAATTGATATATTAAAATTAATCATCTTCTCATAAAATTTCACCCTAAAACAAAATAGGCTCTTATTACCTTACATAATTATGTAAGGTACATAATTGTTCCACAGTCATTTGATGAAAATCTAACAGCTGTGAAAATAACAGAATTTTATTACCTTATATTTCTACATTCGTTAGATTTTCATCAAATGATTATGAGACAGTTATGTTTGTTACCTCATTATGTAAGGTAAGAAGTGCCAAAAAAATATATTTCTTTTAAGTTTTTATAATAAAATACAGGAAAGTCCAAAAATATTTAATTATTTTTTTATTATATTATTTATATCTCCATAACTAAAAACTCTTATAGCTATCTTTAAAAAATTAATTAAAAATTGAAATATGAATTATAAAATGGGATAGATGTAAAAATTTTGTTAAAAAAATATTTTATTTAAGTGTTTAATTAAATTTTCATTCAAAACCAAAAAGAAATTTATTTATCTTTGATTATTTATGTGATTTCAAAAAATGGGGGTGTGGAGGGGGCTTATGATGAATTTTGAGGGGTAAATAATCCAGCCTAGGGTTATCAATTTTGTGTGATGGGTGTCGAAGCCAGTAAATATAAAAACCTACTCTAAACAAGATTGTATATAGTGATTGAGCAGGGTTGTGTCCACAGAGACTAATAATTATTAAATCTTTTTTTTTTTAAATGAAAATGTAAATTGGGGGATTGTTGACAATAATGAAAATCAATTGAAATTAATAAGAATGCAAATTAAAAGTGTAATTCAAAATAGGAAAATTCTGGTTGAAGGAATTAACTCAGCTTTGATTCGACTACTGATCATCGATACAACTATAAATCATTACTGCTTATGAATAGACCGGTTATAGCTACTGAGACACTCTAATAGCCAATCTCTCCTTAATTAGTCGATAACTAAGGTACGACCATTGGTTATTTCCCTAATCAATAGACAACCATAGATACAATCATAGGATTTAATCAATTGATAGCCTGAAAATTAAAGAGACCCAAATCCTAATTAATAAACGCGTACGATGGTTCATTTAAATTAGATTATTTATTCCCATAACACAACGCACTGCTATGTTATTTGCCGAAAATATTAAAATATTCATACGATGAATCTTTCAATTGGCAATAGATTAAATTGATAATTAAATAGTGGCCAATTATCTAATTAACAAAGATAATCATGACAATAATTTAGAGAATAAATAAATACCCAAAAAGTAATAAAACAATTAAAGCATAAGAAAGATCTCACAGTAATGGTGAATCAAAGCTTCATTAACCTTCAACCAGAAAAATGAGTTTAGTTCCTCATGGAGAAAAAGAGAAAACCCTAAAAAAGATAAAAAAACAATTAATAATCCAATCCTCTCTAATCCTTCGATTTCTCCCCTTTATATAGTTTTTTTCAAAAGGATAAAGATACTAATATCTAAAATATTATTTAAAACATTATCTTAAATTTAAATTCAAGATTACAAGAGTAACAAAAATATAAAACACGTTTTAAAAAAATAAAAACGTCAGGTCCGCAGTTGATAGCACGCGCACACGCCTTATCAACAATCTTTTTTTAAAATCGACTGCACGCGCCTACGCCTTATCAACAAACTTCTTCTAAAATTGGGAATTTCTCCTAAAAGTCAATTTATCCTGAAACATCATCTTGTAGCTCAATTTAGCACTAATCAATAAAATTGCACATACAAAAATAAAGTACAAGTAAATCACAACTATTAAGTGCAAAACATTGATATAAAAAGAGTAAACAATGCAAAAATAGTGCATGAAATGTGCTATAACATTGTGTAATTGTATGGTGTCAAATTTAAATAAATATAGATATGACCTATTTATTAATTTTATCAAAATATTAATACGAGCCGTTTATTAATTATGTCAATTATGCTCATCCATTTAAAAATACTAAAAAAAATAAATAAAATTTAATTGAAAATAACAAATATGTCAATATTATTCTTAAAAATAGATCATAAATAAGTTAATACGATATAAATATGACATAAATAAATTTATACGATATGGATATGAGATGAGTAATTAATTTAACATTTGTTCAGTAGATATAGTAGCTTTTTTTTCAATAATATTATCACATATCTCATAAATGTGTTGGGATGGTCCAATATAAATATGACAAGATTATTTATTATATCTTATCATGTTGTGTCAACCCATTTATTAATCATATCAATATTTATCAATTAGAATTCAGAAAAACATATGTATTCATATCATGTAATTGCATCATAACCAATTTTTTCACCTCTTGTTTGCCTAATTTTTATCGTTCTTATTTAAAGGCAGTGGTTGGCAAAATACAAATTGATTTTTCATGTCTTTAGTTTCTTTACTGTTGACATATATAACTAGTCAAGTAAAATTACTTGAATGCAACTTAATTAATTTATATAACAAAGGTAGTTGATTTGCATTTTTACTCATATAAATCAATAAATCTTATTATATTGATTTTTTTAAAATTTTATGAAGATCATATTGATTTCATGGACTTGCTTATGTTACAACTATGGTATGGTACCATCGTTTTTGTCTTCTTTCAGAACTATCGTTAAATGTAAAATGAGTCCATCTAATAGTTGAGAAGAGTCAGTGGTATACCAAGAATAGCCGATTGTTTACAATTACTGTGGAGAGCTATATTTAATTAATAAAGATGCAGATATAGTGAATGTTCGTATTAGATTTGTTTTCAGTAGCCATCAACCAAATCTTATCCAGAACCCATAAGTTGCTGAAATCTTTTGGACACAAAAACTTCTGATAATCCAAATCTTTTCCCAATGGAATCACGATCATATGAGTGTGAAGTTTTTCTAAATGACGTTAGATAAATTAATGGCGAATACAGTTTTGTGCCAGGCAATTGCAGCGAACATTGGGTGGAGCTGAAACATAAGAAAATATGCATATATCATTATTTGAAGAAAAAAGGTAGAAAGATGTGTGTTTGATTTGGTGATGAAGCGTTCAATCAGACGCAACAGGTAACTCCTTACAAGAAATTGTTAATTTTATTTGAAAGATTTAATACTGGTGATTAGCTTTCGAGACGGGTTGTGTTTATGTGTTTGAAAGAGAGAAGATGAGAATAGTAAGAAGGAATAATTGTTTAATTTCAATGTAACAAGCACAGGATTGAAGAAACACAAGGTAGTTAAATTCTTGGAGAAGAAAATGAAGAATGATCCAAAATTTAGCTTCCAATAAACCGTGCAGGTAGATATTTCATTTTTTTTATAAGGATCATTTGGTTATATGGCAAATTTATTAAGCTGTTACTGTAGAACATGTTATTATATGCTTGATTTATTGTATACTCTTCTATTGACTAAGTTTGTATTGAGGATACTAGGGTAACGAATTTCAATTTAGTTATGCTATTGGACTATACTTGGTAAATGTAAATATGAATAACTTGTTAATAAAAGCAACCATATTCATGATATTTGGGGACAAACCCTCGTGAAATGAAATGAATAGTGGGAAAAAACAACAGAATCTGTCAATCAAAATAATTAAATACTATTTCAGATGTTCATGGGCTACGAGTCACTGTTCATGAATGTTTTACGTTTTAGGTGCTAGCATGGCTGTATGTTATAGATGATTGTATTTGTAAAGTCTCATATTGTAATGTAAATGTTGATGTAGAAACTATAATTTTATTTGTTAAAATGAAAAAAGTGAGATTCGTAACAATGGCTTGTCATTTAACTACTTTGCAGGAATGAAGGTAGTAGCAAATTGCAAGCCAAAACATAACTATTAAGAAGAGCTGCAAATCAAGGCATGGAAGGCAATCGAACAATTAAATCTGATAGTTATTATGGATTCGTAAGCCATTTGTAAATATTTGAACTTTATGAATAAATAATATTGGAACATGAGGAGTTAATTAGAGTTATAGAAAATGACTTGAGTTAATTTCTATAGTGAAACTGTACGCCAAATGAAGATAGCAAATAGAAGTGTTGCTTATTACTACTAGAGGTGCATTAATAGGAATAAAATTTAAGATACTGCAATAAGGGTACATGGCAATAAGGTTGATTATTTTTTCAAAATTTTTGCTTATGTAAAAGAGAGATTATGCAACTATATGATGAAAAAAGGTGTGTTGTGAAAACCAATTGTTGATTTGTTTTTAGTGGAATTTAGTTGACTTGATGGTTACTTATCAATTTGTAGTGCACAGTAATTATAATTTTTGTACTTCCAACATTCTTTTAGAAGATAGGGGTCTGTACTGCAGTACTAATAAGGGGAAACAGAAACTGGCATAAACCTAGTAGGCCTTTTGAAGGTCTTTTTAGAAGTGTTGAACTAGTAGACATGGGTACGAGTAATGGAAAGACGAAGGTGAACTGTATTACTAAGTTGAAAAAGCTACCATCCAAATCAATTAAGCCAAGACATTTTGTTGACAAATTGAAGACATGTGGTTTACGCTGTAGCTGCCTTGTGAATAAAGAAAAGTGGAAGGAATACAGTATGACAGTGGAAGGTGAGAGATGAAGCAATCATTATAAGAGTAAGGAATTATGTCACAGCACAACTTGTGGTGGTATGGAAATCAATAATGATATTGCCGTAAAAGAAGATTGTGAAGATGCACAGCATACAGATTTAGTCCATCTGGTAGATACTGTCATAGGGTCCTGCGTGACCGAACATTTGGTTGAAAATTTGGACAGTAGCATGGAGATTGATGTTGTTTCTTCCTAAGAAAAGTTTGAGTTTGATCATGTAACTTGTTTTATTTGTTATATATTTATATTGCAGTATATTTAAATATGTTTTAGTTGTATCAATTTGTAATGAATTTATGGAATAATTGTTGTAGGAGCCTATGCTAATGCAGAAGCATTGTGAATCGACTATAAGGTTGCTCGCCGTGATTATCTGTAACTGAAAGTGTGGTGGCTTTGCCAATCGAGAGTTGCCATTTTTAAAAATATGTCTTGAAAGAGGATGTTATTGAGTTGGACCCTTTCTTACTTGTTGATCAATTCTGTGAATGTATTGAAATAAGCTTGATAAATGATGGTATTTTTATTCTAAGGAGATGCTTTTTCAAACAAACTTCACTGGGATTACTAGGAATGATATTCTATCTCTGTCTCCCAGAAGTACAATCAATGTGAAGGTATAATTGTAACTTTTTTTAATACTTGTATATACGACGATTTTATATATCAAAAGTTTTGCTGCTTAAAATATTGAGGCATGTTGTACTATTAAATTTGTTATTTGAATAATAAAGTTCATGTGTGCTCTCCAGAAGTCATAAACATTAAATTTTCAGGTTGTCTCTGCTGTATCGGAATTGCTATCTGCCCAAGCGATTGTGAATGTTGGACAAAGTAATTTCAGCCTTTTTTTGCCAGCTTATAACATTGTAAGTAGTTTCTTTTATAATCTGGGGTTGATATTTTATGCTTATAATATGTAAAAATATAAGTTGGTATGTATAGAAGCGTGATGTATTTGTTTAAATGCAAATGTTGGTGTATAAATTTTCTTTTTCAGTATATTTACTGTTAATCTTATAATATTGATTTTGATGATAACAAAACTTATATGTACTTGATTAAAATGTTTGAGTTATTAAAATGAATTTCTTAAAGTCATAAACATGTTTAAAGAATCTTAATGACCGTTAACTTGAGTTGGAAAATCTTTTTTGTACAAAAAGTTAACAAAATATAGATTCTGGAAATTACCCTTGAACCGTTTATTATAAAGGCGAACCGTTTATTACTAACGGTGAACCGTTTATTATAAAAGGCGAACCGTTTATTCACAGAAAAGTTTCAGAGCATTCTGGAACTTAACGGTGAACCGTTTATTATTAACGGCGAACCGATAAGTTCCAGTAAAGAGATAGTTTTTTACTCTTGAACCGTTTAGCAAAAACGGAGAGCCGATTTCTGTTTTGCAGGTTACTGGAACTAAACGGTGATCCGATAATTTAAACGGTAAACTGTTTATTTGAAATGAAAGAGCAACGGCTAGTTGAAAAGTCAAAACGGCTAACCGATAGAGATAACCGGCGAACCGATAGAGATAACCGGCGAACCGATTATTCTCAGAAAGTCAATAACGGCTAGTTTTCAGCTCCAACTATAAAAAGGCTCAATCAAATTCAAACAACAGAGATCCAACATTTTGATATTTGAGCTTCCTACTGAGAAACAATCTTCTTTGAGCTTCAATTGTGTTTCATGTCATTGCCTCACACATTAAAATTTCAATTGTAATCATTTGGAGTGTGTGAGAGATTATTTGTTATTAAATCTCTATCATTGAGTGATTGTAAGTGTTGGGAAACACTTGGGTTGAGAGATTGGGTTTAATCTCTTATTGTAAAGGTCCATTGACACCTTGGAAGTCAATTGTAAGTGTTGGGATACACTTGGGTTAAGAGATTGAGAATAATCTCTTGATTGTAAAGGTCCATTGACACCTTGAAGTCAAGTGTAAGTGTATTGAAGCCTTGGAGGCTTGCTTAGTGGAATCCTCAAGCCCGGTGAGCTTGGAGGCGTGGACGTAGGCACGGTTGGCCGAACCACGTAAAAATCACGTGTTTGATTTCTCTTCCCTTATCTCTTTAAATTCAAGCATTGTTAATTATATTGTTTTAAAACATTAGTTTTAAATTGTTATGTAATTTTATTTGCTTAATTTTTAAAGAACCCAATTCACCCCCCCTCTTGGGTAGCCTATATAGAATTTCATTTACAAGTTGAGAGGAAACTTGGTTTTGTCAAATATGTTGTATGGTCAGTCTTTGTATTGGATACAAGTTTCGTTGCCATATGATAACATAAACAACCATGAAATTATACAGTTACAGGATAATATTGCTAGGTAATATAGAGACATCAGTTTTGCTGTTGGACAGTTTATATGGGCTGATTTGTGCGCGAAGAATATTAATTGTTGTGAAAAAGTGAGTGAAAGAACACTGTGGTTTTTTTCTTTTTAAAAAATATATTTAAACAAACCTTTGTTATGAAGTAACGTTGTTTTTTTTTCACTGTAAATGCATAATGCTTTGTAGATTTTTGTCCCCGTGAAGTGTGGTCATGCACGTTGGTGCATGTTGGTTTTAGTAATTTCTGAAATGCGAGTAGAGATATGGGTCTTGCTTTGTACTGCAATATGTATGCATGATAACGTGCACTTGCATTAGGGACAATGTTGATGGTCAAGATCATGTTCTTTTTTCATTAAGTTTATTCGCCTACTAATTGTTACTTTACAATTAAGATCAATTGAGATGATGCTCAACCGTGGTGCTTTAAATGTTTACTCTGGTAGTTTAAAGTTGAGGGATTTCTTGGTTGAGTTTTGTACTCGAGAGCCCAGCATACGCGAATAATATGATTATGCACTGTATATAATTCTGATGATGGAGAGGCATAATATGTGGTCAACCCTTAATGAGGCAGATGTTTGGTTATATTTATGTTACATGCAATAATAAAAGTATTTAATAAATTTTTTCATGCATGTTGCCATTAAAACCTGTGGATAGCCTTTTAATTTAAGTGTGTGTAAATTCTCTTAAGGTAAAGTTCCACTCGGATGCTGAAAAGGCACGAATTGTCATCAAACTTATGACTTGTAGTTTCAACTGTTTGAAGGATACGATTTTTTCAAGTGCTGAGATGTATCAAAAGCGAATCCATGTTGCCGAACAATCAATCTGTGTAGCCATTGAGAAAAGGCGGTTACGTCAACTTCACAAGTCGAGACGAATGGGTCATGGTCCCCACCATTAGTTGCCTTTGCATGCTATTTTTGAATATATATGTATGGATGTCCCTTAACGAAACGTATGGCAAGATTTGGAAGCTATAAATGATAACCTTGTAGTTGACTAGAGCAATCGTAATTCGGAATATTAATTTTTTTTTGCTGCTATATTCATTATTATTAAGTATCCACCCTCCTTATAAATAATGGGATTGAAACATTTCTGTATGCTTTTAATGTAATAATTACATATGATATATATTAATCTTCTTAACGCATTTCTTTTAATTATTTAGCATTTGAATAAGGTGGCATTGACAGATATATATTGTTACACATTGCCTATTGGCATGCACACCCCCTGTTACCCTTTATGTCCTTACAATATGGGCCTGACACGTACATTTCATTGTTGGAATTGAGTTATGGATTCTTTACATTAAGGATGTCATACTTATATGGTATTGTAGAGAAAGTTTCTAGCAACCATCATTAGTTAAACGAAGCGTACCACTACGAATTTTATGGAACAAGATTTGTGCTTGTTACAGTAAATGGTTAATTTAAATTAACTACCCGCACCAAACATATACTAAATGAGAAGATACGTTGACAAAACTTCTCGGCATAATTTTTGTTTAAATTAAATACTCTCACTGATTCCACATGTCACCATAGTTTGTTGGCGCAAATGATAAGGTTGCAGTGTACTTAAAGTGTCCAGGAAAGGTGCTTGCGTTCAGCGTTGGAATGCTTGAGTCACTGTCTGTAGTGGTAGGAAAATGCTCCAACCATGAATCTGATAAAAACCCCAATGACATACCATGATTTGTATTTTTCTGCGACTTGCACATGTTTTTGTTATAAGGTGTTTGTGGTATACACATGATGAATCTGTTGCGTGAACTTCATGTCGATTGAAGACATTTCTATTAGAAAAAATATCTATACCCTGGCTAGAACAGTCCTCCAATGGCTGGTTTTATTGACTTTTTAGCTTGCACTTTCTGACATTATGTCATGGGACACCATATTTGATGTATTTTTGTTATTGCGGTTGTCCCATCTTTGCTCTCTTCATTAAACCCTTCGTTAGAACAACTTCTGGATCTTGCACCACATTAAACTCTCTTCATTTAGCCTGTTTATCTTTATGGCACATTGCCTCCAACCTCAATGTTAGGTTATGGATATCATTAATGGCCACATTGTATGTAGTAACACTTGATGCTGCATATCTAAGCAAACTTCGGCATACAATGAGAAATATTCAAACATGTATCGGACGAACTACGCTCCATTATCTTTGCATCTTTGGTCTATTGAGACAATATTATTGACCTTAAGATTTTTGTTATATTTTCAACTTTCATGATAACAAATGAGGAAGAGCATAGAATCCCAAATATTTCTAAGAGCTTGCAGCTGCAAGATATGGTTTTTGTCCCTTTATTTATCACCACTTTGACCTTTTTTTCTAGATACTTCGAACTATCTCATTCGGTAGGTAGTTGATATTACATCCCAGTCACACATTATTGCTGGTAACATCCCTTCCTTTTCTAGTTCATTTTGTACTAGTCGAAATATGGATCTCATGTATTTCTCCCATGTTTGCTGCTCATACAACTTTAAGTGTGTAATTAGAACCAGATGTCCATCACAACTATCAAAGTCATCATTTCCCTCTCATTCCCTTTGTCGATCCATTAGTCGGTCTATCTATTTAACAAAATCAATTAATCGTAATCCTTTATTCATATAATGGTTAAGAAATGCATTTATTCCTTCTAACCTCTAAGTGCTCTTCATACCAGTAAAGAACTTTCCACGCAAAAAAGCCTTACCCCACATATGCCTTTCATTGTACATCTTCTGAACCCACTTATTTGTTCCAACCTGGTGCTTATCCACTATCAATTTCCATTTCTTGTCAAACTCTTATTCACTATAAGCATTTAGCATGCACCAATGAAAATCTCTTGTAAATTTAGTGTTGTTTACATTTGTTTAAGCATTTCGAGCCAAATGCTAGCAACATAGCATGTGTGATACTTCTTGGAATGCCTTGGTTATTACATTTCACATTTCTTTATCACCATCAGTTACTATGCCCTTGGGCTGTTTATTATTCATGGCTGTCATAAATGTCTCTAACAACTATGTTTATGTGTGCTTTGTCTTATCCAACAATAATGCAAATCCAAAAACTATTATTCTTTGATGATGGTTAATACCCAAAATTACCGCAAAAGGCTTTCGATACGCATTGGTCCTATACGTTGCGTCAAATGCTATTACATCACCAAACAATACATAATCCACACAAGATCCACCATCACACCAAAATAAGTCCCCAAGCCTATTTGAACTTGTAACTGTTAGATCATAAAAGAACGGCAAATCAGAGCTTTTTTTTCTTTTTAAACATGATAAGCATGTTTCTGCATCCGACTCTTTTAACTGTAACTGCCTATTCGAATCCAACCTATTTTGCACATCGACCCTAGTATACCCAACTTTGTTGTAACCCTCCGATCTATCCACCATGAACTCGTGTATTTGGGATGGTGTTACCATCACTCTCTGCAGTGACGAAGCCATTACCAAGTTTGGATCTGTAACTTTTCTGTAGGACCTTATGTGGTGCACAAGTTGTAGCGAGATCAACTTGTGATTATGCACTCCATGAAAATAATTACATGACCATATACCTGTCTCTTTGTTGAAAATAATTAAGAATTCTGCTCTACAACTTGTCCGTGTAATTAGCCTAACTTCTTGCTGTCTATTTCTTTTTTCCATATGCTTTGCAGGCTTAAATCCCTCTTGGCTACACACACACGTTTGTCCTGTGATATTACCATTAACATTTCTTCATTTGTTGTGTCTTTGAACCCTAAATCCCACTCCTCTTGTACACTCACAGTAATACATGTCAGCTTCCTCTTCACTTACAAATTGTCTGCCTAACAAAGTTGGAATGACATTTGCATCATTTTGTTGCCCATTTATGCATTGTTGTTGTTCACTGTCATTGTAGTTGGTAGATAAAGGGCAACTGTAGTTTTGCTAGTTGTTGATATTGGGTTCCGGTCCCGTGCTTCCTCTAGGTTCATCATTGGCTTACCCTCGGTCGTATGAGGATGCACTTCAATCACCATCATTGGCGACTCCTCTAATAATAAGATATTCAAAATCATTTTCGTCCTTTGTTCCTTCGCTTAAATTAGTCATTGTGCTTCGATTTCACTGAAAATGGCACAGTGGATTGTCATGTAAAAGAGTTGTTGGTGGTTTGTTAATCATCTTCATCCTCTGTTAAGTCTTACTTATCATGGTTGCTCTACGAAGCTTCCTTTTTTCTTGTTTCTTTCTATACAAGGCATAACCACCTTGTAGTTTCCCGCCATGGCATCTTTCTATTATTGCTTTTAAAACATTACCATTAATCGACTGTGGCTTAGCCCATCCAATAAGAGCAAAGTCTTAAAGGCTAACTACAATTCCATTTGGTTAAGTTTGTTGTTCACTCACTTTTATTTATCAAATACCACTGGGCACGTAATTGATGCTGTAATGATATGTGTGAACACCTATAAAAATATTAAGCCATATTATTTATTTATGCTCATAAGATGGCCTGGCTTGCAGGCCACATATTTTCTGTTCCAAATATCTAACAATGCAATTCAATTAATATCCTCTGCCTATTTACAACCGTTACTAACCTTTAAGACTGTACAATCACAACTTAAATTAATATGGTTTATTTTCTTCGCATGCTTATAGAATTGTAGTTTGCTTTTATTAACAATATTGTCATTTATAATCCTTAAACGTACAAATGAGGAGGCCACAAATATTAGTAGTTCTCTCTGTTCGTATCTGCATATTAGAAATTTTTTTTAGCATTTAGTCGTTATTCATTCATGCAATCCATTGTTAGGTATTGAAGATGTATTATAAATATAATGTTGTTCTTTCTTATTGCATCAGACTGTGGGATTGTGTTACTTAATTGTAATTATCAATTTTAGTTAAAGAATGTAACATTAATTGTATATTTATTTTATTATACTTGTTCCGGTCATTTAGTTCCACTAAATTGTTAAAAGATTTATCTTTCTTGACCAATATTTACCTATAAATGACCATTACTATGGGAAATACAATTTATTAATTTCAAATGTTGGTCGTATGCAGTTTCATGATTGCATTCCTTATAAAGGTTTGGTATTTAGCTTCAATATGAAACAAGTTGGATGTTAGGATTCTCCCAGTGGCTTCCATAGTGAATGAACAAACCCGACTAAATGATAATAGAAGAAGAAGAAAGGCTAGGGGTAGTTTACAGTTGAAGTTTTTCCTGATATTTAAACACCATTTGGGCAGGATTCAGACACTTAATACTTTTCCACTGTAGCAAAAGTTTGATATTGACACAAATGTTTCGCTGCGGTTAATTATTTTACGTGTACATTGATGTGCAATTACACGAACATTGCTTTTTTTTTTCTATTTCATTCTGCATGCTAATAGGCAATAACAAACAATTATAATGATATCCTTGGCATAATTGCTTAACGATTCCAAGTTATACATACTATAGATAAGTGACACCTATGGAAGCATTTTCTAATACTGCAAAACGTACATCAAAACATTGAAAATATGTTCAATATATTTAGTACAAGAAATAGAACATGCCATGAATTTATATCCAAAATGCATCATTTTGGCCATTGGATTGTCAAAAGCTATCACCATACTTGGAAAATTTCTACGTTATTAGTCCCATGAAAAACATGAGGAACCAGCCACTTCCAAGCATAGTGTACTATTTTGCTACAAGGTTACTCTCCTCGATCGAAGTAGATTTCTCTCAAACCTAAGTGCATTATCAGTTAACAACGTCACATAAAAAGCTTTAGTCACCATATTTAAGGTAAATGAATGTGCAGAAAAAAATTATTAATAATGTACCTAAACGAAGAAGTTGGATAGTAATTATCGACATTTACTTTATCAAGGTTGTCATCATAAAACTCTTACCAAAAATAATTTTGTTGAAAGGGCTCACCATCGCAGTTGGTTTAACAATCTTGCACGTGCGCTTTCCATGTCCTTAGGCCTTGCACACTTTACACCTATACCTACGCTTTGCTCCCACAACTTGGTTGGTTGGTTTTGTTGATTGTTCAGATCTTTTGCTACCGCATTGACGACCGAATGCTCTCTACCCACAGCCACTTTATCTCCAGATATTAGCAACCTAATAAGAACGTACTGATCTAAACAACCATATAGTGGCTGGTCATTAAACATAACTGCAAGTTGGAGAGTGTATTACGCTTTAATCATACAAACTTGTATGATCTTATTCAACATCTCATCTGTATTCACATCAAGGACTCGACCAGCCCATAGAAGAACGGCTTTTAGGTGGAAATTGTGGATCACATGAGTCTTTCTTCTGCAGCACCAAGGCTGCTATATTGTACAGTCGTAGAATATTATAGCTCATAGGCCTAACAATTTTTATTACCATGGCTGAAGGCATGTATTCAAGGGTGAAGGTGAAAGGATGATGATATATATTTGTTGCTGAAGCCATTGTTAAAAGGTTCTGGAGGTTTGATGATTTTCAGCAATAAAGTGATGAGCCATTACAGAGGTTTGCTAATATTTAAAAACCAACCTCTATGAAATTTTAACCATCACGCACACAAACTGCCAACACTAAAACTATTTGTATTACATGCATTAATAACCATCATATAAAATAAAAAGATGTGTTGGATATTGGATATTACGAGGGCAACGTTTAACTCATTTGTTAGGTAAATGTACAGGTAATTACACATTAACTCAGTATCATCTGTAATCACCTCATTAAAATCTCTTTTCAGTGTGCCATCATCTCTCGCCTGAGACATAGGACATCATTGCCTATAAAGCATTTGAATGCGATATTTATTTATCATGAAGCAGTGTACTTCCATTGATAGGTACTTCTCTAAAAGCAGTGTACTTCCATTGACTTTAAAGAAAGAAGTTTCGTTTGTCAAAATATTTATCACCCATCACTTCGTAAATCTTTTTGATAGTCTAAATCTTTCAAGTAATTATTACGATTTTCTTACGTGCGAGGGAAGGATTCTGCAAAAGCAGCAGCGCTCAGCCATGGCATCCCTTACTGAATATGTGTAGCAGTAGCAATGGCTAGCCATGGCATCCCTTACTGGATATCTATAAACTACTTTTTTGGCAAGTATTGGTTGCTTACTGGTTTTCATTGATGTCGACGACAATAGAGTAATAATAAATATATATTTCATCACATTATTGATTTCTTCTTTTTAGTTATAATTATATTATTAACATAATGATGCCATCGACCTCTTTAATATCCATGAGCATTAGCTATTACCTACTGAGTTCCCTCAGCTCTATGTATGATTACTATAAATAACTATATACGAAGCGATTTAACATTTTCGTCCACTAACAACTACGAATATTTAAAATATCAGAAAGGGTAATTATGTTATTTATAACTGGGTACTTTAGATCGCTAGTGATTTTGAATGCACAATTTAAATATCAATGAAAGTGACCGTTATTTTTTACCATTGGTCGTGATTACATTTCATCATGTTGACCTTGTTTCCTATTTATACTGACTTCTATAAGCATACAAGGAATAACATTAAGGATTTTTCTATTTACAGATTTAATGGCACCTCGTAACAGTAATAACGAGAAGAACAATAAAAACTGCAACCATGGGAACCACCAAAGTTGGATTAAGCTTACTAACCGATATTGCCACTGTCCCGAGCAATATCGAGCACTCATATAGATTTCAAAGTCTTTAAATAATCCAAAACGACTGTGACACAAGCAAGTTTTTCCAATGGTGGTCTCCAAATGACGATGAATGGCAGAGTCTTGGTGAATATGTCGAAAAGAGCACAAGAGTCTATTGCGTTCGATCAGTGCATGTGGTAACGTGCTTCATTGGGCTTATTATCGCCAATCTAATGGCCAAAGCATTGGTTGTTCTCTACTTCAGGTGGTGTACGAGGACCTCATAATGGCCATTTGGATTGGTCAAGTTGCCATCGTTTACTGGATAGGTTACAGGTAAAACTAGAGGATTTGAATAATTGAAATTGTGTAGTTCAGTTGTTTACAGTTAAAGAAAATGACGGAATAATTGAAATTGTGTAGTTCAGTTGTTTACAGTTAAAGAAAATGATGATCCTTGTATTATATTATTCTAACCTTTTTTTTTAATTTCCTATCAGCAAACAATATTCCTATTTTTGTAAACAACTGAAGTTAGAAAAGTTTATGGAATTACACGTATGAATAATTTTTATTTACATTACGTGTTCGATCAATGCGTTAGTAAAAGTAAATAAATGCCAATATCACCATTGTAAGTTATTAAACTTTGTCGAGGAATATATTTAGAGTTAACCATTGGTAGCTTAGATATTCTTCGAGACCATTCAAACGCTAGTCAGATGCTTGTATCCTAGAATCAACCTAATTTGCACATTTGAAGTTATCCATCCATTTTAAAAAATAAAAAATAAAAAAAAGGTATGACACGTGACTTTGCACTCGATCATTATCTATTGAGAGGACTAAAGATGTTCATGTCATGTGGTTGGGTTTTTAGCAGTGAGAATTGTAACCTATAAGGTAATTTGTAACATCAAGATTGGTTGATGTTATGTTAAAGAATAATCAGGCGAAAACTATGAAGATAAGTCTGTTATCAAAAAGAAATTACACAACCAAAAAACCTATACCTCAAAACGATTGATCTTGTTCAAGCAATGAGTGGTAATAATGGCGACTTTAGATACTACCCCTTATCCACGGTGGCAACGGCCAAATACAAAATGTGTACAATAAATAACATTTACAGAAGTAAAAAAGTATACCATAAGTAGCAAAAAATGATAATAAGTGGAAGCATCTAAAAATCTTGCTCATGTTAATGCTACTACATATGACGGTAAATAGATCAAGCAAGAGCAAATATTATAGAGGCTTCATTAATCATAATTTGGAATGTGAAGTTGCATAGCAAATTGTTAAGAGCTAAAAAGTGTGTATTTATAATGGAGAAAATCGTCATTTTCCACTTCAAGTCTCACTAACATCCCTACTTTTATGTCTTTAAGTCCCTTGTGATTTAATTATATATGTTTTATTTTAATTAAATATTTTATATATTCTAGGGGACATCATGGTCATTTCACAATGAACGAGAGATCAGATAGCAAAACGGACAATAAGTTTGAATTCAGGACAATCAAAAACCTTAGGAGGAGCCTAAAAAGATAAATGGTACTGTTTATATATACGGTACTGTACATAATACTGTTCATAATACTATTTACCTATACTGTAAGATGATGCGGCAGCATTCAATTGGATGAATGATGTGGCAATGACCGCTTATGTGGCATTGATTGATGATGTGGTATTGACAGATCACGTGCCACGATCTTATTTGACTAAAATACTGATGCAGCGTGGACTGGTGATGTGACAGTATGTTAGTGGATCGAAAAAATATGTGTACGGTATATATATATACACAGAATGACAACCCCGATGATGTGTTCCATCTAATAAGAACTTGCAATGTGTCGCATTCTTGAGCGTCCAAATTGTTTTAAAAGAAATTATCCACCGACCACCTAATGTTTCAGACTTTTTCAAAAATACACAATTCTTTTTTTTTTTTTGCCTGAATTACACCTGATGTTACAATTCTTTATATTTTTCCACTTCTGTCTGTTAACCGTTAAGATTCCGTTAGTTTTTTTAACAAAATAACTGTTTTACCCTCGAAAATTAATGCTATAAGATGGAATTGTAATTTTACATTTGGGGGATAAAATCATCATTTTGTTAAAAAAACTAACGGAATCTTAACGGTCAACAGACGAAAGTGAAAAAGTGAAAAAAATTATAACTTCAGGTGTAATTCAGGCAAAAAAAAAGAATTGTGTATTTTTGAAAAAGTGAAAAAAAATCAAGTAGTAGGTGGATAATTTCCCTTATTTTAATTCGATGGCTATAATTTACTCATTGTATCTATAAAAGGGAGGCTCCTCCCCTAATTTGACACCTCTAAATCTATTTTTGAGCTCCATTTTCTATAATTCCATCTCCATCTTGTATTTTCTACGTATTTTAATAAAATTTCCATTTTACCATTAGTTCAATATGAGTAGTTAATTTTCTTTCAAGCTTGGATTGAAGGTGAAGTCTCAACATGCTCCATGGGCTTAATTTGATAAATTTACTTTTTCTTCCCCTTTAATTTATGTGAATGTTTTGACTTTTCGTAGACAGATAATAATAATCTTGTCTAGATATTGGTTGGTATAATTATCTCCGTAGGCAAGGTTATTACTATTTGACACGGGAAGCACTTAGCACCATATCTATTAGATTGAGGTTCATGAGGAGTGGAAAATCCTCCTTCATGATTTAATTAGCACTAATAAGGAATGTTAAGCCGATATTGCATGTTGAGTACAGATCTGGAAATCCAAGCACTTCATTTTAATAGTTTATTCCCGACTCTCTAATTTAAATCATAAGATAGTCTATGTCACTTTCATTATAAATCAAACCACTAACTCAGAAAATTAATTCTATAAGCAATTAAAATTCACCTCCTCGTGAGATTGACACTCGTCACCGTTGATTTATTCTATAATAGATTTGTGCGTTTGTGATTTTGCAATAAAATTTGCACATAGACCATCTCACGTGAGAAGGACGTCAAGCAATAAGGATGTAAACAACATCTGACATGATTGAGATCGAAGATTTACCAAAATTTAGAAGTTCATGATGTTAGAACTCTTTTTTTCCCCTGCAAATAATTTGAACATTTTAGCATTCACAATCATCTGTAAGAAATAGTTGCTCTTGTGAAAAAAGAGTGGTTTGACTATTTTCATAGTAAAACAGAAAATGATAAAGCATGGCCGAAGGACCATTTTCGCTAGCTAATAAAAAATTAGTAAAGTAGCGGCCACCACATAACAATCAACCCCATTCACAAATGTTAATAAAAGATTATTTATCACGACGAGCTGGCAAATATTGGATAAGGTTGAAAACCAAACCTTCACACGGTCAAGTTTCCCAAAACGTCATGAATATATTCATAGACCGCAGTAAACTATAAACAACCTGAAAAGTATAGTTGCATAGAGAACCTACGATAACTACAGTTGGCTGGACCAAAAATGTAATGGGAAATCTCATAATGGATTTGGAGCATAGAAAGGCGCCTTAGAACACCTTCGGCTTAGCATCTGCACAACTTCGAGCAACTTGTGAACACATTGACCATGTTGTCACAATTTTTATATCAGTGGAAATGTCCCCAATAAAATTTCCATGGGCATACATGGACGGTGCTAGTAAGCATAAGCTTATAATGTTTTCTGTCCTTATGTTATGAAAGTGGGATTAGTCAAATCTGTGCCAACTGACTAAAATGTCCATGAGATGTCTCCTAAGCCTGCTTTACTTATCACCTACCTCAATATTATATAATCTAGTACTTGTTAATATTGTTATTGAAAAGTATTAACTATGTGGTAATTGATCTTGTATTAATTTGCATTATAAATAATATTTCATGCTTGTGAAATATATTATTATCATTATTACTATTAGTATTGAAAGTAATTACTAAGATAATTAACATAAACGAACTTAAATTCTCTTACTTCTAATTTTTTAACAAAATAACAACTAGTCATAATATATTTAACTAAAGCTTTTTCTGACCATGTATCACAAGCCTGTGCGTATTCTTCTATAGGTACAAGAAATTTTTAGAATTATATTACACATAGGGATAATGGGTTGCATGTTCCAATATTTGAAGATCATATAAAAAAAGATTGGAGTGGATATAAATTGGGATTCATTTCTTAGGTAATAACATCATACTTAAATTTATGGATTGCGTTATTATTAAGTGGAAAAAAAACTTGTTAATCTCTGCCCTATAATGTTATAGTTACCATGTGTCATAGTCAAATTAAAAGGTTTTGAAAATTTATTTCAAAAGCCGATTGCTTATTTAGATAGAGCAGTAATAAATTCTCCTAATGTATGAATAAGACTTTGACATCTACCATTTAAAAAGTTGTAATGCCAAAATTTAACTTATCTCCAATAAGTGGATTTCACACAAAAATAAAAATGTTTGAACACTTGTACAAATTCGTAACTAATCGAAGTTAATTCCATGTAAGTATCTTCTATCTTGTCTTCTTTAATTCAATATTAACGGAAAAAATTATTTCATAGGCCTATAATGCCATTATTTAGTAGCGCTATAATGGGAAAAAATTAACAACATTACATTACAAGATGATTGACATTTCAATTTGCCACATTTTGTTTAAATTTTCTAATCTTGGAAAGAGATTTTCAACCATGTACAATCTTTTCAGTAAGGCTACACTTCGATTTGTTGACAAATTAACACCATATCAGTCCTTCAACATTATTATTATTATTTGCCAGATTCATAGAAATAATTAACTCATTATAGTTAATTCTATGTAAGAATCTTCTTCTCTCCTCGTTCTTTGATGCAGTAGTCCAAAATAATCAAATTAATTAAAGGCATTATAGAAAGGAAAACTAAAACTTATTTTTTAATGTTTTCACACTATATGTAATATTATAATAATCTTAATATATTAATTATAATGTTAATTAAAGCATAAGCATGTTTGTCACTCCACCTCTTTACATATGAACAAATTTTGGGTTTTTAAAATGCTCCAGAAAAAGCCAAAAAAATTATCAAATCAGAATGGTTAGCTCGGTACCTTTGACCCTGTAACCGAGATTGAACAAAGAATGGAAAAGGGAGAAGTTGGTTTAAATTCAATTAAAAAATATGAATAATAAAATTAATCTAACTACCCAATGTGTTCTTGTATTCTGTTAATGTTCACTTTAAATTAAACCAAAAATTGCATCATAATTAGGTTTTGGTGTTTGAATAGGAAAGGTTATGAATCATTTAACCTTTGCTGCCAATTTTTTTATGCTATGTGAATAACTATTACAAGGATAACAGAAAAGTATATTATGAGAGGAATTTAACAACTAGTATTCCAAATATCAAATTATGACACAGGCCACATTTGCAATGGCGACCTAATTTCAGGGTTGTAAATATCATAAAAAATTGTTGCCTAAACGCGAGGATGTAAGAGTGTTGGAAGCATACTTCCAGCCCAAAAGGTCAGGGCGCAGGTAAGGAGCAATATAAAAAAGAAAAAGACAAAAGTGACAATCATTTTCTCTTCTTAAATGATTGACAATGACAACTGATGTAAATTTGGATGTGAAGTTGACAATGGATGTCAGTGTATTGAAATACAATATAAATTGTCAGGAATTAAGTAATACATAATTAGGGCCCAACAAGGGGCCACTCTATCAATTTGTTCCATTGAGAGAATACTAATAAAGAATATCTGCATTCTTAATACTAGTAAAAAAAAGATATGAAAATAAATAAAACCTGGAGCTGTGGGAACAATTGTTAAACAAGGTACGCTTAGTTCAAGTTAGAAAGCCATGCCCCATTGTCATCTCTATGAATTAGCATTAGCGTTGATTAGATTTTATTCCTGCCTCCAGCCACTTGACCGGTTGGATAAAAAATCTAAGTCGATTGAAAAATGAAAGGCAATTTTGTTATGGAATAAATAATCAGCGAAGCTTTCTAAATTTGTTATAACATTTAGTTCGAATAATTGATTATTATTCTAGTGCATAATAATGTCAATAGGTAAATTTCGAAATACAATACTAGGCATGTATAACATTGTCGCAACAGATATCATAATTACGATGCAATCAACAATACCCTTTTAGCTGATAAACAGAACTTGTCGTTTATCAATCCGCATGCTATCGTTACTATTTGAAAATATTAACACTAGTACAACTAGGTTAATCAAGGTAACAGTCCTACAAGATAAAAAATCAAGGCCGTCCTTATGAGTAAATATAGTTATAATATATCTAGGAATTGGTCAAGAGTCGAGTGGGGATCCAGGAGGAAGAAGCAGAATTAACAATAATTGGTCAATTATTGTTGGATTATCGTTGGATTATGATTGAAGTTTATTTGATATTATTACGTAAAATAATGAATTAAACATTATTATCATAATAACCATCATCATTATCATTGTTTTTTATTATCAACATTGAAAAATTGATTACTAGTAGTAATAATAATAATAATAATAATAATAATAGAAAACCTGTCATTATCCATCTGTTTAAAAAATCCTGTGTTAATTATTGTCACTAGATGATAATAATAACGATAATGATAATAAAAATAATAATGAAGTAAATATTAATGGTAATGATTATTTATTAAAAACAATAACAACAACAACAACAATAATAATTACAATAACCGAAATCAATCATAATAATTCTATTTGGTTGGTTTTTTTCAATATACATCCAACAAACTATGGTTGAATAATATAATATTGTTGTTAATAATATATTAATATGTTGATTAATAGTAATAACTATATATTATAATAATAATAATAATATAATTATTTATAACAATAAATATAGCATGATCAGTGTTGGGATAAGATAACACCATTTTTTATTGTTAAGTAGTACATTTGTGGCAACTGTAATCTTATATACTTGTATAGGCTATTAAAATTAATAATTGTCATATCATTATTTATAAATAATTTAGTTATACGTTTATTAATGTAATGTAATAAATTACTCTTATTGATATGATAATTGAGCAAAATGAAAACCAATTAGAATGGGAATCTTTAATTAACACTTTGTTTCATATGCATGAATCAACTCATTCATTTATTACATCATTAAGCCAGCATTTATAAATGGGGCTGTGTTAACCAAAATTTTTTTTTAATAAACAAGCATATTTGTCTATCTGAAACGCAATGTTTTGTGGTAAATTTGAGCCACAACACTGTACACCACAGCTGTGGTATACGTTGGTTTATTTTGGGCCCTTAGAAATAATTATATTGTTGGGCCTTAAACACTGCTTCAACAATTCGTTAATTTAAACTAATTTTTTAGCATCCATTTCATATGAAGTTTTATCCATTAATGAACCATTCTGAACGTTGAACCATCACTTCATCGCAAAACAAGGGGCTACAAACATTTTAATGGAAATGAGATCGTTGAAGGAAGCTTCATACATATATTTTTTTTCTAGTAAATTGACGCTGACACGCCTCATTTGACAACAGAAACCAAAAGTTTTTGGCAACGAGCCGGAAATATCACATTTCGCGCCAACTCTAAATTTGGTGAACCGGCATATTTTAATTTACCCATATGATGGAGGGCACTTGGGCAAGAGACGAAGTTTTCATCTTTATCTGGCTACCCCATCACAAGTATCATAAGGCAAAGCATAAATGGGAGAACATAATTTCATCCACTTAACCCTCTAAACCATCTTCCTGAAACTAACGAAGAACTCATAGCAAGAACTAATCAAAGTGTGGCCATTGAAGATTTACAGTTCTTGAAAGTGGTAATAGTTTTAATTTTTCATTATAAGTTCTATGCATTTAGGGATTGGCATGAATACAATGACTCACTATTGCAATTTCGGTGTGCGTTGAGTTTGAATTTAATTTATAATGAAAATGTGCACTCCCTGAATTTTTTTTTGCGAGCACTGAGACAAGACCGATGCCATGTTGTTCCTAATCATAGTTAAGTTTAAATTTTACTCGATTCAATGTCGTCCCTCATTTAAGGTTGTGGCACTTTAACCATAAGTTAAATTATGTTAACACTTACTCCACTATAACATGAATACAGTTGATTTTTTTTTTTCATTTTTCTCATTCATGTTCATTGCAATAAATAGAGGATTTCATGACATTTGGTATTGATTGTATGCAAACTATGTTTTTTAGAATCAAAATAACGAATGTGTGATACATAGACAAGGATAGAAGAGGAATGAGAATATGAAGTTGTTTGTAGGAAAAAGTAAAAAAAATAGAGACTTGGTGGTTCTACTAAGCAAGCTAACAGAACAGGCTATTGTTCCCTAGAATATATTTGTAGTCGTAGCCTTGCAATTAGATGGACACGCATATTGAGTATTGACAGTGACCAAGTAGAGCATTCCTTGAAAAACAAACGTGGAAAGATGAAGAGAAAGATTGCGAGAGAACTATTTCCTGGCAAAAATAGGAGTTACGAACATTGCAAGGGAGTACTTAATACACGATGGCCAACTGGGTGGTACTCTGATGATGATGATGAAGAAAGGCTGACAGACATAAATGAATATGAACATCAAATAGAAGGGTACTCATAAAAAAATGACAAGGACAAGTTGTATAGATTGACAGAACACAAAACATCTGAAGATGTGGGTGACTGGTTCAAATTTGATGACATTTTAAGCCATAAGATGGTATTGTATCATGGACAAAGATTTAAACATGTCATTGAATTTAGAAAGACAGTTCAAGTGTTTACAATTCGTGAGGGGTTTAAGTTGTGCATAATGGAAAATCAAAGTCATATTGTCTATTGTGAGTGTTCCGATCTTCACTATGATTGGGTAATCCAAGCGACCTAAGTTGTTAATAGAATGACATTTTGTTGTAACAGAATTCATACAAAAGCATAAATGCACTCGACTTCCCCAACAATTCCAGCTTCGATCCAAGTGGATTTCAGCAATGTATTTTCATCGATGGAAAGAAAACCCAAATGTCAGTACAATAAAGATAAGGGATGAGATTAAAGCACTAGATGGGGTTGTATGCCCTAAATGAAAGGTGTATTGTGTAGCAAACAGAGTTAAACATATTATGGGCATAAACTATGAAGATGGTTATGCAATGTTGAACCAGTTCAAAGAATAAATGAAGGATAGATAGGTATAACATCGTACTCTTGGAGACTGATCCGTAAGAATAACGAGAGGGAGAAAGATTCAAACGGATGTTTGCATGCAGTGAACAGATGTCTTATGTGTTCAAGAATTATTTCCGTGATATACTTACGGTTGATGGATGGAAAATTAATAACTTATACAACAGTGTCATGTTAGTGGCAGCCAGACTTAATGGGAACAATATGATATTACCTATTGCATTTTGCGAAGTTGATGTTGAAACTTGGATTCATGGGTGTATTTTTTAAAAAATATAAACAATGCTTTGCGTTTTGAAAATGGTAAAAGTCTATGCATATTGGGTAACGGAGATAATGGGATTGATTATGTCGTTGAAGAATATCTTCCTGCAGCTGTGTATAAATAGTGCTGCCACAAGGTTTTCACTGAAATGGTTAAGAGATTCCTTACAACACCTGTGCAACAATTATTTTAGTCGGCTTGCTGTAATACAAGTGTAACAACCTTTTATAAATTTATGGATTTAATATGTCATCAAAGTCAAGAATGCCATGGCTGGTTGTTACAGACGAATTGGTCAAGTTGGGCTTTGTTTTCAATTCTTGAATAGGTTAAGTGCACATGTGTAACACTATCCATTACTGAAAAACTTCACAATTACTTACATTAATATTTATATATGAGCATTGCTAGAAGATTTGCTAGAATTGCATGGTTGATAGCCGAATTATTCAAACAAAGAAAAATGGTAGTCTAGAAATGGTATAGGGAGAAAGTAACACTGATAATTCAAGATATCATTCATGATCGTACCATTGATGGTCAGCGCTTCATGGTTGTTGAGCAAAATGGCAGAAGGCTAAAAGTAACTGATACGACATTCGTGTTTTATGACCTGGACATGGAAGCAAAGTCATGCAATTGTGGGTTATGGCAAATATTGGGAATTCCATGTGCTCATGCATGTAGAGGAATACAATTGAACATGGGAAATGTTAAGGAGTTTGCGGATAATATGATGTATGTCCAAAATTATTGGTTAATGTATGATCCTGACATTATGCAATTACTTAAAAAACATGCTTGGAAATGGGATGCAACCCACATAATGCTTCCTCCAATGACCCACAGTCTGATGGCTGTTTCAATAAAGGGTAGCAACGAGATTGCGCCTAACTGAACAATTCAATGCATAGCTGTTCACTCCTATTCAACTACAAATAACTTGCAGGTGCATATTGTCCTTGAAGTATAAGTATGTTTGTTTGCACTACATGTTTTAAATAATAATTTAATTTAGACATGAAAGTTTAACTAAATCCTTACTTATTACAGTAGATGGAAGAAAATATTGCTACCCGATATATTGAACAAAGGAACAGCCTCCAATTGATGTCCACCAAAAGCGATGGTAATATAAGTAAGTTTTATTTTGCTATTTCCTAAATATACATTAACTCATTTACCTTGTCAATGCATTTTTCATATGTTCTTATCATGCAGGCCTTTCATCAGTTAACTAAGACCACCAGTAAAGGAATTTGTCATCATCATTATGTATATAAACCGTTTACTATCTCCTTCTAAGAGCATTGTTATTATATATGTATTCATTACTGTTCCAATGCTAGTTTGTTTGTCTTTTCCTATTTTTTTTCATTGTACAGGTAACGTTGTTGCATGCGTGCATCATCGTAATGTTGTTTGTTACTTTGCCTTGTAGAATCACAATTAGTAGGTATAATAATAAAGACTCCTCAGAATATTTAAATTATGTACATAGTAATTGAAATTGGCTGGAATTACTTCACAACACAAAAAAAAAATTAAAAGATTTGTTGCTTCATTAATTATTAGAAAATTATCCACCGACCACCTGATTTTTTCCACTTTATCCAAAATACACAAATCTTTTTTTTTTTTTTGCAACAATCCACCTGAAGTTTATAAAGTAGATCATTGCTCCACTCTTGTTATAACACCGTTAGGGTACTTAATGAAATATTGAACAAATGACTATTTTACCCACAAAACTTAAAATGACTATTTTATCCAAACTAAAAACAAGACTTTTTAGTTATAAAGGGGTAATTATAAAAAGTCTTTAAAATAATAATAAATAAATTAGATAATAGAAGTTGCATATAAAAATAAATAATTATATGTCTTTGTCAAAGATTAAGTCCTCCATTCACTCTCAGATAATTCCTAAAATGGCCAAAATATTTTACTTGATAATTAATGACAATAATAACATTAAATTAATTAAAAATATATACGTAGATTCTTCAATTTGTTGCTTTGCTTCCCCAAAAAAGCCAAAATAATACTGCACCAACTTCATTTCCTCCCATCTTTCTTCAAATTCAAGAAGAAATCAAGTTAAATTCAAAACCCAATAAAAAAATACACACTCACCATTCCTCCAACAACCAATCATTTCCTAAGAGCCTGCCTCACTTTGCTTCACTTGGCTTTATTAGCTAGCTCAGTGACCCAACTCAGATCCCGAACCACCGCATTAATTAGGCACAGGTCGACCCGTTCCAAAGAATTCTCCTTGCTGAGTCTCTCAAACATTTTCGCCTGCAAGTACCTCCCTGACTCTACCCTCTCCATCACATGCTCCTCATTCTCATCCTCCTGCCAGCAAGTGTTAAAGATATCAGGGTATCCAATATCAGGTCGGGTTGGAGTACGGATAGAAGTCGAAGAGAGGTTACAGAATCCGGGTCCGAGCATGGACTAGTAGTTGGTAGCTGTTTTTACAGGAGGAATACATCATTGTTTTAGCGTGTTTAGTTCAAATGAAAATTTTAACCTTCTGATGTCAGCAATATTTTAATAGGGTTATGACGGACGTGGAACAATGATAACTTTATAAACTTCAAGTAGATTGTTGCTAAAAAAAATATTTGCGTATTTTTGATAAAGTGTGAAAAATCAAGTGGTTTAGAGATAATTTTCCTTAATTATTTACAAATCGCACTTTGTTGTTAAGATAAGCCAAACCAAAATATTTGTCGGTTTTTAGTTTTGCCTTGTATGTCTATCTTCTTTATTTTCAAAAAAAAGATACCTAAGAAAAACTTTTTTTTGTGCGTGTTACTGTGTAGGCCTATGATACAATCTGGATCGGCCAGATGAAATCGAGATTAGCCTTTCATAGTTTAACTCTTTATGTTTACTTGTAATGTCTTGTTATATATGTAATACTTAATCTTTGAATGGACTTTTGTTTGTCTTAAGATGGGGGAAGATTGTAATTCTTTCCTCAAATGACTATCTATTAACCTAAATTTTGATATCTACCACCATGGTCATGTCGTTCACTCTTACTACAGTATGCATTAACTACCTAGAATTTAGAGTATGTTTGTGGCCTGCATCCTTCAACTTTAATCCTTGTTGGTGTGTTTGAAGTTTATTGTTATAACTCTGTATAAGGCAATCCACTACTAACAAAAAGGTTTTTACTTTTTTATACAGCAGTGTTCTTTACTTCATGTTATGGCCTTTTACTTCAGTTGCTCTTTTCGTTGAAACTAAAGATTTTTTTACATTTATGCAAAATTTTGCATTATACATGATTCCATTTAAAATGTATGTGAAAGTAATTTTATTAACAAAAATCTAGTAACAACTCGGCCCAAACTCCAAGTATAATAAAATGGAATAATGTTTAAAGTTTCTTATAAAAATTTACCATCTTTCTATGTATCAAACAGAGCACCAAGTTCCTAAAATTGCATTTATTATTATCATAACGATGGCCATCACAGGCACAACTAAATAATATCTACTAATCCAATAACCTACAAATAGTCATTAACTACTACTATCATAAAGCTCTTCACTTCACTTCTAAGAACATTAACCTATTGAAACTAATTTTCAATGTTTTGTTTCTCAAATGGAAGGCAATGTCTATATGCATCATCAAATCAATTAAAGTTATAAATTTAAAATTATAAAACATTTCATATAGAGGAAAAATGCTTTTTTATTTTTGGTTCTATCACTTATAATGGGCCATGATGTCGACTCCTACTTTTGCTTTGTGCCTTCAGTCAAGTGCTCATCGATCTCGTTGATGGACAACAATCTCAATTGTGGGTTTGTCTTCCTCACCACGCAAACCTTTAAAAGATGAAGCCAGCATGAAATGGTCCAAACAGATGTGATACCTCCAAACACCTTTATCAAGAATTTATAACATTAATCTTATCTGCTATCTTATTACATTAACTAGTAAATTATGGATAAGTTATATAGTCTTATACAAAGTGATCCAGCCACTCATATAATTCAAAAATATTTAACACAATAACAGACAGGCTTTCAAATTGACAGTACCTTCACTCTAATTTAACAGAGCTCATTGATAGGACTCTACATTTGCCTACTAAATTTAATTCCAATTGGAGGACTTGTATAGACAAATAGAAATAAATTCCTAAAGTGAGACAATGACTTAATTATAACTAACTGCTTCACTATGACTTTTTATTTACAAAATTCATTTATGAAATTCTATATAGGCTACCCAAGAGGGGGGGTGAATTGGGTTCTTTAAAAATTAAGCAAATAAAATTACACAACAATTTAAAACTAATGTTTTAAAACAATATAATTAACAATGCTTGAATTTAAAGAGATAAGGGAAGAGAAATCAAACACGTGATTTTTACGTGGTTCGCCAACCGTGCCTTCGTCGTCCACGCTCCAAGCTCACCGGGCTTGAGGATTCCACTAAGCAAGCCTTCAAGGCTTCAATACACTTACACTTGACTTCAAGGTGTCAATGGACCTTTACAATCAAGAGATTATTCCCAATCTCTTAACCCAAGTGTATCCCAACACTTACAATTGACTTCCAAGGTGTCAATGGACCTTTACAATAAGAGATTAAACCCAATCTCTCAACCCAAGTGTTTCCCAACACTTACAATCACTCAATGATAGAGATTTAATAACAAATAATCTCTCACACACTCCAAATGATTACAATTGAAATTTTAATGTGTGAGGTAATGACATGAAACACAATTGAAGCTCAAAGAAGATTGTTTCTCAGTATGAAGCTCAAATATCAAAATGTTAGATCACTTGTTTGAATTTGATTGAGCCTTTTTATAGTTGGAGCTGAAAACTAGCCATTATTGACTTTCTGAGAATAATCGGATCGCCGTTTGTCTCTATCGGTTGGCCGTTTTGAATTTCCAACTAGCCGTTATCCTTTGACTTCAAATAAACGGTTTATCGTTTATTTTTATCGAATCACCGTTTATTTCCGAAGAACTCAAAAAAAATGAACTCACTCACTCTCCGTTTTTGATAAACGGTTGAAGACTAGAGAACTTCTCCTTACTGGAATTTATCGGTTAGCCGTTTTAAATAAACGGTTCAAAACTAGAGAACTTGTTCTTACTGGAATTTATCGGTTAGCCGTTTTAAATAAACGGTTCAAGACTAGAGAACTTGTTCTTACTGGAATTTATCGGTTAGCCGTTTTAAATAAACGGTTCAAGACTAGAGAACTTCTCCTTACTGGAATTTATCGGTTAGCCGTTTTAAATAAACAGTTCAAGACTAGAGAACTTCTCCTTACTGGAATTTATCGGTTAGCCGTTTTCAAATAAACGGTTCACCGTTAATTTTCAGAACATGTGACATTTAGCTTACCGTTTTGTGCTAAACTTGTTTAGCACTGTAAATTATCGGTTCACCGTTTTTCAATAAACGGTTCACCGTTAATTTCCAGTTTCATCATTTTATTTGAACTTTAAACAAGTGTATTGCTTTAGAAAATTCTTTTAATAGCCCCAACACTTTAATCATGAACATATAATTTTTGTTATCATCAAAATCATTATTATAAGATTAACAATTTAGGCACGGAAATTACATGCTTGAACAAAATCCAGATCTTGATCAACATACTTGGTATAAAGCGGCTTCAATTGGTTCATGGCAATATCAAGCCAAAGTTTTGCATTCCCACTAAAGTGCAGAACTACAACATTTCACATATCTTCTATATTTAATGCTTCAATTACATTCAAGTCTTAATACATGTCATGATTTATCTACTGATTTGTGGTCAAATAAAAATATGATCAAACATGGAGGAAGTGTTCCTAATTTCCACAACATCATATTCTCACTGTGTAACACAAACAACATTGCCAATTAATAACAATCCAAATGTAAATTCCAAATTGAAAACACATAGAAAAATTTCACCTAAAAAGCTGTCATGCAGAATAAGTTATTGAACATGATACCATATTAGCTATGAAAGCAACTGGCGGTTGTACCAATCATAGTCGATCTTATCAGACAACTAAAGGTTTAGGATTATACAGTAAGTGCAATCAGAGTACGTACTTTACCATTATAGTTTATAGTAAGTATTTGTTGCATAATTCGGTGTAAAAACTATTTATTCATATTTAATCTTTGAAAATGGCTAAACATTAAAAGCAATCTTACCAAATTTTCCCAGCACTAATAATCTTCTGTGCACTTCTCTCTTGTCCGAGCATTCAAATTAAATAAGTTCATCCCATAACATTATTTGCATGCCTTTGGGTTAAACTTCACCTTAATTAAAGGACGTAAGGAATTCATTTACTATGCATATCTATGAAACAATGCAAAACAAATTTCCTCTGGCCCATCTGCTTTCCATCCATATCAATCTTCTACAGCCTTATTATGTCCTTTTGTACCACAATATCATCATCAAAGAACAAATTCCTATGCCAGTTTTTATACATCTCAGGAATATAAAAGCTTAAACGATTAAACATCAATAAGTATTTGGGATTCCTAAACTTCATATCAGTAGCATCTTTTGTAGCACTCTCAAGATAGTTCCTAAAGTAAAACCTCTGCAAATTAACGAACTCCAACTGCCTCAACACAGGGACATATGACGAATTCAAATACTTATAATCCTCAATAGCCTTGGCATTTATAT
The DNA here is from genome assembly GCA_030449905.1 of Luvunga scandens. Taxonomy (NCBI): domain Eukaryota; kingdom Viridiplantae; phylum Streptophyta; class Magnoliopsida; order Sapindales; family Rutaceae; genus Luvunga; species Luvunga scandens. The sequence goes on along the minus strand of JASUUG010001122.1, from coordinate 3,139,484 downwards.
GTGCCTCGTTATAATCCTTCAATTTAAACTTAACTTGCATTGTCCAAATATTCATTTTATTCATCACAACATGAAACAAATGTAACTGGGTACTTCGAGTTCTTAACACCTAAATTCACTACCACTAAAGCTACTGGCACATTATCCAAAAAAAATAACATTATGATGAAGTTTGGGATCCTCTGATTCTGTAGGTGTGGAGCTCCCTACATGGTTGTAGTGCTCCAAATGAACCATTCACTCTTCCATCAACCTCATAGCCAAACAATGAAGACTCTTAGGCATCGATTTCGCAGCAATAAAATTATAAATAAAGCTCGTTGCTTTTTCACTTGAGTGAACTGCTCATTCACATAAAAAATGGTGTCTTTTAACTTTTGAACCTTCAACTGATTATCAAAAGAATATTTGGCCTTTACACTTTTCTGCTCAATTAATTCCATTCTCTCTTTTACTTCCTTTTCAAACGACCTCAACATTGATTCATCAATTATGAGAGAATTGGATTCCATTACAGTCCCATATGTACGTTTAGTAATAAGATCCATGTAATTTTTAGAGAGATCAGCGAAGATTCTAACCAGCGTCAAGTACCAAAGGTTGAGATTACACGTGTGGGATGCATAAGCCATCGCTAGGGCTTAGTGATAATTGGCGTGCTTTCTAATCTAGTCCACCCACAACTTTGAAAGATCTGATTTCATTGCCAATACGAGTTATCTGAATAGATCCGACACCATGCAAGACTCAATTCAAACCCTAAATGAATCACAAAAACAAACATTTTGTCAAAATATCACAACCAGTTCCTCACAGAACCCCCCAATTTTTTTTTAGGCTTTCTCTTTAAACAAAATATCAAACACTGCTAGATCAAATGAAAATTACTAATGCCATTTTGTGGTTTGTATTTGTACTTACCGATGTGTAACCATCGTGAGAGTGAGAGTAACAAGTGAAGAGTAGACAGGAAGTGAAGAAGAGGAAAACAACGAATGTAATTTCTCAATTACGGCATCTAAATGGATTTGAGATAAAATTAGATCCATTGTTGCCATACTAAGAGTTGCCATACTAAGAAATGTCTCGACGATTAAGAAACTTCCTAGTATGACACTCACTCAAATGATATTAAATTAATATACAACCGCCTCCAAATGTTGCAAGTTGCTGTTTCAAATAAAAAAAAAATATTTTAAGCTGTTAGATTAAACTCTTAACCATCCAATAGTTACATCAAAGATAAAAATTATGATATTATACCACTACTGCAATATAGGCAACCCTGACTTCACGTGCATATAAAATAAAAAAAATTAATTTTTTTTTTTAATCACAATTTGTATTGGGTTGACTTGTGGAGCCTTTCCAAAATTTTGTTGGGCTTGGAATCTCCCTTTACGCATTTTAAGGCCTATAAAAACTGCTAGCAGAAGAACCGACACATCGGCGCGTGTAGAACCCAGCCGTGCACTCTGCTCGACCGAGCACAGAACTTCCACTCAAAATCGGGAACTGAACGTCACGGGCCAAAGTATAGAATGACATTACGCCCTTTTTACCCCGCACTCAAAAATACCCGCCACAACCTACCCAATTATTCCACACTCGCTTCCACACCACGCGGCCAGGTTCCTGTACTCTATTTGGACGGTGTAATCAACGCGTGATTAGAACACGTGAGTCCAACTCTCCACAATTGCGCTCTGATACTTTTCAAGCACGGCTCTTTTAGTGCACCCACACGCTTCTTGCAAATCAATTGCGAATCACGAACGCCTGCGGCACCGTACACCTGTAAGATAAGGATTCTGTAAGAGAGAGAAAGAAAAAACCAAGTTTCTAGAGAGAGAAAGTGTCGGGAAGATCTCATCAAAACGAAAGGTAAAAGCGTGAAACCCTAATTTATGATTTTCGCTGTTGTGTAATTATTTCCCTAGATACATGTATTATTAGGTTATGGTAGATCAGATCGTGCGGTAGTTGAGAAAAGCCCTAATTTTGTTGCGTTGTCGGTGGAAAGTTAGGGTTTTTTTTGTGGAGGAATTTCTGTTTTCGGAAAAAATTAGGGTTTTGGGTGAGTAGATAGATGTGTGTATGGCTTCGGGGCCAATAGTAGGAGGGAATGATGGAGCTAATAGAGAGAAGCAGAGATATTCGGAGAGCAAAGTATATACGAGAAAAGCTTTTAAGGGTCCGAAGAAGCAAAACACAAACGCCACCGCCACCGCCGCTGCGGACAACAGCAACGTCCCTGCCTCCGCGGCCAATAATGTGTCCGCTGTTACTACTACAACGGCAACCACCACCACCATCACCTCGGACGTCACCGCCAATGAAAAAAACAGGGACGAGAACAACGGGGTCGAATTTGACAAGGACGGGAACAACGGCACCGAAGGTAACAAGAACGAGAACGGCGCTACCGAAAATAGCAAGAATGAGTACAACGGTACAGAGAATAACCTGAACCAGAACAACGGTATAGAAAATAATAGGAACGAGAAGGAGTACGAGAAGAGTTCTATTCAAGACCAGCCCACACAGACTTTGACTGTAGCAGACACGAATTTGGACCAGCAACCTGTTGTTTCTCATTTAGATGCTGCCTCGGATGACTCTTCCAGTCTTAATAGGCAACAGGGTGGTGTGGTGGTGGCCGCCACCACGAGGGAGGCTCCTTCAGAGAATGGGGTGGTGGCAGTGAAGTCGGGGGAGGGTAGGGTTAAGATAAGTTTGGGGTCAAGCACGAAGGAGGAGATGCGTGAGATTAGGAAGAAGCTGGAAAGCGAGCTTGATACTGTGAGGGGTTTGGTGAAGAGGATTGAGGCCAAGGAGGTGCAGATAAGTGGAGGAGTTAGTAATTCGGGGTTATTGCCTGTGAGTGATGTGGTTGATAATGGCATTAAGAGAGGTCATTCAGAGGTGGCTTCGGCTGGAGCTCCGGTTACTCGTGTGGGAATTACTAGGCCGTCCAGACCTTTGAATCAGTTGAGTATATCGACTGTGGAGAATAGTCTGGGGGTCAGTGAAAATGTGGAGAAAGAGAAGAGAACTCCAAAAGCCAATCAGTTTTATCGGAATTCAGAGTTTCTACTTGCGAAAGATAAGTTTCCTCCTGCTGAGAGTAATAAGAAGTCAAAATTGAATGGAAAGAAGCAAGCAGGAAATGAATTGGGACATGGGTTTGGACCAGGGAGCAAAATTTTCAAGAATTGTAGTGCTTTGCTTGAGAAGTTGATGAAACACAAGCATGGTTGGGTGTTTAATGCTCCGGTTGATGTGAAGAGTCTTGGTTTGCTTGATTATTTTACCATTATTAAGCATCCGATGGATTTGGGGACCGTGAAGACGAGGCTAAACAAGAACTGGTACAAGTCACCAAAAGAATTTGCAGAGGATGTCAGACTTACCTTTCACAATGCTATGACATATAACCCAAAAGGCCAAGATGTTCATATTATGGCGGAGCAGTTGTTGAAGATATTTGAGGACAAGTGGGTGGTTATAGAGTCGGAATATAATCGTGAGATGAGGATTGGTGCTGACTATGAGATGGGCTTTCATACACCCACATCAAGAAAGGCTCCTCCACTTCCACATCCTCTTGATATGAGACGAATTTTGGATAGATCAGAATCAATGACACATCCTATGGATTCGAGACTGAAACCTATTAGTACCACTCCTTCAAGTAGGACCCCTGCTCCAAAGAAGCCCAAGGCAAAGGATCCACATAAACGGGACATGACATATGAGGAGAAGCAGAAGCTGAGCACAAACCTACAAAGTTTACCTTCAGAGAAGTTGGACAACATTGTACAGATTATAAAGAAAAGGAATTCATCACTTTTCCAACATGATGACGAAATTGAGGTGGACATTGATAGTGTTGATGCAGAGACTCTATGGGAGCTCGATAGGTTTGTAACCAACTACAAGAAGAGTTTGAGCAAGAACAAAAGAAAGGCCGAGCTTGCAAATCAAGCCAGAGCAGTAGCACAGCAAAATGTCCAACAGCAGGTAAAGCATTCAATGATATCTCTGTTCTCCAATTTTTAATGAGAATCAAATTGCTCAATGCATGATTATTTTGTTTTACTTGCAGATCCCTGCCCCTGTTGTGACAGAGGTGCTGAAAGAAATTAGAACAGGTAAGGGTTACCGGGTGATGTGTAATTTCAGTTGATGGTTATTGATTGAATTGGTAAATTGAAGTTTGTTGATTTGCTTTTTACCTTTTGAGAGTAGATGACAGGATTGCTTCCACATCATCACCGGTTGAGGTGGAAAAACAGGGGGATAATGGAAGTAGGTCAAGTAGTTCAAGCAGCTCTAGCAGTGATTCTGGATCTTCTTCAAGTGGTACTGTGATGTATCTCTAGCTTAGCTGCATACAATGTAGTGGCAAATGCAATGATTTGCTGGATTTTTATTGGTTCTTTTTCTCATTTGTAAAAGTTTGTTGCAGATACAGATAGTGAAACTTCTTCATCTGGGTCTGATGGGGGGAATTCACCAAGGACTTGACAAATTCTATTCAGGTAAGGTCATACCGCCCGCCTTTTTTTGCATGGTCTGAGTTTTGTATTTGCTTGGCCTTTGCTGATTCGGCTTTTTTCTTCTTTTTCTTGATTATAAATTTATCTTTAGTGAAGCAGTCATGAGTGAATGCACATGGTTTTCCTAAGTTTATACTCTTAGTGATTATTTCCACTCTGACTCCAGGATGACCGATGGGACTTTTTTTTTTTTTTTTTTTTTTTGAGCACTTAGTTTATGATGACAGTTGATGGTAATGATGGACAATATAGGATGATCACCAGTATCATACTGTTGTGAAACTAGCTTGTATGTACTTTGTTAGGGGATATATAGGTGAATAACTGCCAGATTGTTTTTCCCAACCACATGGTGATTTATGGCATGGAGGTTTGGTGTTTTCTGAGTTTACACATATCTATAGGTCTTGGGTATGGAAATTTAAAATGTAAGGCAAATGTTTTGGGATTTTTTGTATTAGTGAAATTTGAGTTTTACCTTTTCTGATGGTTATATTCTATGACGCGTATATTAGATGTAATTTTAGGAGCTTCTGTTAGGATCTTTTTCTGAAATTATTCTTTTTGTAAATGAAGGTTAAAGAATATTTACCTAAGATACCATATTTTTTTCACCTGTTTTTTTGCATACCTGTATCCAGTTGACTCTTTGGTGACCTTTGCCTTCATTTTCTAGCGCTGACATATTTTGTAACTGTTTGTATCAAGTTTGTCTACTAAATTATTGTTTGGAATTTATTTTTATGATACGTAGAGGAAGAAATACCCTGCATGGGATTGTAAACCCATCTGTGATATGCCATCCCTTATTTTTCCTTAATGTATTTGTAGACAATGTTGCAATAACATGTTCTGTTTATTAAGAAATCTTCCCCATTTTGAGCTCTAAAAGAGAGTGGGCAGCAGCTAAATGAGATTTACCAGTCATATGTCATGCTCTAAGCTGTTTTTCAGTGTTACTGAGACAGTTATTGCTCTTCTATTGAAATAATAGCAATGCGTAACACCTTATATAATCTCAAGATGGGATAGCAATCTTATCTTATAATAGTTTGGTAATAGCAGTCATGGTCCTTCTGTAAGATAACTTGGGTCATGGAGTTAGATGTGATAGACTTTTGACTATTGCTCTAAACTTTCTTAGTTCGTTTTGCATGAAAACAATCCCATCTTGAAAAACATGAATTTTTTTTTTTGGGTAAGAATCGAGATTAGGACCTATAATGTTTTGTTAGTGGCTTGGCAGGCAGTTCTTTAATGTGATAAGAGCAGATGAATTGTTGTATGTGGTAAAAATTATGGATGTTATTTTATTTTGACAATGACAAGTTATTTTTGGTATTTGTTGGCTTGTAATGTTGCCAGTAACAAGCTTTTAAGCCTTCGTTTGGAGTTTCTTTCTTTCTTCTTCTTCTTCTTATTTTATAATTATTATTATTGTTGTTGTTGTCGTCGTCGTCGTCGTTGTTATTTTAGCTGGAAAACATGGAAAGTATAGCTGACATTTGTGTTTGGATATGCCATTGTGTTGTAGTTAGTGCAAGAATGAATACCTTTCAAAATTAAGGCACCGCAAAGTATAAAATCCATTTTGATTTTGTTTATAGGCTTTTGAGAAAATTGTTTTTTTTTTTTAATATTCTCATAGATGTTGCATATTTACATCATAAACTCTCTGAAGAATAGCAGATTTGTTTGTTTATACAAGTTTTCTTGTACTTCTGGTGAGTGGTGTCTATTAAGAATTAAGCATGTTGAGTTCTGATACTGTGACCTTCTGGGGAAGCTACACTGATCTGTCATCATCCATTAACTTGTTCATTTCGCCATTGACAATGCTGCTTTTGATTCTGTGCTTGACAAATTGCAAATCTCAAATCAGTAAGATACTGTGTCCCCAATTACTAATCTTGCTGTTTACACTTTTCTTTTTATGGCAGATTTCAGACTTTAGCCTGGATGATTTACTATTTACTGGGCAGAATCTGTTCGGGTGTGATTAGATTTTGAATCTGCATTGGGTGTGCAGTGGAAAAGCTCCGAGGCCAGCAACCATTTGACCACTGCATGGTGGGGGGGGTGCCACTGTTAGACATAGGCAATCGGTATCTAGGCGTGGCTTATCTGTCCTGGCCCAAATTTGTATAATATGGTAGAATGTTGTGATGAGTAGAAACAGTTGGTTTGTCTACGTAGCATGTGTACATTTCTAACTACTGCTACTGGTCTTAGTGTTGTTTAGTTTTGGCTGCAGATTCAGAATTCTTTTGAGGTTATACAAAAGATAGTATGTAATTCAAGTTGATGAAGTTAAATGGCTTAACATGCAAGGATTCTCTCTGCAGGGTTGTGTAGATATTATTGTATTTTGGTTGTTTGGCAGCTCATCTGTTAGTATCATCACCAGAAGACGGTGGTCGGTAGTCGTTCATATATATTTTGAATTTCTCATCATTTTGTAAACATTCAAATTTTAGTTTCTACATATGGCTAGGGTGATGATGATATTGTTTTAACTTGTAATCTTGTGGAGGCCAAGCTTGGGCAGCTGTGCTGCTATGTTACTTCTATGTTACTTGTAAGAATGTCGTGGAGTATGCGAGAAAACAAATGTAATGGGTCAGGCGTTGTATTTGTGGAAAACTGGAAAGTCGTAAGTGTTTGGTTGCAGTCCCTCCTCTTGCGCGTATAATAATGTTTTTTATTGGTATCTGTAAGTTTGGTAGTGGTTGTGATCCGAGTGCTGAGGGGACTGAACTTGCATTATCTTGTGCGGTTAGCTGATTTTATCATCCAAGTATGTCTGATGATGATATTAGAGGTAAAAGGCAAAATCTGACTTAAAATTCATACGCGACAAAATTCAAATGAAATTATTATTATTGTTACTACATAAAATTAAATTCAGTTGAAATTATTATATTCAATTTTATATACAATTGAACTCACTTCTTGTTATGAGAACTTGAGAAGCACATGTAACGGAGGAGGGGGGGCGTCGAGAAGCTTTACGAGTCGCCAAACCAAAAATATCGAAATGCACCTCACACTCGAGCTCAAATTGAAAGCTATGCTTTCTCCAACACTAAAACACGCCTGCTTCTCCTCACGTGTCCATCCTCAATTCTTGAAAGCCAGACCCTTCTCTTCTTCTTCTTCTTCATCATCTCCTTCGTCTTTGCAAGCGTCGACATGGACGGGTCTACAGAAATGGAGGGACAGCCCCGTCAACGAGAACCGCTACTGGGGACCCAACGGCCCAGAACCTCTCCAAGACTCACCGCCGTCATCGTCAGCTGGTGATAATGATCAAATCGACTCTGCTTCCTCTCTTGCTGAGCTCGGTTCTCTTGTTCTCTCCACCAGTGACCCTCTGTCAAAATCGAAGCTTTCCCATTTGGCTTTCTCCAAATGGCGCATTCTCAATTTGCCGATTGGCGTTTCTGTCCCGCCTTCTCGCCCTGCTCGCCCTCCCAAACCCCAACTGGTTTGTTTTCGTTTTCTTTTCCTGAAGATTTTATGATCAATTTTCAACAAACCCCACTTATTAACATAATCTTAGATAGTTAACTTTAGGTTTCAGCAAAGGAAATTCCTGCTCCCAAGAATTCAGGTTTGCCCCTTAATGCTTATATGCTACATAATCTTGCTCATGTGGAGCTAAACGCCATAGATTTAGCATGGGATACCGTTGTTCGGTTTTCGCCGTTTACTGACATTCTTGAAGATGGCTTCTTTGCTGATTTTGCCCATGTTGCTGATGATGAGAGCCGCCACTTTGCTTGGTGCTTGCAGAGGCTTGCTGAGCTTGGTTTCAAGTGAGCGCTGTTGTTATTATTTTATTGGTTCCTGTTAGGATATTGGCATTCAAAATTTGAAATTTTTTCCATGATTAGATATGGAGATATGCCTGCACATAATGTACTTTGGAATCAATGTGAAAAATCATCTGACAGTGTGGCTGCACGATTGGCAGTGATCCCTTTAGTCCAGGTAATTGATTTGCATTTTGGCATATGCTACTGATTGCTAATGTGTATCACCTGATAAAATAAGATAATTATCTTGTGAAGATTTGGCCTTCCCCTTTCTCACTTTATGTTATCTCTAATGATTGGCCATCCAAAAATGAGAACTCAAGCGCATAACTGTTCATACATATTGAATAAAATAAACCATTTTACGTGTGGGAGCACCTGGTATATGTGCTGTTGAACTTCCAAAGGTTTTTGTATTGAAGAAGTTTTCAGAAGGTTTCTCTAGACGTGCTATATGCCTGTATTTATTCTGTATCTCTCCAACTAGCATCATTTAGCTTAATCCAAAATTCTCCTGCATTTCAGTAATCGATTGCAATAATCTGTCTCTTAAACAGTATTTATTTGCCAAGGTGACTCTCTTTCAAACATAAATCAAATGTATAAAATTAGAGTATTTTATGTTATTTTTTCTAGCAGGGTAGAGCATCCTATGTATGTTTGAATTATACATTTGTATTTTTATTTATTTGGTTCATAGAAGGCTTCTCAGGTGATAACAAATGAATATTAATTCATTTTACAAAAGAATCTCTTCTCTTGTAGCTTTGCTTCAGCTTGGATCAATACAGCCAATAGTCTTTAATATATTCAGATGAGTTGCAGCCTTTCTCATTACTGAGAATAATAGGGACATTGTAAGTGGTCTCAACTCCATAACAAGAGTAGTGCACTTGGAAATTTGGATTCTGTTGAATTTCTTGTGAACAATGAAAAATGGATATATCTCCTTTCTTTCCCTAAAACAGTTGGGTCATGCTATAAGCAGTATTTGGAGGTTACTTGACTGTTTTGGCAGAGGCCAGAAGGGCTTATCAGGCAATTGAAAATGGATAGTTATTCATTCTACAAAAAAATCTCTTCGCCTTGTAGCTTGGATTACACTAGAAATAAACCTTAAGACATTCAGATGAATTCCAGCTCTTCCAATACTAACCAAATAAAAGTCTGGTTACAAATGGCCTATAGAGCTCAGAGAAATTTGCATTCTGTTAAACTTTTAGTTGGCAATGAAAACAGATCCTTCTTCACCCAAAATAGTTGGGTCTTGCGATAAGCAGCATTTGGAGGTTTCTTCACTGGTTTAGTGGAAGCCAGAAAATGTAGATATCAATAGCCTTTTTGGCGAGCTATAAATCTTCTCAAGCAGCTAAAAAGATGAAAGATAAGAAAGAGACTGTAAGCCTTTCCTTTGAGATTCTTTATCGTCAGAAAGAAGATGCCTGCTTATGTTGGGTCAGCTGATTGTTTGTTTACTTGCAGGCAAAGAGAGGAGCACAAACATTGGTAGAACTCTTTGCAATTTCTGTGTATTTATAGGAATTAAAATTAATTTTCTTGGATTTATGGAAGAGAGGTTTGTTTAGGCCCTGGGTTTGTTTGGAAATGGTGATTCATCCTTCCTGGTATTAGATGGTGTAAAGATTTTTGTACATGTATAGTGTTATGGAACCATATTTGGTTTAATCTGTTGCCAGATTCTAGATGGGGGGCTTGCTCATCGAACTTAAACCAAAAGCTCCATGTTAATGTAATTGGTGCCAGATTCTACATGGTGGTTTGTGATCACTGAAGTTACCTATGTACTATGCATGAGTGATGAGGTCAGAAAGAGGGAAGTAGGGCTTCTAATGGAAGTTTTTCTCTCCAGTGGCAATCAGGTTTTTCAGAAATGGAAAATAGAACTGTATATTTTGTTGTCTGGGGAATTAGCTCAAGAAATTATCATACAATTCTGCTTCAATCCTAATAAATATGTTTCAGCTGCCCTTAGTATTATTAATGCCACTGAAGCTTGAGACACAAGTTGGGGATTTCTAAGCATTCATTCTTTTCGTAGTTTAAACCTTGTGCAGTAATACTCATTGTTTACTATTATTCTGTGTGAAGGAGGCTAGAGGACTTGATGCTGGGCCACGGTTAGCACAAAAATTGATCGGCTTTGGAGATAGTAGGACCTCCAACATAGTGGCCAGAATAGCGAATGAGGAAGTCGCTCATGTAGCTGTTGGTGTTCACTGGTTTCTCTCAGTTTGTCAGAAAATGAAGTGTGCTCCTTGCTCCACCTTTAAAGGTTTGGCAGCCCTTATTAGTCACTTAACCGGTAATATTAGCTTTATACAGAGCACACAAAATATAAATCCTGTTAATGGATATGCAGATCTGTTGAAAGAATATGGTGTGGAGTTGAAAGGCCCCTTCAATTATTCGGCTCGGAATGAAGCTGGCATGCCCCGTGATTGGTAAGAACATTGTGTTATCGTTTGGCTGTCAAGAACCTAGAGGTTTTGGGCTGAAATGTTGTGATTTTGATACTTGCATTGGCTGGGTTTAATAATTTGCACGAATATGTATAGTCAGCTTTGACAAGTTTCTTGCCTGAACTTCTGTCCAGGTACGATCCATCATCTGCACATGAACAGGACAAGAATCAGAAACAGGATGCTAATAACAAGCTTTCAGTGGTATATGATATGTGATATTGCACTTCCCATGCAACTTTATTTTAGGGCAAAAGAGATTCTAATCAAATTACTTTTGTTACAGGTTTATGAGAGGCTTGCTTCCATCATCTCCATGGAGAGTGAAAACTCAAGTTTGAAAAGGACTTCAGGGTAATGCTTATTAACCCAATCAGCCCCAATTCAATGATTTCAGGATGCAGCTGATCTAGTAATTAGTACGGTCGTCTGTTGCGGAAGTGTTGAGTAGGGATACTGCTAAATGTGACTGCTTATCTTGCAATGGCCACCCGTTGCTTGGAAGTTGTCGATGCCAGATGAAGCCAAGAACCTTTTGTGGCACCTCATTCTGTTTGGCGTTCAAACTTTTGTAGTGTTTGTCACAGCAGCTTCTTTCAAAGTGAGGTTAACTATTTTAGTGTAAAATAGTTTGCATCCTACTAACAATGTTCATAAACAAAATACCCCAAAAAGAAGGGGGGGGTTGAAATCATTGTTCTTCGAATATGTACTTCTGATATATCTCTATACAGATTTTAGTGATTCATGTAGGAAGTTAAAAAAGACTTGGATTTGCAGTAGGTCAGTTTAGTAATTTCATAATGAATTATTACCGAATGTGATTCATGTATCTTCAACGAATGGTCAGGCTGCCGCTACTGTTGCATGGTGGATGCTATAAAATTAAAGTTGGTAAGTGTGAATCTCTAGAAAGCTTAGAGAGCGGTCAATTGTCACGTGGGCGGCAGCATATTTTGTTAACATTAGATTCGATTGTAAATAATGCTATCAGTTACCCAAATCATGTGCTACTGTTACTTTCTGTATTCCTTTTTAGAAAGTATATCGGGAAATAAATAATTGCAGTATCTCCAAGTGCAGTAACCATGCACGTGCATTTTGAACTTTAAAAACCTAATTTTATTGTGCAGAAGGGAAAGTAGTGTTTTGACAACCCATGAGATCCCCTTCCCCCTCCCCTTTTGTCTTCTTTATTTCAATTAAATTTGGGGGTAAACTTCAATTTAACTCACTTAAAATGATAATTTTTAATTTACCCCAAAAATTGTGAAAAATATTAATTTATCCCATCTCTTGAGGCACATTCAACTTGGCGTTAATCTTTTTGGGTTGTAATATTTGGGACGAAATTGTGAAATAGAAAAAAATACATTAATCCTAAGATTCTCTGGGATTAATTGTGAATTCGGTGCAATAATAGAAAGAGTTGCATTTGGTCTTATACTTTATATTTAAGATCTTAGATATTTAGAGAAATATTTACCTATCCAAAACATTTACAAGAGAATCAACTCAATGCTTTTATTAAAATTTTGGGCCGAATTTAATTGAAATTCAACTGTCAAATGGTGATGCCAACAACAGACACATAGTGTCTAAGCAATAATGTCAAGAAGGAAAATTGCGTTTCAAAACACGCATATCAAATATTCCCATTAAAATTATACAAATTTAATATGCTGTTGGGAGCACTCTTGTAGCATGGTGAAATGGTTACAAATTTACAAGTAGCGACCTTTTTTCTTTCTTTCTTTTTTTTTTGGTTAAGCATACGATGTGACTTGTAATTGAATCATTTTTTCATACATGTGAGTAAAATTTAAATCACAGCCTTTGGCCCTTCATAAATAGACAAAATATATATTGAAATAGTACTTAAAATTTTTTATCTTAATACAATAAAGAAAAAGTTAAGAGATAGAAAAATACACATTCTAAAATAATATATTTAATATAATAGTGATTAATTTTTTTTTTTATCTGTTAATCTATCCATTAAGGTAACTCTTTAATCTTTATTAGAAGGGGATTCTATTTACACATGTAATACCTAATTAATTTTACGGAAAACAAAGAAAGCAGAGCATATCATATTTGACCAACAAATACATTATAGAAGAATCATTTTGAAAGCTATAGGTAAAGAGGAGGTGTATTAATTATTGTAATAAATAACAGATAAGGAAGCAAAAAAGCAATGCATTTATTTAATTAACATATTCTTGCTTTGATCTGGAAACTTTTAGGGCGAGGGCTGCTGCCTTCTGCTTTTATCCGAAGTTTGTTCACAGCATCTGTCATCACATAAAGGGCCATTGACTACTCATCGTGGGCTACCAAGGCGTCTCGCTGTTGTTGCTTACTACGAAAGTTAAAAAACGTGTCCCTCTCTCTTTCACCCTTGTTAAACAATATGCCAAATCGACGATGATCAGTCAGCAGAACGAAACAGAGACAAGCACATTATCTCATAACTACTCGTCTGCCATCCGTATCTTTTTATCATCAAAACACATTCACTGAAGCAACAAACAAAATCTTCTTCTTCATTTCAAGAAAACAAAGAGAAAGAGTGAAAAAGAAAAAAGAACAAAGGAAAAAAGGAAATTCGTAATCATGTGCAACGCAGATGGAGATTGCAGGCCATTGGGCTTTCTCTTGGGCCTTCCCTTCGCCTTTCTCTCCCTCCTCATCTCCATCGTCGGTGTCGCCGTGTGGATCGTCGGGTCAGTTAATTTTTACTCTTTAACTGTCTGTGTCGAAGGCACCCATTATTTTTCTTTATTTTTTGTTTTTTTTTCTTGGCTTTTTAATTATCAAAGATCATCCCCTTGTCAGTTGATAGTAGTTTAATCTTCTTCTGGGCGTCTAATATTTTTCCATTTTATACCAGAATTCGTCCTGAAATTATGTGCGTCACACGCCAAGTGAATGCAATTCTTTTCTTCTGGGTTTTTTTGGCTTCTAACTAGTTATTGTGACTTTTCATTAAAGCTCTGCTGTGGTCATTGATAGTGTTTTTTTTCATATTTCTAGCATAACATAGAATCTTGGCAGGATTAGAATCTGATGGAAGTTTTGCACTTAATGTGAATAATGGTGACTGTGGGTGCAGGCTGTTGTTGACTTGCATATGCCCTTGTTGTTTGTGCTTGACCGTAATAGTGGAATTGGCTCTGGAATTGATCAAAGCTCCTATTCATGTCATGGAATGGTTCACTTCTCAGATCCCTTGCTAAATTTCACTTACTCTCCTATGTTTTTGTTTCCACCGCTTTCTCAGCTGCTTGTAAAGCTTGGTTTATCTCTCTTTTATGTATTTCCTGGGTGATCATTATTAAGGCAGTATTCGGGCAAATTATAAGGTAATAAAAAATTGTTAGCTGCAAACACCTGAGGTATTCATTCATCTGTTTGTTTTCTTCATTATGGTCCGGAAAAGGTTTCTTTTTTTGTTGCTTTGAATCCCTCAATCAGATATCAGCACTGCGTTTGAATTTCTTCTATTTGATTAAAATATTAAATCTTGAGTGCTGTAAATTGTTGACTAAATCATCAAGTTATATATATATATTGAAAGGATCAAGCTCTAGGTATTGTTGTTTTTGTTTAAGCATGAGCTAGAATAGATTAGTCAAGGGTTTGGACCGGCTCTTTGGAAGCTAATATAATATTATACATCTAAAGCTCAGCATTTAGCCACTTACTATTCTTGTATATAGTTTTGCAGTTCTGCATCAGCTTTGATTGTGCGCAAAGAAATACTAGTCTTTGCTTGTTAATAATGAAAGCATGTAGGTGGAAGCAATCTAATTGAGAAAGGTATAAATGATCTTGTTTTTAGATAAGACAACTATGAGGCATTGCGGATGCTCAAATCCCATCGCCATCTTCTATCTCGTGATCTTCCAACTTTCAATTCCTTGAACCATCCGTGTATTTTCCAAACACCACCATTTACCAGGCACCAAATAGTCTTACTTGAGAACGTCCATCCTCCTGTTCACTAGCACAATGTTTGTTTAACTTCCAATTTAGACCCTCCTTTACTCCCTTGAGTTCCGGCAACAATTCCATGAAGATACACCTCCATGCAATGCCAGCTCCTTAGCTCTCCTGGAAATTTCAAGTATTCTGACTTCTGGGTGTTAATCACTAGCTCTTCCCCCACTCCACAGTATCCTATCACCAGCAATGCATAATTAGGTATTTGATCTGGAAGATTACGCACACATAATACGTGGAGATCTTTGATAGAATCATGGAATTTCTTGAATTCGATATCTCCGACATACGGAGAGCTGAAGCTGAAGACAGTAACAGGACGGCAATGACTAGGTGGATCCTTCAGCTTGTTGAACCTATTCACAACAATGCCAGCTGCATTTAGAAGTGAGGAGGCTGCACCTAAGTGTGACCAGTTATTGTTCTATTGACTTCCTCTTCCTCAGCATTATATACTCCCAGAAGTTGCTCAACCTCATCAAGAACCTGGTGGTATCAGCATGTAATTGTAGTATCGTCATTTCAAAATCTTTTTTATCATATGCGCAAGCCAATGCAATTACCTGCTCTCTAGCACTAGTCTTGCGATTAGGTGATTTTTCATCACTTGAACAATATATCGAGTGGCAGCCCCTGTGAATCTTGACGCTGGTAGCTGCCAGAAATATCTCAGAAGCCGGTACCAGCGGAAATTCAAAATCATTAGCCCATTCATATGTTTGTACCGTTCCTCGCCATGCAATCAGTACGTCCCTCCTGCCCAGTGCAGCCTTTCCTTCATCGGTAGCAGCAGCTATGTACCCCATCCAGTTTGATTCCTTGTGCCAACGCTCCCAGGATAACGACTTAAAAATAAACGCGGCAGGAAGTGGAAAACTAAACGTCGCGTAAAGAGACTTGGTGACCTCGTACTTAAATGGATTGCCTTTGTCTAAGCCCACTCTGGAGAAGAATTTTTTCCTTCCAAATTGACTATCCCCGGCATACTTTGACATCTTATCTCGATTGAATACATCATTGGTTGCTGCAGCCCGTTCGCCGTAGTGAATGATGTAGCGGCGGAGGTCAATATCTGAAGGATCCGAGAGGTCTTTCCAGTTATCCTTGCTGCTAAGAGCCCTCCATCTTTCCTTTATGCTGCCTATCATTAGCTGAAGGACGAAAATGTTTCTGGGGCACTCGTTGATAACATGAATAGCGTTAGCCGTCGGGAATTAGAATTTATATTTGAATTTGGAATACTGAGCTCGTTAGGGAACCCTGTAAGCGCCCGTGTCCTTCTTGTGATGCCAAACTCTCATTTACCATCACGTCTATTATTATTCTTTTCTTCTGCGAACATACCCGATCATTCAGGCGAAACTCTGTGAAACACAAAACGGGTAGGCGACCTCGTTAGTGTTGGTTACAGCACACGAACTGCGAGGAGATGATCGCTTCTTGCACAAAACCTGTTGACTCTTAGAACCCCATCGTGTTACAGAAATAAAATGCCTCGTAGCTATCAGCGAAAAATGTAGAAAAAGGACTCTGCGTCACGTTCACTCTCGAACAAAAATAATTCGGCGTTGAGACATTGAGAACCAGGCAACAACTCTTTAGGATATGAGATGATACGTAGTTACGTACAACCTTTTAATTACAAATAAAGAGTGCTAGAAGATTCAAGAGAGACGCTCATGGGAAAAGTTGAAATTCTCTATTAATGAAGTGATCATTTTCTAATTAACAGTTTAACATACATAAGATTAAAGATCATTAAACGTTATCAATGATGAGTGCAATTTATATACGACAATAACGAAAGCAAATGGACTGCAAATCATCTAATTTTTGCAGTTACTAGAGCACATCTTCATCCTTCTTATGACAATACAATATGAGATTCCAAAAGATGGATTTTACAACCCTCTTCTTATTAAGACATCAAAGGACATGCATGCTCCTACAAAGAACAACAACAGGACGCTAACCGAGTGCTAGGGATTTCAATTTATTAGTCAAACAAAAAATACAGACAACCAGGCTATGCAAAACATCTATCCTCTCTACTTATATAAGTAGAAAATGAGCGTTTTATTCATTTTTGGTAGATTTGTGTGTCTCACTTCCCCGTCCACATCCAGCCCCTCTCTGTTTACTGCCTTCTTCAACTTGGCTTGAGCAATAACCAAGTATCTTCTCCTCTGTTTCGCCTTTCCCAATGACAAAGTCTCTGGTTTGTTGGGCAATTGTTATAGTGCATTTCATGCATTAGTTTTGCATTGTTTACCCCCTTTAATTCAATGTTTTACACTTAATAGTTGTGATTTACTTATGTTTTATTTTTGTAGGTGCAATTCTATTGATTAGTGCTAAATTGAGCTATAAGATGATGTTTAAGGATGAAATGGCTTCTTGGAGAAATTGTTAATTTCAGAAGAAGTTTGTTGATAAGGCGTGGGCGCGTGACAGTCGATTTCAGAAGAAGTTTGTCGATAAGGCGTGGGCACGTGACAGTCAATTTCAGAAGAAGTTTGTTGATAAGGCGTGGGCGCGTCTTTAATCATTGCGACTTGACGTTTTTATTTCTTTTTAAACGTGTTTTATATTTGTTTGACTCTTGTAAGTTTAGATAAGATTTTAGATATTTTTATCTTTATCTTTTTTAAGAGAACTATAAAAAGAGGAGATAAAGAAGGATTAGGGAGATTAGAATTAGAATTGAATTATTAATTGTTTTCATCTTTTTTAGGGTTTTCTCTTTTCCTCCATGAGGAACTAAACTTATTTTTCTGGTTGAAGGTTAATGAAGCTTTGATTCACCATTACTGTGAGATCTTTCTTATGCTTTAATTGTTTTATTTGCTTTTTGGGTATTTATTTATTCTTTGAATTATTGTCATGATTATTTTTGTTAATTAGATAATTGGCCACTATTTAATTATCAATTTAATCTACTGCTAATTGAAAGATTCATCGTATGAAGATTTTGATATTTGTGGCGAATAATATAACAGTGCGTTGTGTTATGGGAATAAATAATCTAATTTAAATGAACCATCGTATGCGTTTGTTAATTAGGATTTGGGTCTCTAATTTTTCGTTTTGTCGATTGATTAAATCCTATGATTGTATCTAGGATTGTCTATTGATTAGGAAATAACCAATGGTCGCATCCTTGTTATCGACTAATTAAGGAGAGATTGGCTATTAGAGTGTCTCAATAGCTATAACCGATCTATTCATAAGCGAATGATTTATAATTGTATCAATGATCGATGTCGAATCAAAGTTCAATTAATTCCTTCAACCGAGTTTTCTCATTTTGAATTACACCTTTAAATTGCATTCTTATTAATTTAAATTGATTTTTATTATTTTCAACAATCCCCAGGTTTACATTTTCATTTTTAATAAGGATTTAATAATTCCTCTGTGGACACGACCCGCTTTCAATCACTATATACAATCTTGTTTAGAGTAGGTATTTATATTTGCTGGCTTCGACACCCATCAAAATTTTGGCGCCGTTGCCGGGGATTGGTGTCATTTATTTAATCCTTTTTACGTTTTACTTGGTTTATGGTTCGTTCTTCTCGTACAGGTACACTTTCGTTTGATCCTGAAATTGAGAAAAAGCTCTCATGCCGAGACAAAGAGGCCAAGCGAGATAAGCAACGATCCTCATCGCCTTTTTTTTCTGAAACAGATACAGTATTTAATTTTGTTGAATCATCTAGCGATTTTGAAGAACAAGCTATGGATAGAGCTGCACCTGCAGAAAGAACTCTTCGAGAGTTAGCTGAACCAGATCTGAATCAGCAACCACTCTGCATTCAATATGCGGACCTGGAGGTAAATTTTGAATTAAAATCTGGTCTTATTCATTTATTGCCCAAGTTTCACGGTTTTGCAGGTGAAGATCCTCATAAACATCTCAAGGAGTTTCATGTTGTGTGTTCAAGCATGAGGCCTCAAGGTGTAACTGAAGAGCAGATTAAGCTGCGAGCTTTTCCTTTCTCTTTAGATGGACTAGCTAAAGATTGGTTGTATTACTTGCCTCCTGGTTCAATTATAACGTGGAATGACTTGAAGAAGCAGTTCCTTGAAAAGTATTTTCCTGCTTCAAGAGCTGCCAACATCAGAAAAGACATTTGTGGTATCAGACAACTTCCTGGGGAGACTTTGTATGAGTATTGGGAGAGATTCAAACAATTGTGTGGCAGTTGTCCTCAGCATCAGATTTCTGATCAACTTCTCATTCAATACTTTTACGAAGGACTTTCATTAATGGATAGGAGTATGATAGATGCTGCTAGTGGAGGTGTGTTAGTGAACAAGACCCCTACTCAAGCAAGGGAATTGATTTCAAACATGGCTGCCAATGCGCAACAATTTGGCAATAGACAAGATCTCACTTCGAGGAAAGTGAATGAAGTAAGTACTTCTTCTATTGATCAACGTTTAGATAAACTTACCTCTCTTGTGGAAAATTTTGTTGTAGGTAACGTGCAACAGGTGAAGACATGTGGCATTTGTTCCAATATGGGTCATTCAACTGATATGTGTCCTACACTTCAAGAAGAACCCTTCGAACAAGCCAATGCAGTTGGAGGATTTCCGGGCATGCCTCAGAGGAGATATGATCCTTATGCACAAACATATAACCCAGGATGGAATGATCATCCCAACTTTAGCTATGGAGTTAGGCCGTCGGGATTTCAACAACAATACCCACCAAGACAAGAATTCCAATCGATTCCTCCTCAGTCAAACTCCAAGTCAGGTATGTCTCTTGAAGAGATTGTTAAATCACTTGCAACTAATACTCAACAATTTCAGCAGGCAACTACAACAAGCATTCAGAATTTGGAGAACCAAGTGAGCCAACCCAAACTACAAATGAGCCGCTTAGAGTCTCAAGTATTAGGGAGATTACCTTCACAACCAGAGGTGAATCCAAAACAAAACGTTAGTGCTGTCATCCTTAGAAGTGGGAAGGAGTTGCAAGAGCCTAGCAAGAAAGTGACAAAGAACTTAGAAAATGAGCTTGAGAAGGAGGAATTGATGCCTCAATCTCAAGATGCGCCACCTAGCAAAGCGAAACCCCTACCTATAGTGATACCTCCTCCTTTTCCAAGTCGGTTTGCAAAATCCAAGAAGGAAGAACAAGAGAGAGACATCTTTAAGACATTTCGCAAGGTTGAGGTAAATATTCCTTTATTAGATGCTATAAAACAAATACCTCGCTATGCTAAATTCCTTAAGGAACTTTGCACCTCTAAGAGGAAGTTGAGAGGAGATGAAAGAGTTCACATGGGGGAGAATGTTTCCGCCGTTCTCCAAAAGAAACTACCCCCTAAGTGCAAGGATCCAGGTATGTTTACTATCCCTTGCAAAATTGGTAGTGTTAGAGTTGAGAAGGCTATGTTAGATTTAGGAGCTTCTATTAATGTCATGCCTCGTTCCATTTATTCATCTTTGAATGTTGGTCCATTGAAAGAAACTGGCGTGATAATTCAACTAGGCGATAGTGCAATGCATATCCTGATGGGGTATTAGAAGATGTCTTAGTACAAGTTAATGAATTAGTTTTTCCTGCTGATTTTTATGTACTTGATATGGAAGATGATAATTCTTCTAATTCTGTTCCAATTTTGTTAGGAAGGCCTTTTCTTAAGACTGCTAGGACTAAAATGGATGTACATAAAGAGACTATTACTATGGAATTTGATGGAGAGGTTATAGAGTTCAATATGAATGATGCCATGAAATATCCTAGGGATGAACAGTCGGTATTTTCTGTGAATGTTATTGATCCTTTAGTACAGGAAGTTTTTGATTTGGACATTGAAGATTCATTGGTAATTGCTTCAAACAACAGCTTGGGCATCAAAGGATTGCAAAAGGATGAAAGAGAGTTTGTTTTAAATTCTGCATTGCAAGAGTTGGAGGAGATTCGAAATGAGTCCTACGAGAGTTCACGACTTTACAAGGAGAGGATGAAAACATTTCATGACAAAATAATTTTGAGAAAAAAGTTTTCTGTTGATCAAAAAGTTCTTCTTTTTCATTCTAAGCTTAAACGTTTTCCTGGTAAATTACGCTCTCGATGGGTTGGACCTTTTATTGTTACTAATGTTTTTCCTCATGGTGCAGTCGAGATTCAGAGTTTGACCTATGACAAAATTTTTAAAGTTAATGGTCATCGCTTAAAACCTTTTTATGAAGGTTTTTCGGTGAATATTGCAGAGGAAATGGCTCTTGAGAGTCCTATTTATGGAGATTGAGGCATAAATATGTCTAGCCGAAGACATAAAACGAAGGCGCTTTTTGGGAGGCAACCCAAAGGATTTAATGTTTATTTTAAACTTTTGTGCATTTTTAGTTTTTGGTTTTGATTTAGATAGTTTAAATAATATCTATACTTATTTTGGCCAGAAGAAATTTTTGGTTAAGGCGTGCCCACGCCTAAAGTAATAAGTATTTCTGTTTTTAATTTATTAAAGTAGTTGTTAAGGCTTGCCCATGTGCTTAATAAAAAAGTTCTTCTGTAATTTTTAGAACTTTAAGTCCTTATTTTTATTTTTATTTAAAAAAAAAAAAAAAAAAAAAAACCTAACTGATTTTTGTGCTTCAATTTTCAGCAACCACAAGCCGTTTCATCACTCTCCACGAACGATTTGCAGCGCCTCTCAACGACCTCCAGCCGACGCTAGATCCAACGCCCACGATCCAACCGCAGCAATTGCCATTAGCACTCAAATCCGCTCCAGTTCCAGCACCCACGACCCATTTCCAACGCCAATCCACATGCCATTCACCCACGATCTTTAGCCACCGCAACTTCACCATCAAGTTCCAGCAACCCGCAACTCGCCAAGCTCCAGATCAGTTCCAGCAACCGCGTGCGCCACCAGCCACGATCCAGACAAGCCACTCCTGTCAAGTTCCAGCAGCTGCAACAACCACTCTCATTGCTCAAAAGCTCCAGCCGCTGCCTACTACCTTTAATTCAGGGACGTTTTCTTTGCCTTTAATCTTTTTGTCCCTATGCTTTATTTCGTTATGAGAATTGTGACTATCATACATTGAGGACAATGTATGTTCCTGGTGTGGGGGAGTGATTTTTGTCATATTAATGTTGGGAAGTGTTATTTTGTTGCTTTTGAGATGATTTTGAATAAGCATTCTTGGTCGCGTCATTTTTATTTTATTTTCTTTCTTTTGTGAAGTTGTTTTTGTTTCATTCTGCTCATCCTTGAATGATTTTGGAGTTAGTGTTATTTTTCTTGGATGAGAGTTGAGATGCATGAATAGATTCGAGTTTTGATTAGCTTGGTCTTGGTTGCTTAAATGAATAACTCACCACTATTGATAGTTGATTCATTTGATGAGTGTGCATGATTTGATGGCAAATTCACCAACTTTGAGAGGATTTGAGCTTATGAGCAACCACTTTGCTCTAATTATTTTTGTTGAGTGAATATCAATCTTAGTTTGTCTATTCTAGAACTTGCTTTGTTATGCATGTTGAAGCCGCATTACGGGATTTTATGCATTAAAATGATAAAGGCAAACCTTTTTCCATTTTTCTATTTTCACATTTCTTTTCTTTTTCTCCACTCGAAGATCTTTATTTGTTTTAATTTCTTACCTTTGTTTGATCCTTAACCATTTACTTCTCTACATCTACTTACCCATTTACCTATTTTTTTAGCCTTAATTTGAGGAGATTTTTGAACTCATTGTTTGGATATATTTTGTTGCTTTTGCTACCTTAAATAAAAGTTTCTCAATTACATCAAGTTGCATTATGCTTGAATAAAATTGTGCAAGATTCATCGAAAAAAAAAAAAAAAAAAGATGAAAAAAAAAATGAAAAACTAAAAACCCAAAAAAAAAAAAAACTCTTGACGACTGAAGTAGCAATGAACATTTTGATGTCATAAGGTTCATTCAATGGGTTCATTCTTCTCATTTTGATATCTTTTTCTTCCATAGACCTTTATTTTTCATTCAATCCATTAGCCCCATTAAAACCCTATTAAGACCCTTAGATTTTTTGCATTTAATTCATGTTTTGTGATTGAGATGTGATATATGAGCAAGCTTATGGTAATAGCAGTCTTTGATTTGATTTGAGTGCATAAATGATATCCTAAACACTTTGAGTGCATGGAGTGAAATCAATGAGAGGGCTATTAAATTTTGCTGCACTTAGATTTTGAAAAGATTGTCTTGGTGGTTGAGTGACTTTATGCTAGCTTCTGAGATTCTATGCTTTGAAATCCTTGTCTCTTGAATGTTGATTGGCTTAAATCCTTGAGGTGCGCTTGCTTAAGATTGTTTTTGGATGAGTTGGGATGAGAATTGAGTGAAGATTTGAGATTATTCTTGAGTTATATGCTTGAGCACAAGCATTATCTTGGTGTGGGGGAATTTGTTATAATGCATTTCATGCATTAGTTTTGCATTGTTTACCCCCTTTAATTCAATGTTTTACACTTAATAGTTGTGATTTACTTATGTTTTATTTTTGTAGGTGCAATTCTATTGATTAGTGCTAAATTGAGCTATAAGATGATGTTTAAGGATGAAATGGCTTCTTGGAGAAATTGTTAATTTCAGAAGAAGTTTGTTGATAAGGCGTGGGCGCGTGACAGTCGATTTCAGAAGAAGTTTGTCGATAAGGCGTGGGCACGTGACAGTCAATTTCAGAAGAAGTTTGTTGATAAGGCGTGGGCGCGTGCTATCAATTGCGGACTTGACGTTTTTATTTCTTTTTAAACGTGTTTTATATTTGTTTGACTCTTGTAAGTTTAGATAAGATTTTAGATATTTTTATCTTTATCTTTTTTAAGAGAACTATAAAAAGAGGAGATAAAGAAGGATTAGGGAGATTAGAATTAGAATTGAATTATTAATTGTTTTCATCTTTTTTAGGGTTTTCTCTTTTCCTCCATGAGGAACTAAACTTATTTTTCTGGTTGAAGGTTAATGAAGCTTTGATTCACCATTACTGTGAGATCTTTCTTATGCTTTGATTGTTTTATTGCTTTTTACTGTGAGAACCCTTCGAACAAGCCAATGCAGTTGAAGGATTTCCGGGCATGCCTCAAAGGAGATATGATCCTTATGCACAAACATATAACCCAGGATGGAAGGATCATCCCAACTTCAGCTATGGAGTTAGGCCGTCGGGATTTCAACAACAATACCCACCAAGACAACAATTCCAACCAATTCCTCCTCAGTCAAACTCCAAGTCAGGTATGTCTCTTGAAGAGATTGTTAAATCACTTGCAACTAACACTCAACAATTTCAGCAGGCAACTACAGCAAGCATTCAAAATTTGGAGAACCAAGTGAGCCAACTGGCAACTACAGTGAGCCGCTTAGAGTCTCAAGTATTAGGGAGATTAGAATTAGAATTAGATTATTAATTGTTTTCATCTTTTTTAGGGTTTTCTCTTTTTCTCCATGAGGAACTAAACTTATTTTTCTGGTTGAAGGTTAATGAAGCTTTGATTCACCATTACTGTGAGATCTTTCTTATGCTTTGATTGTTTTATTGCTTTTTGGGTATTTATTTATTTTCTGAATTATTGTCATGATTATCTTTGTTAATTAGATAATTGGCCACTATTTAATTATCAATTTAATCTATTGCCAATTGAAAGATTCATCGTATGAAGATTTTGATGTTTGTGGCAAATAACATAGCAGTGCGTTGTGTTATGGGAATAAATAATCTAATTTAAATGAACCATCGTATCGTTTGTTAATTAGGATTTGGGTCTCTCTTTTTTCGGTGTCGATTGATTAAATCTTATGATCGTATCTAGGATTGTCTATTGATTAGGGAAATAACCAACGGTCGTCTTGGTTATCGACTAATTAAGGAGAGATTGGCTATTAGAGTGTCTCCGATGCTATAACCTAGGTCTTCATTCATAAGCGATAATGATTTGTAGTTGTATCGATGATCGATCGATCGAATCAATCAAAGCTGAATTAATTCCTTCAACCAGAGTTTTCCCATTTTGAATTACACCTTTAATTTGCATTCTTATTAATTTAAATTGATTTTCATTATTTTCAACAATCCCCCAATTTTACATTTTTATTTTTAAAAGGATTTAATAATTACCAATCTCTGTGGACACGACCCTGCTCAATCACTATACACAATTTTGTTAGAGTAGGTATTTATATTTGCTGGCTTCGACACCCATCAGCAATTTCAACGACAGTTTCGCCGATGGCCTGGAGCACTCCGCCTTCCCCGCCTTTATCTTCTGTGTTCGGTGGTTCATCCTCCTTGTCGTTCTTGGCCTCCTTGGAATGTTTCCTGAACTGGCCTGGCGACATCTTCAACTTTCTCTTGGACTTCTGTTGTGAGTGTCTGTTCATCCCCTCCGGTGGGACTCCTATCCGTGCCCTCAAACAATAAGATTATAACAACATCAGCGTCAAAAGATCACAACACCTGCCTCAGTAGCGACAAAATTGCAACTATATATCATACATTGATTAGAGAGATTAAAGAAATATTCCGCGTGACAATTATTTTTATGAGCACAGTAGAGTAGAGATAGAAGTATTGACAATGTAAAAGCAGATACCTGTCTTTCACCTCTCTTGGCCTCTGCCTCTTCCTCCTTCTTAGCAGTATATTCCTTCATGGTCTCACCAGTAGAAACAGCAGCATCCTTAGCAGCAACCAGCGGCTTCGAGACAATCTCCGCGGCCTTATGACCAGCATACCAAGCCGCTCCTTCAACCGCCCTCACCGCTGCCACTGTCTCCTCAGCCACTTTCCCTGTGGTATATGTGCCGCCTTTGCCACAGCAGCCGTGCCTCCCACAGCTTTCTTAGTTGTATAGTGCGCCGTGCGCCAGCCAGCAACCACGGCCTTGTCCTTAACATCCGCAGCCACTTTCCCAGCTTACTCAGCGGCTCCTTTGCCACTCTGCACTGTCACGTCCTTAGCCGCCGTAGCTTTCTCCCCAGCCTTCTTGGTAGTATCAGCAGCAGCTTCTTTTTCCTCAGTCGCTTTCTCTACAGCATATTCTTTCGCTTGTTCTGCTCTCGGCAGAGTGTATTCCTTGGCAGTCTGGCCTGCACTGTAAAAGGTGTCCTTGGCCTGGCCTTCTTTCTCAGCTACTTACTATGAAGTCTGTTGAGCACCCTGAAGCCGGGTGTCCTGGGCCTGAGAACCCTTCTCAGCTGCGTACTCAGTAACAGAGCCAAGTTTACGCGCGGCCTCTTCTTTGGCTTGATTATACCGCTCCTCTTCAGCCTTTAAAGCCTCCACAGACAGCTGCTGAGCCTGTCCCATGAGCTGGGAAATGTCTTCAAGAGAATGTTGCTCTTACTTTTGCTCTTGCCCCCCCCCCCCTTCTTTGCCCTACTGCATTCCTCTGGTTCCTCCTTTCTCCTCATGTCTCTCTTCTTCGCGCTGATGCATTCCTCTGCTTCTTCCTTTCTCCTGACGGCCCTCCATTTCTTGTCTACCTTCACCGCTCACCTCAAATTTCCCAACACTATAAGGCTCAGCACTCCTCTTCTCTTCATGCTCCTCTCTTCCTCTCCTACCTTCCGCTTCTCTCTCACAAACCATATTTGCATCCTTTGCTTTATCCGCATCCGTCCCTGTCCCTCTCTGTTTATCTCTCATTTGTTCAGAGAGAGACTCAAATTCATGAGTGCCCAACTCATGAGACTCTCTCGCTTTCCCGCTCCCATGGGAAGTTTCTTTACCACCACTAGTATCTGAATCCTTGGCTCTCTCAGTCAAGGACTCAAAAATGAGTCGTCATTTTCGGGACTCTGTCTTTCTCAATGACAACTTCTTGCTCAGTGGTTGTCGTTTCTCTTCGAGCTTGATCAGAAGCCATTATTGAGACTCTTCTTGATTCTTGACTTTGATTGCTCGCTTACTCACGGTTATTTTCTTGATGACGCTGTTTGTTGAATTCTTTTCTGACTGTGGCGTGGGAATGTGAAGAGAAGAGATGGATTCTAAATTACAAGCCATAGCGGCTTGAGAACGCGGATGTGTTTGCATGGCGTTAGCATGAATGGAGTGAACCGACGACACGTGTAATGGAGATTGGGATGTAAAGAGATGAGTTAGCCGTTAGCATGTTTCATGTGCACACGTGTAAGATTGTTTATTGAAGCATCAGTGAAAGGCTGTATACACCACTAGGCGATAGAGCCGGCAACGTGTCAATTCGTTAAGCTTTGTGACACTTGGCGGTTTCTCCGAGTCGAGGATGTATTCACCATGGGTATCTGATCCATTTACCCCTCAATGAACCCTAAACGTTGATTCGGCCTCAAAAGAAATAACTCATAAAACCAACGCCATGACTGAATTCACCTTCACCATTTCCTTGTAACCCCAAGATTTTTTTTTTAAAAAAAAAAACCTACACCTCTAAGTTTAGGAAAACGATCATAGACATCCTTTCAAAATGAGACACAAAGAATCTGTTTTAACCATAATTTCCTTTTATTCCAAAAGTTTGACTTCAATATTTAATAATAAATAAGAATATAATATTAAAATAAATATAATAATATATACATTTTAAAATAATTTCAATATTTTAAAATATTTCAATATTCTATAATATATTCTACATTTTTTATTATATTAAAGTGAATTTTATAATAAATAGAAACATAATATTAAAATAAATGTATTAAAATTTAAATTTTTTTGAATATTATGTAAAATAATAATTTTAACATTATTAGTATGTGAGATTTTTTAATTGTAAAATGTATTTAACACAAATATTTATTTAAAATCTCTACAACAAATAAAAATATATTATTAAAATAAATACAATAATTTACATATTTAAATCTATTTAAATATTTAAATATTGTTATTTTACTAGATAGATTACTTTATTTATATAATATTTGTATTTATTAAAAATTTTAAAGTCAATTTTTAGTTAATATATTCAAAGGATATTCAAATCAAAAAGGGGTCTTAGTGTTCCTATTTTAAAACTTGGGATGTACATAACCATTTTTCTAAATTTTATAAGTATAGATGTCTTTTTTCCTTTTTAAATAGATGTACTTTCAATAGATGTACTTTGAGAGTAAAACTATCTGCACCCCTTTATACAAAACCCCACTTTAGATAAAATTAAATTTAAAGACAAATATAAATTTAATTAAACACAATTTGCTCTTTTTCCATACAAATTACGTGCATTCATAATCATTCTAACTTTTTTTTTCCATACAAATTATGTGCATTCATAATCAATCTTTTTCTTTTCTTTTAACTTGTCACTTCCGACCTAACCAAAATTAAATTGCATAAATCTAGAATAATGTATTGTTCCTTTTCTATTTCTCACTGATTAAATTTGTACTAAGATTACTTTCAAATTATTATTTAGAATTTGTGCAATTTAAGTTAATGATTGATATTTAAAAATTTATCACTCATAAAAACTTTTTT
This sequence comes from Luvunga scandens, assembly GCA_030449905.1. Lineage (NCBI taxonomy): Eukaryota > Viridiplantae > Streptophyta > Magnoliopsida > Sapindales > Rutaceae > Luvunga > Luvunga scandens. The sequence continues at coordinate 3,111,136 of JASUUG010001122.1, read as the reverse complement.
AATTTATGTGTAGGATAACAATAAGATTGCAAAAGAAAAGAAAAGTAACAACTAACAAAATCCAACTTCAAATTTTAACAATAAAAAAAAGAAAGTGAAAAAATAGAAATGTTTTATTTTTTAAAGGATATTTTTGGAACTAAAATAAGAATAACTGAACAAAGGGTTTTATAAGGAGATTAGAGGAGTGCCAATAGCCCCGACTCTTATTGTTGTCATGTTTTAAGCTAAATTTTATAGCTTATATAATCGTATAGAAATCTTGACTATTTATAACCAAGAATATAACCAACATGTATTAGAAGCTTAAACTCAAGGCTCAATATGCATAAAGAAGATAATAAGTTATATATGAAGGAGATAATATAAATTCATACCCTACTTATTGACGCCAAAATTTAATTGTGTCAGTGTGTGGGCTACCGACAAGATCCCAACAATAGCATTTGAATTTATTTGTATAGGGAAATAGTTTTGCCTTTGTCTCACAATTTGAGTAGGAATTGCAATAAGTGACCATAAATTGCACTTAGGCGAGCACCTGCAACCACAAAAATGGTCAAGAGCACTAAAATTTTTTCTAACATTAACTTTTTGGCACTTAAGTCAATTTTATAGGTTTATTGGAATACTATAGCCTTTTTTTAAAAAAAAAAAGAACATATGACTTTCTATTGATCAACTTGATAACAAATGCCTTATCTCCGTTGGAAATTCATCCAACCATAATATAGTTTCCATAACTAAAGAATGAGCTACATCATTACAAAATCTAGGAGTGTGTTTAGCTTTGAAATTCTAGAAAGTCTACATATATTCCTGAATTTCAGAGATCAGTCATCCAAGTTCAGTCAAGCTACTAGTCTTTGAAATTCTATTTAGGCTACCCAAGAGGGGGGGTGAATTGGGTTTTAAAAACTAAGCCAATAAAAATACACAATATTAAAACTAATGTCTTAATCAAAATCAAAAGTAATAAATTCAACAATGCTCAAATTAAAAAGGATAAGGGAAGAGAAATCAAACACTTGAATTTTTACGTGGTTCGGCCAACCGTGCCTACGTCCACGCCTCCAAGCACACCGGGCTTAAGGATTCCACTATGCAAGCCTCCAAGGCTTCAAACACTTACACTTGACTTCCAAGGTGTCAATGAACCTTTACAATAAGAGATTAAACCCAATCTCTCAACCCAAGTGTTTCCCAACACTTACAATCACTCAATGAAAGAGATTTAATAACCAATAATCTCTCACACACTCCAAATGATTACAATTGAAATTTTAATGTGTGAGGGAATGAAATGAAACACAATTGAAGCTCAAAGAAGATTGTTTCTCAAGAGTAAGCTCAAATATCAAATGTTGGATCACTCTTGTTTGAATTTGATTGAGCCTTTTATAGTTGGAGCTGAAAACTAGCCGTTATTGACTTTCTCGAGAATAATCGGATCGCCGTTTGTCTCTATCGGTTAGCCGTTTTGAATTTCCAACTAGCCGTTATCATTTGACTTCAAATAAACGCGGTTTGCCGTTAACTTTATCGGATCACCGCTTTCTTTCCAAAGAACCCGCAAAAAACAGAACTCGGCTCTCCGTTTTTGATAAACGGTTCAAGACTAGAGAACTTCTACTCACCGGAAGTTATCGGTTAGCCGCTTTAAATAAACGGTTTAAAGGCTAAAACATTTTTACTCACCGGAATTGTTCGGTTAGCCGTTTTAATTAACGGTTCAAGGCTAAAACATTTTTACTCACGGAATTGTTCGGTTAGCGTTTTAATTAACGTTCACCGTTAATTTCAAAAATGTGACACAAAACTTTGCTAACCGTTTGGGCTAATTGGTTCAAGGCTAAAACATTTTTTACTTACTGGAATGTATCGGTTAGCCGTTTTAAATAAACGGTTCACCGTTATTTTCCGAAACATGTGAAATGTTCATCATCAGAAAATTATCGGTTCACCGTTTTCCAGTAAACGGTTCACCGTTAATTTCCAGTTTCATCATTTTTGAATTTAAAACAAGTGTATTGCTTTTAGAAAATTCTTTTTAATAGCCCCAACACTTTAATCATGAACATATAATTTTTGTTATCATCAAAATCATTATTATAAGATTAACAGTCTTGTTGTTAATTAAGTCAATTACTTCCCGGGAACCTGAATCAAAAACCCTAAATGTAATGTCAGTTGTCCAAGCAACTTGTAAACTCCACTCCATAGTTGCAGCTTTAGCCATTGCCACATTGTCAAAAAACTTCAGTGCTTTAACAGCAACAGCTTTGCAATTTCCTTCAGAGTTTCTAACCACAACCCCTAATCTTGCCATTTGCTCTTTAACATCCACAACCACATTCATATTAATCTTTTGCCATTCAATTGGAGGACACCATTGATTCTGCTTCCCAACATTTCTCTTCGATGCATAAGCCATCTAGGTGTGTCTAACTTTTTTTAATATATCCATGACCACCTCTACATTTACTGCTCTAATTAGATTCTTTTTTTTCCCCTTAAAAAGCCATTTATTTTGTGCATTTCATATAGCCCACTATGGGCTGCTAGTGAAGTTTCCTCAATATTTGGCTGCTATTGAGGCCAGAACTACAACAACCAAACAATGTCTTGAGCATGCTTCCCTTGAAAATCGTCTGACAGGTTTGAGCACCTTAAGATATTCCTTGCCATTTTGCACTCTAACAAAGCATGGGACACAGTTCCTACGTGACAATAACATATTTGGCACATTGGTTGTTGTAAAACCTTTTTCTTCCATAAATTTTCAACTGTAAGCAGTAAATCATGAGCAACTCTCCATAAAAAAATTTCCACCTTCTCCGAGATTTCAAGCTTCCGAATAATACTCTATTGGTTTTGAATATGAGTTGAGCAGCTTGGGTAATCCGAAAACTTTATTCACACAGCAACTTGGTAGCCACTCTTGACAGAGTAATGCTTTTTTTTTTTTATCATAGTGTCATATCAACTTATCTTCTTTCAGTCTTTTTGGAAGTGGAATATGTATGATGGCTTCTGCATCTTCTTGCCTAAAATATTCAAAGATCAACTCTTCCCTCTATTGTTGCTTTTCATCTATTAACTTTGCTACTATAGTGTCAATCATCATCGATGGGGTTAAGATTAGCTTAAAAGTTAAAGGTATGGAGATCAAATTGTTCTTGTATACTAGCACATTATGCCCATTTCCAATCCTCCATCACGACCCTTTTTTAAGCACATGTCTTCCCCACAAAATGCTTCTCCAAATAAATGGTGGTTTTGACCCTAACCCCGCAACCAAAAAGCCCGTGTGCTTAAAATATATAGCTTTTAATACCCTTGCCACCAGCGAGTTTAGGAATTGCATAATTCACCACCCTTGGTTTGCTACAAAAGCTTGGATGAAGCTTGATAAGTCTCTGAATCCTATTCTGCCTCTAATTTTTGCATGACTCTAATCCTTTCCCATCATGCCCAATGAATACCTTTTCGCTCTTGATTTGTTCCCACTAAAAATTTACCGATGGTTTTTAGATATCCTGACACAACCCTAGGGGGATCTTGAAGACTCTCATGGCATACATTGGAATAGCTTGTGTTACAGATTTAATTAGCATCTCTTTTCCTCCACTCGAAAAAAACTTGTACTACCAGCTTGAAATTTTATCCACCACTTTAAGCTTTATTTTATTAAAAAATCTTTTTGTCTTTCTCCTTATTATTGAAGGCAACCCTAGATATTTTTCATGACGAGAAACCATCTAAAGCTAGAGAAAATCTTTTATGGCTGTAACCTAATCATTTCTTGTGCTGCCACTAAAAAACATAGAGGATTTCTCAAAATTGAAAATTTGCCTTTATGCTCTGCCATAACACTTAAATAAAGCTTTCAAGTGTTTACAATCCTCCACTGTTGCTTTGATAAAGATTAAGCTGTTTTGAAGGTTTTTACTTGATCCCCCTTGCTCCAGCTTCCACACTTCATTCTTTCCTCTTTTACTAGGGTTTTACATGCTTCATAAGGCCTCCACATGTCCTTATAATAAACCCTTGGAGTGGATTTCTTTTCATACCAGGGAAATATATTCATTTTTTGCATTTTTAGCATGACAGGACTGTGGTCTAAGCACCAAGTATCTAGGTTGGAGACAATTAGTTCGTAAGGGCTTTGCTCCCAGTCCTTACTCCCTAAAAGTCTGTCGAGTCTTTTTTCAACCAACTAGGAACCGAACTTTCTATTCAACCAAGTAAAAGAATAGCCCCTACATCCTAAATCCACCAGAATACAATCATTTATGGCCTCTCTAAATTCAACCACCATATTCAAATTCCTATCTCTGCCCCTTAGCTTTTCATTCAAGTGTAAAATTTTGTTTAAATCACCGAAACATAACCATGGCCAAGTGAACATACTTGCAAACCTTCTCAATAAAGTCCAAGTATGTCTTTTTTCCATAGTTTCTAGATGGCCATAAATCGTAGAACATCTCAAATTCCTTCCATTCATCCCATGAATCACCGCGTCTATATGATGGTTGCTGTAGGAGACAATATTGACATTTACCTCATTATTCCATAGCAAGGCCAAGCCACACCCCAAGCCATTTCTACCTACATTGAAGCAATTATCATAACCTAGGCATTTACTCATGTTAATCATCTGTACATGCTTCATCTTTGTTTCACAGACAAAAAGGATTTGAGGCCTGTGATTTCGAAGAATGTCTTTTATAACTAGGAGCGTCCAAGTATTCCCCAAACCCCGGACATTCCAGCTTATAATCTTCATTGCTGCTGGCGGGGCTGGGAACCAACCTTTATTGATATATTTTTCACTTCGAACCTATCTCCTCTGCCACTTCCATGGCTGTTGTTCCCTAGCTTAGAGTGAGCTTTGTCGAAGGGGAATTACCTGTCACCCGATTTTTTGTTTTATGGGCTCGTCATTTTTGAATCACAGTTAGCATGCTTTGGATTATTTGGTGCTGCTTGGATGTTACCCTTCTTACTTAAACTTCAGGCTTGATTTTTACGCTAGCAGCTACTTCATCATCCAAGCTCAATTGGGCTATAGTAGTAGGATTAGGCTGGTGGATTTTATGGCCCCTTGTGGAATCGTTGTTCACATTTTTTCCCTCCATATTTTCCCATTACCAATTCCGGCCCTTTTACACAAATTTTCGGACTCCTCATTTTCAGTTGCACCATGTTGTTCTCTGTTATCAACTTAGTTTTGTCTCGGTTGTTGCTCTTGGATCATTAATGTTTCAGCAGTTAGCTTCGCCACGTGTCTTGAGCCCATTTGGGGGTTGATTTCTTCTTCTCGCTCTTATATTGACCTTGACCTCGGTTTCTCCCCTCGGGTTCCTTTTCGCTTAACACTCTCACCCACCCCTTTTAGAACCACTAGGACTGGAAACTTTAAAAAAGGACACCAGGAAATAACAAAAGAAACAAATAAACAAAAGAAAGAAAAACCGCACTCAACCTGGTGAGCTAACATCCAGATCATGTGGACCCAAATTAGTTTCCATTCAGTGTTCTCTTATTCAGAGAAAAACACCCTTGAAGGAAGATAAAATTGATTCGATCGAAATTGAAGTAAATAACTATAGTGTTTGATTTTGTTTAAAAATGAACGAATAAAAAACAATAGAAGAACCTTTCCCTCTTTAAATAAGAAAAAATGCATAGGGATAAAAAGGATAAAGAAGAAGAAGAAGAATTCAAATAAAATCACATACATAAGATAATGTAGAGAATGAAAGAATCCCTTACCATCTTGGCAATTTTATAGAGGTTAAAATCCAACATCCATGAATTACAGCATGATGGGTTTATGGATAGGGTATAATCACTGATTTTTTGGAGAGAATAAGGGGAGTGGTTTTGACTGAGTTTATCCTCAGTTTAACCGTCCCCTAGTATAAGTTCTGCTCGCCTTATTATATATCGAGGTGAGTATAATAAGGCTTCAATAAAAACTTGATTGTAGTCACCCTAATTTCTCACCCAGACGCTACACTTTAACTAGATAGAGATAAGAGAAAAGCTTAATTTAGAGCTCTTAAATTGGAAGGAGATATTTTCTCTTACTCATAACATTTCGATACAAGTTTCACTTTTTCACATTTGTGATTTCAAATGTTGTAACACTTTCTGATTTATTAGAACAAAGGTACATAGAACACCATAATTTTTATCACGGAACTAGCAGAAAAACTTTGGAGCCAGGGAAAATACATATAATCAATTATATCATGAACCATCTGCTTCAATGATAAATGATAAATGATTTCAATAAGGATCGCTCTAAGTTACGGTTTAACGTAACTTAGTTTCATTTGTCTTTTTCTTATTTTGTTTTTTTATAATATTTCATTGAAGCTCTTTATACTCTGTTTTATTTATAATTTATTTATAAATATTATAAAAATTTTAAATTTATTCATAAATTTTTAGAATATTAAATTTACCCCTATAATTTTTAAATTCTTAAAATACCCTCCATTTAATTAAAAAATATAATAATAATAATAATAATTATTATTATTATTATTATTATTATTAACAACAATAAAATTAAAATTATAATAATGGATTATTATTATTTTTAAATTCCCAAAATACCCTCCATTTAATTAAAAATATAATAATTATTAATGGATTATAATTATAATTATAATAATATAATTTTAATTTTAATTTTAAATAGATTATTATTATTATTAACAACAATAAAAGGTATTATAATTAATTAATATATTAATAATAATTGATAATAATGTTTTAGTTAAATTGTTAACAATAATAATTATTATTATTAATAAATTTTTGAATAATAATAATAATCACAATAATTAAATATAAAATAATAATCTAAATATACTTATCTTCAAATCCAATTCATTTGAATTGGATTTTGATACAATACTTCAAATCCAATCCATAATATGATAATAATTAATAATAATTTTTTAGTTAAATTATTAACAATAATAATTATTTTTATTTATTTATTTATTTAGAGACAAGGAAACGGAGGATGAGACCAATGGAGATGGAAAAAATGAAAGGAAGTACATTGGCTCTTTGTGGTGGAGGTGGTGACGATAAATTTGTTAGGGGTATTGTTGATGCGGTATCATGTTAAGAAAAGGAGTGAATGAGTTTGATGACATTGGGTCTAGAGAGTGAAAGTGATCTTGATCAGAGGGTGGGGGAAGAAAGAGAGTGTGATGAGAAAATAGAGGGTGTAGATTTGGAGATGGGTTTATAATTAATTAATATATTAACAATAATTAATAATAATTTTTTAGTTAAATTGTTAACAATAATTATTACTATTAATTATTAATTATTATTATTAATAAAAATTAATTATTAATAATTATAATACCTTTTATTGTTGTTGTTGTTGTTAATAATAATAATAATAATAATAATAATCCATTTAAAATTATAATAATTATAATTATAATTCATTTAATAATTATTATATTTTTTAATTAAATGGAGGGTATTTTAGGAATTTAAAAATTATATGGGTAAATTTGATATTCTAAAAATTTATGAATAAATTTAAAAAAATTTATAATATTTATGAATAAATTATAAATAAATCAGAGTATAAGAGGTTTCAATAAAATTTTAAAAAAAAAATAAGAAAAAGACAAATGGGCTAAGTTACATTAACCGTAACTTAGAGGGATCCTTTCAATAATTGTAATAATTGCAATAGAGTGAATGATTTATGCCTAAGCCAAGTTACTAAAAGGTTTGGGTTGCAAGTTTTTGTATGTCCTCCAGATGGGCATTGTGTAATTTGCGGTTACAGTTAGAAATGTGCTTTTTGAAGTCTGTCTGTGCAGTAAAAACTTGCCGGCTTTTCTCAAAGCGAGCAGAATGAGATGAACTGGACTGTATTAATCAAACAATTACAATTCACGAGACAATTTCGAGGGAATGTTCTTCAGTTCAGGGCAAATTTTCAGCCCAAATGATTAATCTAAATACAAAACCGAAGCATCATCCCTCTTATTACCCACTTTCACGAGAAACAAAAATTGGTAATAAATATTTCCAGGAGGTCTGGAAAACAAGACTGACTATAGCTGTCCTAAACCTGATTCAACTAAACAAAGCTGCATACATAAGCTGGTTCCAAGTATCTGGCAAACCAGGAAGACACCAATGGCTACAATCATCACTGTGGCCGCCGTACTCCGACGGGTGAGCATCCTTCCGGTACTGTGAAAGCCTTGTAATGTCGAGTAAATACACAGGTTTCCGAAGCCTGCTGAGTACTTTTTCCACAACCACCCAGGGCATTGGAGTCCCCGCTGGATATCTGTATCCGAAATATGGCTTTGTCTGTCCGGAACATGATTTTGATGGCTCGTTCCAATCCCTTCCCCTGTTTTTCAGAATCGCCAAAACCACATATGAACACACTATCATTCATCATCCTAAAGGTTACACAATTATACAATGCAGAGCCTGTTGACAACTGTTGTGCTTCAGCTTAATTTTGATGGTTCCATTAATAAATATATAATTGTTTGTTATGAGAACCCAGAAATACCATTAAAGCAGGAAAAAAAAATTGAGCTAACATAGAAGAAGGGTATGCTTACTCGTAATGAGTTGGAGAAATTCCCTGGAAAAAGACCTTGGTTTTGGTAGGATCAACATTGAAATTAACCCATCTTGCCCAAGTTGTTAGGCCCTTGTAAAATGCGATCAAACGGTTCATATCTTTGTACAATTTCCTTCCCTCTCTTATATAATCAAATCTGTAACATAATTTTGCATGATCAGAATCTAAACTGAGAAATAAACTATAAATTTTCTCGCAAAATAATGATGCGAGATAAGATTTAAACTTACGGTTGGCTTTTTCCGGTGTGTGTCCACCAATGCCAAGTGTTGAAAATGAGCATGTCCATGCCTCTCCATGCGTTGCCACCCCTAATCGAATCAAGCCTCAACACTGTGCCCGCCGGTTCCCTAACAAGGTCTACTAGATATGTTGTTCGGTATAGCAATATCTGCAGTCTAAATTCCTGCTCAACAAAAGAAAGATATTCAGCATAGTGTTACGAGAACTGTGACAATTTAACAATTGGTCAAATGATCTTTCCTCTTGTATTCTAGTGTACAGTCAATTACACTGATAAATCAAGGAAATTATGAGATGGACCAGATGGCGTGCTTGAATTGTACAATGATACGGAAATAATTTCAAACTAGGGAGACTTGTTTCACCCAAAAATCAACTTTCTGTAATTACGGGCCCATTTTGGGCCCACTGGGCCACTCGACCAACATGTGGATGTTGAGAACAGTAGAACTATCGACACCCTTTCAAATATCTTATAAAATCTCATTTTAAATAAAATTACATAAATCTTGTCTAAAAAAAATAAAAATAAAATTACATAAATACTGCTACGACAATTTAATTCATTTACTGTTTTGAAGGAAAATTCAATTAAATACTTAGATAAATCATTCTTTCGGTAAACTTCTTACACCTAAACCATTTCATATTATGTATTTATATTTTAAATTTTAATAAAAAATATTTTTTTATCAAACTATTGAAAAAAGTTAGGAAGATAGAAATTATGTAATAATAAGGAAAAAAATTTAACATATATTTAATATTTTAAGATTTGTATACAATTTAAGAAAAATTATTTTTTAAGCAAAATTTTATAGAAAGATGATTTATTTTAATATGTAAGTATATTTTATTGATAAGATGGGGGTTATTTCAAAAAATAATGTGTTATAAGAATTTTAGGAGTGTTAAAAGCTCCACTCTATGGTCAAGTATGGCAGCTGAGTAGAAGAAACCGAGAAAGTGGACAGCCCATAGGTACATTTTGGTGAGATCAAATCATTTAATTTGGTAATTAAAGTGTATTTTTAAGAAGAAAAAAAGGTATTCTTCAAGGAAAAAAAGCAATTAAAGTGTCTTTAAAATTTGCGGGGTTGACAGTTGTATCCAATCAAAATTTTTAAATATAATAAATATGAATCAGTTGAAGAAAAAACCAAGAGAAAAAAAAAAAAAAAAGGAAAGCGTCAATTTTAATCAAAATTTGGAGAACGACGACTTTTGATGAGTTCATAAAATTAGACTTTTACGTCTATGATATTCCAGAATACATTCATAGTGTGCTCCAACAAAATCAAAAACAAAAAAATTCAGATCTTTCTTGCTTAGAAAGTGGCTTTGAGTTTATATATATGCATCGTACATGAATTTTTCTTTGAAGATTTATTATCCTATCTTGCTTTTTATATCTATTTTTACCGCTCCCAAAAAAAAAATATCTTGAAAATTAAGAATACTGGACTGTTCAAATAATCTCTCAATATAATCAATCTTTTAATAAGGAATTTTTGGAAAATAGTAAAAAAGCCCTGGAAATTTGGGAACAAATTTGCATTACCCGGTACTGGATTTGCCACGTAACGTACGTTTTCCAGGACCAGACAAGAGTAATGAAACAAAAGTAAAAGTGATCTGCTTTTTTATCGGTTTAAATTCAAAAACCGATCTGATTTATTATTACTGCATAAAATAAAAATAAAAATAAAAATAGAAACCTGACATGAATGCGCCCCCGCGGCCCCCCCCCCCCCCCCTTGCGGCGGCAAAAAAGAAAAGCTTCAACGCCAATCACGCGCTCTACTTTTAATGTTCTACATTTTTTAGCTCGCTCGCCCGCTCACTCAGGCCGCAGCCCTCTCTCGTTGAGCAAAAATTAATCAGACAGAAGTAAAACAGCTAGCAAGCAATTTAATGCAAGTAACTAATCTAACGGCTAACGCAACTGGCTTTTGAAAAAAATTTTAATTAAAGAATTAGATTTCAAAAAACAGTAAAAAAAAAGGGGGGGACAGACAGGACGTGCCTGCACCGTTAAAAGCAATGATTATTTGAGTTGTAAAATAGAGATAACATTATTAGTGCTTAAAAAAAAAAGTGAGAGACAGAGACATCAAAGATTATAATAATTTAATTTAATTTAATTAACTAGTTACCTGAAATGTGATCGAAGAAAGCACTTCTGTTCTTACGACTGTATACTTAATCTTCGGAACCCAGGAGTAAATCATACAAGCCAACGATTGCCATTGATTCAAGCTCAGGGAGTCGCCAACGAACATGATCTTCTTCCCTCTAAATTTCTCCAGAAAATACAGCCCATTAAACCTGCATCCAGGCCAGCATCATTAACACTTCCGTAAGCTTATTAAGCAGATTTAATGAAATATAATATCGGTGTTTTAACCCAAAAAAAAAAAGATAAATAAATAAACAAAATACCTGGGAATGTTGCAGGAGAAGGGCTGCCACCTGTACTTGAGGTAAGTGTTATCGGGGCGGCCGTACTTTTGGCAGTCGAATTGGGGATCTACGAAGGGACAGTGGGAGTAGAGAGGATACGAAGCGTCGTAAACCCACTTTCCCTGGAAAATATGGCACTTCCCTCCGCCAAGTAATTTTCTCTCGGCAAAAATGTCATTGCCCTTGCTGCTGGTGGCGGTGGTGGCATTAATATTATCACTGAAGGTATCAGCTTTTGCAGAGTGGAGATTTGACCATGACGAAGGGAGCAACAATGAGAACAGTATGGCAGCAGCTGCAGCATTGAATCTAAGAAACCCCATCTCGGGTTTCGATCCCGGAGGTGAAATTTGTTTTTGCTGAACAAAAAGACGAGCTGCCAGGCCAACTAAAGCTGTCCTGTGTTTAAGTGTTTATATAACGCCAGAGCCTGAGGTAAAGTGAGAAAATTTTTTTATGTCTCTGAATACCGCTATTTCTTCATTCAATTTTTGTTTTTTTAATCATATGTACACTTCAATTAATTATAATAATACGTATAATTATATAATAAATACGGGATGAATAAGAGTATTTTTAAAAGGCTCATTAAATAAAATTTTATTACTTATTTAAAAATTATATTAACATTTAAAATTTTAAAAGATACTTTAATTAAGATTTTTTAAATAAAAAATAATTATTTCTCTTTAATTTTGTAAAATTATTTTTTTTTATTTTTTTATTTATATTTTATTATTTTTTATTAGAAAAAAAGGAAAATAAATACTTTAATTATTATTTATTTTTAAAAAAAATATTTATTTAATTAAAATAATATTAACTTATTTTTATTTAAAGAATTTTTTAAATAATAATATATATTTTTATCATATAAATAAATAAATATTTAAAAAATAAAATTAATAGAATGTTTTGAAAATTCTCTAAAAAATAATATTTCAGAAGCTTTTTCTCGGTAAAGAGATCATTATATGCAATTTTTTTTTATTGTTATTGTTATTGTTTTATTTTGCGTTTACCAACAAGAAATGTGAAATCTTTGGATGGATTCTTCTTTACTTTACTCTTTTTATTATTATTATTTTTAAAACTGTGGGCATGCATGTGGGGTTGGATCCAATCCTTACTTTGAAAAATAGGGATCATGATGGTTTGATTCTAAAATAACGGAAACATTTTCTTTCCCTACCAACAAAGTTAAAAATCATAATATGCTATGTTTAAAGGTTCTTTCTCCACCTGGTTGGTGATTCAAACTTTCATTTTTTTTTTTCTGACTATGCATTGCGGCATTGCCGTCTTCTTTTTAATAACTTTTAGGAGGGGGATAAAAATAATATTTATCCTAAAGTTGGATGATGATTTATTGACTAAGGTCACGAAATGCTGTCATAAATAGTATTTTTATTTTTCTGTTTTTATTAAAATGATATTTATTGATTGGATAGTATGGTGAGACAATTTAATAAGTAATTTTATATGCCATATATAAAAGTAATTATTTTAACATTATTTGAGATGTCTAGTGTTATTCGAATTTCGATCCTGGTTAAAACTTATATTTTCTCTGTTTAATTATGGAAGATAAACAAACAAAAAAATATAAGGAAAATGTTTCGGAATGGCACAAGATAAACAACAAAGGTGGCCTAGCTGCCTTCTATTTTTGTAAAATGAAGAAGGGGAGCCAAAATAGACGATAGTAGATCAACCAATTGAAATCGCAATTCGTTTGTTTTATGCACGTATAGTAATCCGATATGAAAAGTACATTTGCTAATGGTGTTGGGTTGTTGGTTGTTGTCTAATTTATGTTGTGGAAAACTGAGAAATTGATAAGAAATTCATGGATCTTATCCATCGCTACAAACGTGTAAAGAATTCCATGCGGGGACCAACGCTTCAATAGCTAGCTAGTGTGCAAAGACCGAATCTCTCTCTCTCTTTTCTTTTTTCTTTTTTTCTTTTTTTAATTTTTGCTTGAACTGATTGAAATACTGAATAAAAAAGTTTTGTGGGCAGTGAGTTGTTGTTAGTCAAATCTTCATTCCAATCTTCAAAGATTTTAAATATTATTGTTTTTTTTTTATCCAACCTTGCTTAAGCAATTTTTTGTTTTTTAAACTTAAAATAACTAAAATATATATTTTTACAAACTACTTTGATTAAATTTAAATGTAAATAAATAATTTTCGAATTACATAATAATTTTTAATATTTATAAAAAATATATTCAAGTGAATACTTTTTTGATTTTCTGGAATTATAATATATAAAATATCATAAATTTTAAATTTTATCACTAATTTTTAATTAATATTGTAATATAAAAAAAAACTAACAAAATGATTTAAAATAACTTGATTTGTTATTTTAAATCTAAAAAAACTATTTATTGATTGTTATTTTAGATATGTAGGATAAACGTTTATGGGTGAGTTTTGGAATATATATGAAAAATAAATTATAAAATAGAGATATTTTTGACATTAGAAATTAATTGACTTAATTCAGATTCTTCTATTCAGCAAAAAGTTAAAAAAATTGGCTTCTTTTATTAAGTCAAAATTATCTGAAAAGTCCTATTAAGTTATAAAAACAAACACATCTAATTAACTTAATTAATTAAGTTAAGTCACTTTAAGTTATTTGCTTGAACTGATTGAAATATTGAATAAAAAAATTTTGTGGGCAGTGAGTTGTTGTTATTTAAATCTTCATTCCAATCTTCAAAAGATTGTAAATATTATTGTTTTAAAACCTTGCTTGCAATTTTTGTTTTTTAATAAATATAACTAAATATTTTCTCAAACTACTTTGAGTTGCATGTATGAGTTTTTTCGATTACATAATGTTTTGTACTTTATCAAAAATAGTCCAAAACTTTTTCCTATTACAGTTTTCCTTCTTAAGTTTACAAAATGTATCGCATTTTTCACTTTTTTATTAATATCATTAGAGGATTTAACAAATATTTAAAATAACTATTTTACCCTTAAATGTAAAAAACTATTTATTGATTGTTATTTTAGATACTTTTGGAATGTGTTGTTATTTTAGATTAATGAGAACAAATTATAAAATCTAAGTTTGTCATAACTAATTTTATGTTATTTTCTTTCTTTTTTTTAATGGGAACAAAATATAATGTTCAAAGTTTTCTTGTTTTTTTTGTCATTTTGAATGTATCTTCAATAACTAAGATTATTTCTGTTGGTAATTTACTGTTTTTGAAGATTTATTATTGTTGTTGAAGATATGTTATTTATTATGGATTATATAAGTGGGGGTTCTTAAGTTTTGTTGTAAACAAAGCTACAAACTAGTGAGAGCTCTTGTTTTGCTAGTTCTCTATCTTTAAATTAGTCTATTTGATGAGTTTATATAACTAATTTTTTACACGTTGTTAGTCCGAATCTTACAATATATATGTTTTCATTTAGCTAGGATTGAATTGTTCTCTTATGTTTAGACACAAAATAGTCATTTTGTGAATATTGTGTTAATTTTTTTAGTGGTATTAATAAAAAAGTAGAAAAGTGAAAAAGTAATACACTTTATAAACTTTAGTTAGATTACTATAAAAAAAAAAAAAATTTTGGTATATTTTTTTTTATAAAACATCAAGCGGTGGGTGGGTGTTTGTCCTTCATATTATAACTTATCCATGCTCACTTTCGTTAGTGTTTTGACGTGCCGCGCGGACATACAAATGCACGTACGTGTTATGCGGGCGAGTGCAACGTGGTGGAGGCGAAACCTAAACTAAACATCCACAAGTCGATTTTCCATTTTATTTTAATGGACAGCCAGACAGAAGCTAGCATGGCCTGATGAAAAAAATTAAGAATTCAAGACACAGATGGGTGGATCTAGTTGTCATAATCAATCAATTAGTTTTTGCTTCATCTACATGTAATATATAACGCAGCAATAATAAACTTCAAAAGGATAATGTAAAAAAAATTATTATTATCTTAACTTATACTGTCTTAAAGATCAAGCAAATAATAATCCAATGATGAAAATAATTGTACATACATATACAGTATTATATTCACTTGGAAACTAAGATACAGGATCCATGTTGGGTTTAGAATCATAATGAGAAATAGGCATTATCAGGAATATTGTATTTTAAGATTTGTTTTAGTATTTAAATAAAAAGTTTAAAAAAATAAAATTAAATAGCTAGTCAGTACTTTCAAATTAGCTTTGGGTTGTTCCATTTTTTTCAAAAATTTCTAGAGGTTATCATAAGTCTTGTAACGATAAAAGTGACCTTTGAGTTTGTCAAATTGGTTACGCAATTTCTAGAGCTCCATTCAGTTGATCGATGATCAACGTTACCCAGATAGCAACAAAGGTTTTGCCCCCACCATTAACACGTACACATTATGCTCATTGCCTGGCAGCCAGTGATCGGATGCCTACACTTTTGAATTTATATCAATCATAAAAGAAAATCATTTCATAATACTCCAAGATGGTGACAAGCACAAGAAAACAAATGTAGTTATTAATTAATGGGTCATGCTAACTAGTGACCATCAATCGAGCCACAATGGGGTAAGCAAACCAGTATTAAAATGCAGAGACAATGACCTCGTAAATTATACTAGACTAACAATAAGATTATAATAGTAAAAGAATCGTAAAATTATATTCTTCTATTGTAATTTCAGTATCAAAAATTAAGAAATTAAATGGTTAAAAAAATATTGTTTAATAGAAAATTTTCGCAACCAGCCGTTTTCTTCCTTCATGATATTTTTGCTTTGTTTTGCAACAAGATAACATTCTATTGCTTTGCCAAGTACGCTGTAAAATTTCGGGTATTTGCACAAGGGAATCGATCATTTGTTAAATACTATAGCGATGTATGTTATCAAAACGAGATGATGCCAAATTCGTGCTAGGCAAGAAGTTTCCTACTATTGTATATATTTGGAGGTCAACTAAATAACTATTAATACAACAAAATGGTCATGAAAAATTGGAAATTCAAGAGAGGTCCTTCCAGCCATGGTTAGCGGTGAGCGTGGGGCGAGATGGCCGACAACATGTGGGATGATGTTAGCAGGTGGCCAAAATCTCCATGTGCACAAAGGCCAAAGCTCCACCGAATACTCTCTATTAGAATGTAGACAACTAATTAGGACATATGTATACATATATCTAGTTTTATAAAGGAAAATTATTTATCGTATACTTTAATTTTATCGTGTTATTAAAAATATTTCAAAAGTTTGAATTTATTTAATTTTCTATTTTAAATCTACAATTTGTATCAATTATCTACTAAATTGTTAATTATCATTTAGTTATAAAGATAATTTAGACATTTAACATACTAAATATTAAGAAATTATCAGTCATCCACTTTAGTTTATCTTATTATAAAAAATACTATAAAAATTTAAAATTTTCAATTTTCTACCTTAAGTTTTCAATTATATCAACCGTCTACCAATACACTCATTCAATCCACAAATGAGCTTAAACCCCAATTCATAAACATCAATCAATCCAATCCTTAAATTTGATTTTATAAACACCCAATCAAACCCAATTTGTAATGTGTCGGTCACCGTTATCACTGATCGTCACTGCCATTGCTATTACTCCTTTCACTAGTGCATAGCTGCAATCACCACAAGAGTAGTCCTCAATGGTCGGTCTTTATAGCCCAATGCATGTTTTTGTCACTTACCGCAGATGGTTCAAGGATTTAGTGATGAAGGATGTTGGTAATAAAGGATTTGATGTAAATCTAGTATTGATTTTGTGAAACCTAAAAATTTATAACAAGATAAGACAAGGAAGAAGATAGGGAGATGTACTTTATTTTGTTTTGGGTTTTACGTGGCAGATGAAGGATTTTGATGCAAACTTATAGTTAAGGATCATAACCGATGGTGGATTTTGTTTTGAAACAAAGAGTTTGATGGATTTGCAGGGTTTTAATGTTCTATTTTATTTTTCCTTTTTAACTTAATTTTATTATTCAGGGTAAAATGTCAAAAATACCCTTGAAATCAGGGGTAATATTCTAATAGTGTTAATGTTTTGATGGGAGGTTAATATGTATATTTAGGTGGAAAAATTAATAAATTTAAATTCTCGTAGGATTATTTATAACATCGTAATAAGTGGATGGCTGATAATTTTCCTTAAATTTAAGGTTAAAACGATCATTTTACTTAGATTCTTTTAGAGTAAAAATATTAAACACATTCAAACTTTTGAATTATTTGATAACATGATGAATTTAAGGTATGCGACTGATCATTTTCCTTTCATAAATAGACCGATCTACAAGCTATACGACTATGAGGTAATTAAAGTTCGTGAAACAAAGACAACAGACCGAGGCTAAGTTTGGGAATTGAGATGGTACACAACAAAGCTACTTGCTTTACAGTGATGCCAATGACTGGTGCCTGACCGTGACCTGCGGTCTTCAGCCAACGTGGTTTACATTTTAAATTTTTATCATATATTTTAGCATTGGTATTTAGTTATATTTAACGAACAGTGCATGCAATGCCTTGTGATAAAAGTTCACGACAACACTTTGAAAATTTAAAGGTGGAGATGGACGTTTGCATTTTATAAAAGATAGTTGAACAATTGTTGTTTTGTTATAACTTTAATATGCTTGAAATCAGTGTCCTAAAAGCATATGTCCGAATCAGAAAATTAAGGACTTATATTTTCTCCAACCAATTCATTGGACATTATGAATGAGAAATACTAGCTAGTCTAAGAACAAAGGCATGCGTGCGTAAGTGATGTAGGCCGATTTAGGAAGTCTTTTTTTATTTGTTTTAGTTTGTCTTAATTGCTGTTCTTATTTGAATAATTTTTGTTATTTTAGTTTTACTATTTAGGAATTGCCTTATTTGAGTATTGTTATTTAGAGTTGTAGTTTTAATAATTATATCAATTTTTTTTTTATTTTTTTCTGTGGAATAAATTATCTTGATGTAGCCTCTGTTTTTAAGTCGTTTGGATTATAACGATGTATAATCTCGTTGGTAGAATGTTAGCCACCCCTTCAGGCACTACGTTAAACTTAAGACAAGTTATTTTGCTATCCACGTGGTGTGTTTTATTCTACTTTCTTTTGCTTCAATTAATCCACTATCAATAATTTAGATACTTATGTCATCTCCAAATACTAGAATAGACGATTCAGAAAAATCTAATGTCTTTAATAGGTTCAATTTTTTTTTTAATAATATAATAAGAAAAAAATGAAACGATAGCTCTGATTGGTACAACGACAATGAAAATAGATAAACTTGAAAGAGAAAATATTTATGACTATATCAACGCCGGCGCGCAAACGAAAATATCATTTTCAAATCGAGAGGAATACTTTCTTTATATTAAACCCTTTGATGGTGATAATTCATCCAGTTAAATACTTGTCTTAATAAAGTAAAAGCAGACTAAAAAGTCTCTTTTGATCGTTGCCCACAGCAAAGCAATGCAACTTGCCAATGGGGAAATGCAAATATTTCTTGTCTTTTAGGCTAGCCTTGGCAAAAGGGTTAGTGTAGGGCCTGCAAATGGAATCAATTATTGCTGAAAGCAAGTCAATCGAAGCTGCTTTTGTTTTAAGTTTGTCCTGCACTCTCAAAGGATCAAGATTCTCGAGAACTTGCTCCACACAAATTGATCAAAAACCATTACTTAAATCGGCGGGCCGAGGCGGCTTGAGTTTTTAATACGACCCCATCGGCCGTTGCGTAAAGGACTGGTTTCGTTTTCATTATTCTCCTAAATTCTGATAATCACATGGTTGTTCACATCAATGAACTAGTCTGTCAAAGCATTTTCCAAACTGGGCAATTGAATGTTTTTTAGTATAAGATTTAAGCAAGATGACAATGTATATTTAATCAACGAGCTTTTTTGCAATATGACGTGTGGTTTACTTTGTTAAATATAAGATAATGTTGTCTTATGCCTTTTTGGATTGAATAGACTACCCAATTTTCAATTAATTGACATCAATTGTCCAGTATATTAGTATAATTATGCGAATGATGTGATGTACTTAGAAATTAGAATATCTGATTTAATTGAGATTTAGAAAAGCTCAAATGTACTTTCAAATATTTAAAAAAAAAAAAAAAAAAGCATTCATCCATTCACTGATACACATAAGGAGACTCAGATGTTTTATTCACATGACTTAGAAATGAAGTGTTTTACAACTCGATTATTAGGTAGTTTATGAAGTCTCTTGATTGATGCTATAAAATTGTGAATTATACTGTATTTTGATACTTAAAAAAAAAATTGCTTGAATGAAAATAATAACATTTGAAAAGTTTGGATCCAAACGACTGGATTGTTAACTCAAGGCTTTTCTTCTTTAATGGGGGATGCAATCTTCTTTTGAACAAACAAAATGATAATGAGCCAACTTACTCGGTGCTAAATCAAGTGCTTTGCGCTTGCTTTTCAGCAAATCCGTTTGGCTTAATTAAAAAGGACAACAAAGAAAGTGAAACATTGAAATGCAAGATAATTTCTATTGAATTGCGCTACGTGGGCTCCATCAAAAGTCTGGCCCACTTCAATGAATCTCGCAGAAGTTGCTTGTTGAGTCAGTAAATATCAGATTTATTTTGCCTTTACAGTATCATTGTTTGGAATTTATTTATGAAATTGTTAAGTATTGTCCATTTTTCAGGACCCTGTGATGGCAGCACTCAGCAGCCTTAGTGATTGAATTTGGCTGCATTTTCCAAACTGTGTATACATTTGAATATTGAAAAAGGCATACCGCTTTAGGCACATGTACATTCATTATGAAGTATGAATTGTTTGGTGCCGCAATTTGCATCCTTGACTTCTAAATCAATTTTCATACAAAAAGTGTTTTGCACGCTAAAATAAAATTGCCTCCAGCTCACTTGGTTTGGACTATTTTGCACAAAGTTCGTATTAAAGAATATTAACATAGGTTTGCAGTCAAGGAGGTCACTGTCAAATTTATTAAATTTTAAATTCAATTTTATATTGAGAAATTCCAATTCATTCGAGTTATCAAAATAGAGCACAAGCGATGACCGGTGTTAGATTAAATTCCCGATACGATAATCCAATTTTTTTTTTTTATAATTATTATACAGTGTTCATTCATTTTTGTACATATAATTGTCTTAGTTCCAATCATAACCCTCGAGTCCATTGGGCTTTTAGCCCGTCTAGTTGAGTTGTCCAAGAGACGTAATGTATTACTGTACGTACAACAATTTGCCGTATAGATACATGTCCCATATACTACTTTGTTCTTGTATAATACAAAATAATGAAATTCTTACAAGGTTTTTATATTAGGACTTTATAATCCAAAATACATCTACTTGATTAGGAGATCTAAAAGTTTACAAAGTAGTTTAGGTTCTCAATAGACTCACTTACTAGTGATATTTACAATATCAAAATTAGGTCATAAGACCACTTTCGGTCAAAACATTTGAAGTATTTCAGTATCATGTTCTATACATGCCACATCTAACTCTAATATTTATATATTTTGGAAAACCCTCTTTAATTTTACAATTCATATCTCCTTAATTTTTCAGATTTTATGTTATAATGTACGCACATTTGTAGCTTTTTTATTATGCATGGAATCATTCAATAAAAATTCTAGCTAGTTTCGCCATCGATAATAAATACTAAAATTTACTTTATCACTTGCATAATCAAACAACTAAAAATAAAATGCCATTTGCGATCAGGGGCTGAGGAGTTCAAATAAAAGTTGCACAATTCAAAGTCGAATATTGATGAAATCATATGCATAATTTACATAAATAAGTTCTGATACAACCACTATTACATCATTTGCACTAGCAAGCTGAGAAATTAAGTAGCCAGCAAGCTGTGCTATAAATGTTAACACAATGGGGAAGCACTTTTAATTAAGCAGTGGGATAGGATGAATCCATGGCAATGCCACACAGACCTTCCTTAGCATCAATGTCACGCTTCATCCTTATGTACCCTTCTTCACCCCAGCTGGTTCCCCATGAATTCTTCACAAGCCAATACTTGGTTCCATTAGCGGTCGCACCATATCCAACGGCTGTAACCCCGTGGTCCAGCTCAGTCCCACAATCACCGGTAAACACCCCGCTAGAATAGAACTGAAATGCAGCCCCGCCGGCATCAATAGAGACCGCCACTGGTTGATTTGCAACAGCCTTCAATAGTGTTTCCTCGCTGTTAGCCGGGACAGTTTCATAGCCTTTGATCTTGGCCGCATGGGATGCCTCCTCCGTTTTGTTACAGGTCCCATCAGCTGCTTGGTAAGGGTAATTAGCTTCAGTAGTGATGCCATGGTTGTGAATTATAAACTCAAATGCATCTTCCATTTCACCGCCTTCGCAACCATGATCCACGCCGTTAGTGTCACATGAGACAAGTTCTTGCTCGGACAATGAGATCAATTTGCCTGTAGTTAGTTGTGTTATTCCCTCGGTTGCTGCCACAGCCGAGAAAGCCCAGCAACTTCCTGTGTCAAGTAATTATTGGTGCAATTAGTTAATGATCGAGTAGACACTGCTTTAGCTGTTGTACTTTCAAAATTAAGCTGAAGCAATATACGTAAATGTTTTCTTTTTAATTATTTAATTACCACATTGGCCTTGGTCTTTGATGGGAGTGACAGCTCCTTTTTTCCTCCAGTCCATGGTAGCAGGCAAATCAATCACATTTTCATACTTAAAAGAAGTTTCTTTTCTTGAAGTAAGTCCATTAGGCCGCCTGTATCCATTGCGGAAGGCCTTAAACTCTTCGTTGGTTTGATCCGCGAATTCGTTAATGCTTAGCTTGTAGGGTCTATTTCCAGCTGCATTGAACGATTCAATGAACTCCACATTTTCCTTGAAAATCCTGAAACGTTTTTCCTTCTCTTCAGGACTCTTGTAAACCTTCCCGTACTTCGACATCCATTGCTCATGTTTCTCGGACAATGAAGCCTCTTGCAGCTTCCGGGATGTGACTTGGGAAGTCGCAATAGCAAAAATGAGGAAGATTAATGCTAATTTACATAGACTTTGGCACCTTAAAGCCATAATTAGTTTTGAATTAATAATAATCTGTCTATATGTTTGAAATGAATGAGTTGCTATGTATTAAAAACCTTTGTTAGCTTTGTTTATATACAGAGGAAACATGCGCTTAATTGCAAGTTTATTTGGTATAAAATTCACATTGGAGCCTGGAGTGCCCGGCAAATTGGATATGATTTTGAAAGGTTAGTTATTTTCCGTATGAGTTGCTTTTCTTTATTTTATAGGCTTTATAAATTTTCTGATAGGAAAATTGAATTATATGAACTTGGCAGTTTCCTCGGTCAAAATGGAAACAAAGATAAAACAGAAGCTTGGCCTTGATGCACGATTTGTTTCTTCTGATATGCCCAGTTCTCAATAGTATATTAAATGTTTAAAAATGAACTTTCCAAAAGCAAACGTCAGGATGGCCGAGTGGTCTAAGGCGCCAGACTCAAGTTCTGGTCCTCGTGAGAGGGCGTGGGTTCAAATCCCACTTCTGACAAAATTTTTATTTTCATTACTTTTTCTTTATTATTTGAAATTATCATTTTTATTTTACTTATAACATTTAAAAGCTCTACAAACAGTCAAAACACAACCAATATTAATTTCCATGTCTACAGAACTTTCATTACCATGACCTAATATTAAATATCACTTCTACAAAATTTTCATCACTTTTTTTTTATCATTGATTAAAATAGTTAACAAATTACAAAAAAACAAAACTTTGTAGTTTTTTTTTCCCTTTAGATCCAGAGAACTTTGTAACCTATAAATAATAATAAGATATAAGAGAATGGTACCTTACAGATATTGTAAGGTACAATACTCTCATAAAATAAAGTCATAATTCTCAGATTTACTTTCGATTTACTATGCAAGGGGGCTACACCTTACAACATCTGTAAGCTAACCAACCTCATCTAAGATCTAATATTAGTTTTATCAAATATGAATATAAATTCCTTAAAAGACATCAGTGGAGGAAATTGGCCAGAAACTTTGAAGTTCGTCCTATCCATTACTTTTCCCCCACAATGTGACGAAGGAATGCCCAATGGATTGTTGACAAGTGTACAAAGGGAACAAACTATAAGAGATAAAAAGAATTTAATTCATACGTTCTCTATTTTTCTTTCTCTTCTTCCCTTCTACCTTAAGATACAAGCTCACATGAAAGTGAGAGCGTCGTCGCCGGTATTCCCTCCAGCATTGACCTCATTTTCAAGTGAAGCAATCATACTCCTCTTTTGGTAGGAACTTACCTGCCAAAAATCTTGGATCCCTTCATTTTTGTCTATGATTTGAATAAGGGCGGCTCAGCCAATTTTCGGACCTTAGGCAAATTGTTTGAGTTAGGCCTTTTAAAAAGTTTGAGGTCAAACATATGTATTAGTTTTAGTAAAAATTGATTTTTATAGCTTTTTGAGATGCAAAATTATTAATCAAATTTTTACATTCTAATTTCACTAATATAATGTTCTCAATAGACAATAAAGCTAATTCATTTAATCTTTCTTGTGATATAGTTGATCTTAATGTAATATATGGTAGAGAAATGAGTAGAAAATTCATTCTTTGGAAAAACTAAATTATTATCTCTAATTGTACCTTTCTCTACTAGGAAATCTTTTAGTTTATTATCTTTATTTTCCCATCTACAATATCATAACTATTATTTGGATAATGAAACTCTTTAAAAACTTTAGTTTTATCTATAGTTTTACCTTCATTCATATATTTATTACAATCTCCTATAAGGGTATTATCACAAATCTAATCATTATTATCTTCAATGTCATTGTTTTTATTAATTGTTTCATCATCTTTTAATTGAGTTTGAGCTTGTTCATCAATTACTAATTCCTCATTCAATTTTACATATTTTTTTACTATTTTTGACAAATTTATGGAGAGCTCCTTTTTGAGATTGAACTAACTTTTTTATTTTTTTATTTTTTTAGTGAAACAAGAGTGAACGAGCAAACAATTATGCTGGATAATTAAAAGCAAACAACCTATGAACACAATAATATTTTAAAAAAAGAAACAATAGCAATTGAATAACACAACTAATTCATAATAGAATAGAAAGAAACAACCTGGATTTTGAGAACTTTAACTTTGATGGATTGAAACTTAAAGCAATAGCGATCAATGGAAATAGTTGATTTTTTATTTTTTAGGCGAAAATTAAAGAAAGCACATTTTTTTTCTCAAGCACTTGAATGTATTGTGGCCTTTTCTTTTAATTGATAAAAAAAAGTAATGGATAATAGGCTAACAAATATGTGACTTTTATAGTTTTAAATGAAATAACGTTAAATAGATATTTTGTTGAAATAAATAGGATTAAAATTGTTAATTCTAACATTAAAAAGAGATTTTGCGGGAATTTAATAATTTATTTACTAAAAGATTATTATAAAATAATAATACTTGTAAACTAATAATTTAATAGTTATAATTTAAGAAATATTTCAGAGACTTCATATGCAGCAGTGCTCTACAGAACTGCCTAAATTGCCTCGAGGAAGAGTCGCTCCTGTATCTAAATCAAGCTATATGTTGTTGATTTGAGTTCCCTTTTCTTTTATCTTCTTTATTTGTTTTTGCTGGACTGGTTAGATCAGGTTCAATTATGATGCTTGCCATTTACAATATATAGATGAAATTGGCTAGGTTTTAGTTAAAAGTTGATGGCTTGATGCATTGGGTTCTTGAGAGTTGATTTGTTAAATCCAAGGTTATAAGGTGCCATGCATAAACCATTTTTGTGCCAAATCAAAAGTAAAATTGTATGAGTCACATCCTAAGCATCCATAATCATCTCAACCAATTTCAGAACTAATGACAATGGCACTTACTACAATTTCAATCCACTTTTGTAATATGTCATGGCTAGACCTTGATCTTTTAGTTGAAGAGAAACAATTAGAAACCATGGAAACCAGCTTCACCATCAATTGAACATGGAGAATATGCAGTTTGGCAAGCTTCATAGGATGCATTATGGTTGTTCTCTGTCTCAACCTTGTCAGCAGCAGCGTAAGTCTTCCCTCTGTTCACAGCATAGCTGCATCCATAACACCTTCCGCTGAGTTCACCACTTTGAATAAGAAAGATAAGAAACAGTGCAACATCTTCAATGGAAAATGGGTTTACAATGCAGAGGGCGGTCCTTGATATAATAAAGCACGATGTCCATTTCTTATTGACCAATTAAGCTGCCAAAAGAATGGCAGACCAGCTAGGCAGATACTGAGTCTGAGAAGTGGACTTGGGTAGCTGAAGGGTGTGGGGTTCTACGGTAAGCTATAATAATGCATTGCCTCTTTGAACTCTACATGCTTGAATATTTAGTTTTCAGGACAAACTTTTTGCTTTTGAAGGTTTAACGGTATTGGCATGTTAGAGAGGCTTAAGAACAAGAAAGCGATTGTTGTTGGAGACTCACTCAACAAAAACCAATGGGAGTCTCTTGCTTGTCTTCTTTATTCCACCACCTCTCGAACCCATGTCAATGTTCGAAGTGCTGTCTATAAGGTTTTTAAGCACTGGTAAGAAAAAATTCCATCATTTTGCGTTTCTTCTTTGTGCTAACTGTGGAAGATGAATACAAGAACATATATTTGCCTATTACAGGACTGTAATTGCTCTGTTGAGTTCTATTGGAGTCCATTTCTAGTGCAACTAAATACAAAAAATGCAAATGGCAGTAGGATTCTGAATCTTGATAAACTTTCTGACTCAGCCCACGAGTGGAAAGGGGCCGTTGTTATTATATTCAACACTGGTCACTGTTGGATGCATTGCTGGAAAATGAAAGCTTACGTCTAAAGTAAACTGTAACGATAGATTCATAAACTTATGATTTGGAATGAGAAATACAGAAAAAAATTATGAGCAATGATGAAGATTTTGGGGGTGGGATTTGTTTGAGCATGACGGAAAACTGATCGAGAGGCTGAGACTAGAGGAAGCATTTGAGACTGCCATGGAAACATGGGTACGTTGGATACCTTGGTCATTTTCAGAAGCATATCCCCGCAACACAGAGGGAAGCCATCGTGCCAGAACACAACTAAGCCCATAATGGATAAGTCCTGTCTACTTCAGTTTCCCAAGCCAATAGCAAAAATTGTTGAAAAAATCATTGGAGGCATCAGGCATGAGGATGCCAGTGAAGTACCCAAGCATCACAAAGCTTTCTCATTATCGGGTAGATGCACATCCAACACAATATGCATTGAAATCAACCCAACAATTCAGCAGCTACATCAAGCTTTCATAGGATCAAATTGATTTCTGATACCTAAAAGTACCTAGAATTATCCAGGCATTCCATTTGATAACTCTATTATCATCTTAAGCCATTCCTCCCTGCATTCATTGGTGAGAGCAATGAGCTGTAAGCGATTACTTGCAAAGCGGAAGTTGCTCCAAGAAGCATATTTCCGCAATGGTCCAGGTTTCCAATTTCTTGGTTCCTATCAACTTTCTGATAAATGCCCTGTTGTCCAACAAAGGAAAAGAGTTTCTTCACAATTCACATGTATAGCTAAAGGCCATTGGCGAAAGCTGAAATTGAGGATAAGCACTATTGACACCCTTAGTTTTAATGCATGGGAAAATTGAGGACAAGCTCATTGAGACAAACTTTATTATCTTCTGGCAACAATGTGATACAGTAAGCAAGTTCACGGAGTGATCAGGCAACGGACGTTACGATATAAAGCATTGCATCTCAACCGCAAAGCACAGCCACAGACCATACACAGAAGATCATCATTCGAAAATTTCTTCCCCAGTAATCTCTCGCTTCAGATGAAGAAAATAGATCTATTGGTGGTAAAATTACTTACTGAAATTGAAGCAGGTGTCAACTGATGAATTCTCAGTGGAATAGCTCTACAAAATCTCGTAAACTGAGCTTTTCCATTACAGCTTTAAGTGCTTAATAATAGAGACTCCTTGATTAACATGCTTTGACAAAACGTTGGTGCGATTGGATATATTAAGCCGTACATTATTCTGCCTCTGAGCGACTTCTAGTTTCTTAACATAATTTCTTATAAAAAAACATCAATGGGATCGACATAATAGCTAGTGATGTCAGCATCTTCTGTTTTCTACCAAAAATATTAGCATTATGACAAACCAGAAAAAAAATATGAAAAGAAAATGCAAAATACATGATTGAAAGCAATAGGTCAAGTAAATAAAATGTTTGCGGATCCATCAGCCCAAAATGTCAAAGTAACTTGTAACCCCACCAAGTTTTAGTTTTGGTCTTATCTTCCTGCCTTTTAATATATTCATATTGCCCTGCAGTGATTAGATTTTAAGCAATTGCAGTAAAAAGGAAACAAGATTGAAGCCGGCGGGTGTTGAGAGTTCAATTGTTATATCTAATCACACACCAACTATGATAAAACTGAAGTAATAAGCTAAACCATTTTTGCACTTACTATTGCCTCAATTATTATCGATACCTTAAATTTAGGGTTGAACATAACTTAAATCCGATATTGATTTATAATTCAGAATCAATACGACCGAACTTATATTGATTTTTAATCCAGGACCAATAAAAAATACATCCATTTTTTGAATTAATGATTTTTAATAGACATATAGTGTAGTATAAGTAGCTATATTTTTTTACACATACAATATAACAATCAAAATTACTCAAATAAAAAAAAAATGAAACCCAATTATCTTCTCCCTTTTCAAAAGATAAAATAAAGTTTTGAATAATTTTTCTACATAAAGGGCATGGGTTTTAACATTAATGCATAGTTCGAAAATTTTCCAAAGCACTTATGATATTGGGAACGAAAGAGTGATTAATTTTTATCAGGAGCCTGAAATACAGTCAAGTAACTAAAAATATCCAGTCTTAAAAACATCCAATGTCAACTGCCCCTCAACTAATTTTACAAGTGCCAGTCTCATACTTACTTTAATTCCAACCACTTTGTAATGTAAATCCAACCCTTGGCCTAACATTTTATGTCAACTTACTAACTCTGTAAACTTAGATGTCTTATAATTCCAACTTCACATGTATTGAACCTTCGTCTCTTCGATGGAAACCAGTTTCACCATCAATGGAATATGGAGAATCTGCATATCAGTAAGCTTTTTTCTAGGCTGCATTATCTTTGTTCTTTCTCTCAACTCTGGCCGCAGCAACATAAGCCTTTTCACTGTTCGAAGCATAGCTATATCCATAACACCTTCCACTGGGTTCACCACTTTGATTAAGAATGGTAACCGAGTTGAGGAAGAAAAATTATGCAATATTTTCAATGGAAAATGGGTTTATAATGGAGAGGCCAGTCCATTATATAATGAAGCACGATGTCCATTTCTTAGTGATCAAGTAAGCTGCCAAAGGAATGGCAGACCGGATGTTGAATATGAGAAGTGGACTTGGAAAGCTGAAGGGTGTGAGATTCCAAGGTAAGCTAAAATGCCTCTTTAACTCTATATGCATGAGTAAATCAGTCTTCTTATCTGTGACAAGTTTCCTCTTTGAAGGTTCAATGCAACGGACATGTTGGAGAGGCTGAAGAACAAGAGAGTGATTATTGTAGGAGACTCACTCAACAGAAACCAATGGGAGTCTCTTGCTTGTCTTCTTTATACTGCCATGCCTCCTTCTCGAGTCCATGTCAACGTTCAAAGTGGTGTCTATAAGGTGTTTAGAGCACTGGTAAGAAAAGTCTTATCATCTTGTATTTCTTCTTTTCTCAGTTTGTGTTAGATGAATGCAAGAATCCAGATTTGCGTGCTACAGGACTATGACTGCTCTGTTGAATTCTATTGGAGTCCATTTCTTGTCCAACTGGATGCAAGCAATGCACCTGGCTCTAGGATTCTGAGGCTTGATGAACTTTCTGCCTCTGCCCTGAAGTGGAAAGGTGCCGATGTTATGGTATTCAACACTGGTCACTGGTGGGTGCATCGCGGGAAAATCAAAGCGTAAGTCTACACTAAACTATGATGATAGATTCACAAACTTATGATTTTGGAATGAGAAAGCCAGAAAAGTTATGTCCAATGATGAAAATTTTTGCAGGTGGGAATTATTTGAACATGATGGTAAACTAATGGAGAACTTGAATGTAGACAAAGCATTTGAGATTGCCATGGAAACTTGGGCGCATTGGGTAGACGAAAATATTGACGCAACCAAAACAATGGTATTTTTCAGAAGCATATCCCCAGAACACAAAGGGGAGCAATGGTGCTACAACGCAACTGAGCCCCTAATGGATGAGTCTTATGTAGCTAAATTTCCAAAGTCAATGGTAGAAATTGTTGAGAGAACAATTGGAGGCATGAGTACGCCGGTGAAGTACCTAAACATCACAAAGCTCTCTCAGTATCGAGTTGATGCACATCCAACGATGTATACAAAAAAGCGAGAGCTCTCGATGGCGAAGCAGCAAATGCAACAGCAGACTTATGCTGATTGCAGCCATTGGTGTTTGCCTGGGCTGCCCGATACTTGGAACGCGCTACTGTATGCATCCATGGTTTTATCCAACTCCAGAGATATTTCTAATTCTTCCCATTTGTTGTTTGATGTTTCCTTTTAACTTGTACTTTCCTGTTTGGGAGAAAAAGAACGCACAACTAGGACTTGAAGTCCAATTAAGAATTAGTTCATTTAGTTATTTTTGCAGTCTTTTGCTTTTTCAAAATAATTTATGTTTGGCTTGATGCAAGGAAACTACCCAGCTCTAATGGCGACAAATGGCCAGCAATCCAAATAGGTACATCAAGCTGTCATACGATCAAATTGATTTCTGATACACACACAGAATCATCTAGGAATTCCTTTTGATGACCGTTTTTACTGAAATCATCACTCCTTGCATTAATTGGAGAAAGCAATGAGCTGTAAGCGACAACCCACACGAAGCTGTAGCTTGAAGAAGGTTGTTTGACCCAGGTTCCCAATTTCATGGTTCCTTTTAACTTTCTGACACATGCCCTGTTTGTCCAACAAGGGAAAGCAGTTTCTTCACATGTATAAACTACAGGGCAATGGCAAAAGCCAATATGAGGACAAGCACTATTGACGTGCCCACAACGTAAATGCATGGGAACATCGAAGCCAATAGGAAAGCTTATTGAGACAAACTTAATTTTCTTCTATCAACAATGTGATAAAATAAGCAAGTTCATGGAGTGATCAGGCAAAAGACAATACAAAACAACCATTCTTTATTAAACACACTGCACAAGCACAGAAGATATTCAGAAGCTCATAATTCACAAATGTCTTTTCTCAGTAATTAACACTTGCATTATTCTCACATTGAAAAATGGAAAACAAAGTAAACTTTCAACAAGGCAGAAACAGCATTGCTGAGCAAGAAAGTAGATCGAATGGTGGTAAAATTACTTAACGAACTTAAAGAAAGTGTCAACTGATGAATTCTGAATGGCATATTAGTAAGAAGGCGTCAACCCTAAAGGGGACTATAGCTATAAATTATTTATATTTTTATATTCTGTTTGTTTTTATCCACTTTGCTCAATATTCTACATGGGTGGATGTTTCGTTGCTATTTTTAATATCCAGTTCCGTGTCTTAATTACCTTCATCAGCCAGGATTGGCCGCAAAAGTGACTTAGAAGAAATTATTTACACATAGTTGGCATTCTCACATCTAAAGTAGCTCCCATTCCAACTCACAGTAACCAGGAGATGGTTTTCCCTTTGTTCCAGCATTTTGTTGCTTGGATTTTTCATCCTCATTATACCATACAGCAAGCTGTTTATATTCATGCTTTCTCGTAGATCTCATCCTTGATGAAATAGCATCTTGAATCTTTTTCTGAACAAGTTCAATCAAGAGAAATTAAAAGAGGGAGAGAGAGACAGAGACAGTGAGAGTGAGAGAGAGAGAGAGAGAGAGAGAGGGAAGAAGGTACCTTGTAAGGCACGTGTTTGCCTTCCTTGCGAGGAACAAAACAAAGTTCGTCTCTGTTCACCAGAACACAAGTTTCTTCGACTTGAATATTATCAACTCGTTGAATGGTTTCGTATCCCTGTTCAACATCAATACTACTCTCCGCTGCATCCATAGACGAGTAATCTGATCGTCCTACAAAATTTGACTCAAACCAGTTACTACATAAAATTAATACAAAATCAACAATATAAAACACAAAGGAGCAGATTTAAAGGGAGAGATCTATGGTTGGATGAAAGACAAAAGATTCATATTTACAACGCATCTAAATGAGGCTTATTGATACCAGGATCAGGAAATTCACTTGGCTGTACATCTTCATTCACAAAGGACCCAACCAGAGAAACAACCTCATTGTTTGTACAAATACCTGCAGAGCCACATTAGAAATCAAGAAAGGCCACTGGCAATATGAAGAAAACAATATATAAGCATATAGGGCATAGTCACCATTAAGTTCTGCCAAAAGGCTGCTACAAGAGGAAAGAGCACTTTCACTCTCATGACAATTTTTAGCTGCTGAACTACTAGTTAAAACACCTGATGCACCCTTGCCTGCCTTTTCGAACTCATCATAAATTTCATCAAACTTGCAGCCAGCTACTTCAGTTGTAACAGAGGTTGGATTTACAACTACTTGGTCATCAGATACTTCTTGATTTTTATCCAACAGTTCACAGGATGATGATGCCCTGCGCAGACCTCTTTCCATGTGAGGGCCAGCCCCAGGCATTTCACTTGGTGGCAAATTATCCTCTTTAGAGATTTTTTGCATGCAAATCCTTGATTGATTATGTCCACTCCTTATGTCATATTCTTTTGAGTACACATCAGAGAATGCTCCTTTGACAGTATCCCCCAAGGATGGTTGGAATGAGGTATCTTCAATGTGAAACCTGCAGAGAGACTGTCCACGGTCTGCACCTTTATCCAAATTAGCAGTAGCTAGTGATCCCTCACTCAATTGCTCATTGTTGACCTTCATAGCCTCTTCCTTGATACCTACTTTTGGCTTTTTACAGATCCCAACATCAGCATTTTGTTCTGGAGGCAGGTTGGAGGCTACTGCCCCTTTCACAAGATCCACAGAAGGTGGAGGAAGCAAATCTTCAATCACATCCGAATAGAATTTTTTGACAGTTGAACCAACTGTTTGCACCTGATTCTCAACATACTTAACAGTATCCTGTAAAAGAATAAAATACTTAAATAATAAATTAATGGAGTGCTACCAATTTCAGTGAGGTTGAATGATCAGGAAAGAAATGAATTGTACTAGACTTCATAGTTCTAACCACTATTACTCAGAGAAACCTGCCAAATTCAAACTTGAATTGGGCCAGTACCCAAAAAATAAATAAATAAATAGAAGGAACAGACACTGGAATTGATTCTGAATCCTCAAGGATTTAGCTGCCACCAATTAAGGAAGTTCAAGAAATTGTCCCCTTAGGAGCTCGACTAAGTTGGGGATGGTTTACGAAGGAACAACCAGAAGAGCATACCTGGTACATAATTTCTTCCACCTCCAAGCACATAGCTTCAAACTTCTGGTATACATGCCCAACCCAGGTTATACCCTTCAGATCCATATTGACCTCGAATAAACCTCAGTGGAATAAACTGTTTGATTTCCAATTTTTTTCTGGATAAAGAAACCTGCAAACCATTTAGTTCGTATTCAAAGATAGTACTCTCATTGGCAGCAAATTATATTAAAATTCAGCAGTGACCAGGTGGTTTCCATTTAATCACTTAACACTACGAAAACATCAAAAATCTCTTTCAAAGGGCAGCTATATAATGACAACAAAGCCAGAGAACTTATCTAGATTTCAGAAGCCAATAATAATATCAAAACTACTAGATAATGCTTCAGATCTTATGTCAAACTTTAGCAGATAGGTAAAGCCAGGAACTCAAATAAGAAATCCCAGAAAATGTGTCTACATATTAGCACAATGCTAAAATTGTGCTAATTTAAAGAAAAGGAGAAATCAAAATCCTCAGGACCATTGAAGGAATATTCCAAAGCAGCGTATTAACAAATTAATAACTCTTCATGATATGTATGCATTTCAATGAAAACTTTAAACATATATCATTGAGAAAATTCAAGAGTATCTAACCGGTGTTCCTTTAATTTGTGAAACAATAAGCAAGCAGAAATTTCTCTGGCTTTGTATTTGTCTTCGTACCCCAGACTTATCATTTCCAGACAACGATAACATAAAATTAAACATTCATGGTCATAACAGACTGCATCTATAAAGTGTTATAATGCTAGTATCAGATACACTTTCAGGGCAACCAGCCGAGTAAAGCACGGATAACAAACAAATATATTACTCCAATGTACACATGCATATATTGACTGCTAAACAAGAATAATAAAAGTACATATATTCAATCCATTGTCACAATCTCCTCTAAAAGGTTGAAGCTAATCTCCCATACCTTTTAATAGACACTGAGAGACGACACTTACAATGCTTCCTACATCTTGCCATGACACTCAAAAATTGTCTCAAGCACGTTAGATCAAAAATTACAATTTCAGCAGAACATACCCCAAAGTTTCAATTAAACTCGGTCTAGAAAAGCAGCAATAAGCCAAATGAGTACTTTTTTAACAAAAAATTACACACACATATTTGTACTCTTTTGGCAACAACTGCATTGTCTGTCACAAGGAAAACAAAAAAGTAGGTATAGACAGAGGAAAGTACACACTGCAGAAGGATGCCTCATTGAAACCTAAATTTGGTTGATCAGTGCCAAGCCCAAAGAACTGAGCAAGGCTAGTTCTGCTAACAAAACAACAGAATCGATACACCTTCCACTAGGCCATTAACAAAGTTATAACCTCCACTTTCTTAAACTGATTCTGCGTTCCATTAAGACAAAAAAATAGACTTAATCCGTTATCTCTTGTTATTATTATTATTATTTTGTTTTTCTACGTTGGAAAAGAAAAATGGAAATATCACAGCGGAACAAATTTCCCGGACAGCCTCCACAAACAAAATTCACCAAAACCCACCACCCACTCAAAATAAATAAATTAATAAACAAATAATACCAAAAATAAATTAAAAATTTCTAAAAAATATAAATTTTCATGTGATTTTCAGCTGACATAGCATATGAGAATCAGGAACAAACAGAAACAAAGCAAAAACAACTTCATCACCCACCAAAAAGATATATTGCCATAAATAGCATGCTAATCAAAACAAAATTAACGAATTAGGAGACATAATTACAAACCCAAACTTTTTTTAAAGAAAAAGGAACTTACTTGACAATTACTAGTGTAAATAATAATAAGGGAAGAAAAAGCCTCAAGGAGGAATATTTAAAGCAATCGAATTGGAAGCTAAAACAACTTACGTGTAATAAGAGATGACATAAAGTGAGAAGCTAAAAATATAAGAGCTTTGAGACAAGTTATGGTTATGATTTATGAGTAAAGCCCAATTCAGTCTTCAGCTTTTAAGAAGAAGAACAACTAAAATAAATATGAAACCACACACAGCACGGTAAAAGCAAATAAAAAGAAAATTGAAAATTAACAAATATTCAGGCGATAGAGAGTCGTAGGGACTCCGTCCACTGACATCCACCTCTGACCCTTGTCCTTTCGACACGTGTTCAATTCACTTGTTGCCCCACGCTCGGTTCTTTTATGGATGTTGGGTCCCGCGTTTTGTTTTCCTCGTTTCGGGTGGGTGTGGGTCCCGTACGTACGTAACTTTACCGTTTGTTTTTGGGCCTTTTATTGGGCTTTAATATTGAACTTTGAAACAGAATCGAATATGCGCCCAACATTTTCTTTCACTGTCGCCGAAAGACGTGAAGAACATTTTAATTGGATTGAAAACCGCCTCTGATTTGCGGGTTTGGAGCCCGGGAACTGGAAACAATCCCCGAACCCGCACCCATATCCAAAGATTCCTATTTAGGGGCAATTTGAAAATATTTCCTATTATTATTTTTATTTTAAAAAATAGGATAGGGCTATTTAAACCAACTAAGTACCTTTTGGTTCAGCTTAATTAAGTTTTTTTTTTTTTTTGCTTTTAGAATCAAAAAAGACTTTTGATTTGACATCTAAATAATCTCAAAAAATCTTTTTTAGGTGTCAAATTAAAAATCTTTTTTTTAATTCAAAAGGTCTTTTGGGAGAAGTTAAGATTTCTAACTTTTTCCAAAAGACTTTTTGAGAAGTTATTTTTGATTTATTACACTTTTCATAATTCCTAAACTAGCCTTAAATTAACAAAGAAATAAAAAAATATTACATTCATATCCAAATCCTTCAATCCTATTTCTTATATATTTTTCTTATTTTGCCTCTTCATTGTTCACCACACCAATATTCTTTTAAATAAGAATTTTTTTAATGTGTATACAAAAATCTCATGCTTTGATTCTTTGTCTATTCGGTTATGCTTTATTTAATTATTTTTTGAAGTAAATTTATAAAGTTAACTTGGTACGAAGAATAATGTTTTGCGAATTGATGAAAATGAGGCAAGTGAAATGGGAGTGGTTCGTAAAAATATTATCAGGAAACTTATGCTTAGATAAACTTAAATCTAGTTATTTTTATTCTTCTTTTTTTATAAAGAAAAAGGTACTTTAATTTGTAAAAGTTTAACTAGATTGATCAAATAATTATTTTGTTTGTCATTGAATTTTAAATTTGATAAGAATTTGTTAGACTCAAAATATTTAACGGTATTAATGACTCTATAATAATTAAAATATCTTTTTTATATAGTCATCCAAACACTTCAAAAAGAGCTTCTCATGAAAAAAAAATCTTTTACTATATTCATCCAAACTGTAAAAATAAGTTAAAACTTTTACTTATCTTTTACTTTTAAGTAGAAGCAAAAGCAAAAGCTAACCTATTAAACTTATTTTTTTAGTAAAATTAATTATTACTACACATAATATAAACTATAATTATAGACATATGATTAATTAAAATAATAATATTATTGTTTTATTCCCATCTTCAAATTCAATATGGATGTATTCAGTTTTATAATACTCATCTTACTTTAAATATTTAGTCATCCATTGAATTTGTCATTGTTATCTAGACTTTTGCATTCGTCAAATTTGTTTAATATTTGGATTATTTTGCCAAAAGTTTACTGCTCGTAAAAACTCCTCTTGAATTCAACAGTTAATTTCTTCTCAACAATAAAATCCCTCTTGCACATGAGAAAATGGGCAAACCCCAGTCTTTGAATTTTTTTTTTCCCGGGTATTGCTAAGAATATTATTTCCTTAATCGTTCATAAACTTTGAAATCGTTTGTGACAATACGTTTAAAATTCAAGGGAAACAAACAAATAATAAATAAAATAAAATAAAAAATTGGAGGATTTGGGTATAATATCGCGGTGATTGACGAATGAAAGGCTACAAAGGATTGGGAAAGCAAGTGATGAAGGAATGGCTGAGAAATTAAATTGTGAAAAAAAAAGTAAAAGAAATTATGCTAAAATAGTTTAATAAAGTTATTTTAAGTATTAAAAGGATTCATAAAATAAAAGTTTTAATTTTAAAATTTCATAGTGTGTTTATTTAGTAAATAACTTTTATAAGTAATTTAGTGGGTTCAAATAACTCCATCCTAAAAAAAAAATATGATAATTTTATCATTATTTACTCTTTCCGTTAGTATTATCGGGAACCAAATAAATTTTTTTTAAATAAAACCGAACAACTACACCGCCATAATTTCTTTCATTCTTGTTTGCCGTCCAGCTTGTCTGATGAGAATTTTTATGAACTAATTGTTGCCTCTAACAAGTCAATCTCACATGAAGCACACAAATATTCAATTTGACTCCGTATTATTCGAAAGTGCAATCCGAAAACCATTAACTTGTAGACGCAAAGCTTGATCCTTCCTATGCTTACGAGTTCTTTTCTAATTATATGTTTTCATATACACGTGTGCTGGACTCTTGTGTTTAAATTAGAATTAGGAAGCTTGAGTGTAACGTAGCCTTCAGTTTATTAACTTGAGAGAAAATTCAAAATTGTGAAGTAAATTTTTTTTTAAAAAAAAATTACTACCGTAATAATTTTATAATATTTTTAATTTTGATTTTTTTAAATATAGTAAATTTAAAAATATTTATTTTAGGTTTGGGATCAGAGCCTTGTACCAGAGATTAGGTGCGCCTATTAAAGAATCTATTCTATTAGAAGGCCAAAAGATGCAACAATTAACATGGCTTTGCCAAAAAGTTTTTGAAGCTAAGAGCTACTTCAAGGTTCAAGCTCACCCCAGACTTCATGGGCAAGCATACGAGTCATGAGTTCTCTTTAAGCAAAAACAGTAAAAGCTGCAATCATTCCATATTTCCATGGGCAAGAGGAATAAAGAACAAACATAACAAGGTAACATTCTTAGAAATTTCTGATAAACTATTATCCACAAAGGTTAATTACAGATAATCCAGAATTAACAAGACTGCTGTTCAAAAAATTTCAAATGCAAAAAAAAAAAAAAAAAAAAAAAATCAAAACAACACAGATTATGTAACAAGGTAACTCGGTTATGTTGCAGTATTTACCAGATTTTTACCACATCACAGACATATTTTTAGCTGTGCCAATCATTCAAACAAGAGACTCCCAACTATTCCACCATGAACTGTCAATCTCATAGAACATTTCATCCTGCAGCTTGAAAATCCCCAAAATCATCATCTGGTATATCCTCAATACTTGGGCTTTCACGGGAATGTTGTTCTTTTGAGTCTTCTTTGGTTGAGTCTGGAGACACATCCTTAGAACTTCCTTCAAGTCTGAGTTTTTGTGGTGAGTTTGAGGGCGACTTCTGAGCAGCTGCAGCAGGTGAAAGAGGTGCTGGGGGAGGTGGCAGTGCTTTGAGACAAATCACGGGTTCTTTACGGTTACCTTTATCGTCCAATGAGAGATCATTCAGACCCAGCTCAAAAAACTTGGATTTCACTAGGCCGCTGCTTTTCTGATGACACCAATAGGAGAAACATTCCATGAGAGACTAAAATATATAGCCTGAGCTATTTGACATCCTTGACATGGAGATACAAATTAGCTTACATTCTTTAGATGGAGGTGAAGGGTCTCCCCCTCTTTTAAACTGTAATCAACAGCTGAAGTGTTCTGGAATTGCTGTTCCATCGCCTCTGCAGTTTTCTTTTTGTCCAAATATCTTCAGAACAATTTTATAAAGTGCATTAGAGTTATTGTTGCCGAAATTAGCTCCATAAACTACCAAAAACTTCCAACTAAAAAAAACTGACAAAAGATTCAAAAAAAGTGCACATGGGTAGATAGGATATTACTTCATGTGATCATGAAGGGCTGCTTGGAAATCATAAGCTTCTGTCCTTTCCCGGAATCCAATGCCAATGAAAGCATGCCTAAGGCGACCGCCTATGCAACATCCAAAATGTTAAGTAGGATGGTCAAAAGTAAATCAATCCATAGAATAAATTAACTTGACAGTAGTAAATCAAGAGAAGCTTAACATTAAAGATGCAATCTAAATATTAGGGTTCCGTGGATTAAAAAAAAAGGGGGGGAAGAAGAAGAAGGAAAGGATACCTGTTCTCGTAAAAAGGTGAAAATATTTTGAAATTGAAATAAATGGAACACAAATCATGATTTAATATTACATATAGGAACACTTCAAGAAAAATAAGAGGAGGAATGCATGAAGGAATAGGTAGGGAGAATCTAACTAAATAATCAGTAAGGGATATGGAAAGGAAATCCAACTAAAACATCATCCATTATTTCTTGGAAACTAGACTATCATTTAGTTGATAATGGTACAATTGCTAAATAGAAATGAAAATTAAAATGCAATAAAAGAAATCTAAAAGAAGGAACAGTTACTGACCTATGTTCTCCTCTATCCGAAGAACAAAGTACCTGCAGAAGGATTTTTATTCAGATACTTGATGGATTTGAGGATGCTATATGGTAATAATAGAAGCTAAGAAACAGTCTTAGGCAGAACATGGTTAAATCAATATTACTCCCAAACTGCTTGTACACATTATGGTATGATTTTTTAATACAAATAATCAAATAAATATAAGCCAAAATTTCAGTTTGAAATGAACTAAACCTGCTGCTATCAATCACAGGTTCCACTGGATGCAGTTCACCCTTTCTCAAAAATGCCCGAGCATATAATTCACCTATGTAAAAATTATTGCAGAAACATATTATACGGTAGTAAAGAGGTTTTGCATATACCTTGAGTTAAGACAACAAAATCAAGCTTACCTGTGGACTTATCTTCAAGCTTGATAATGCACTCTTCTCCCTTGCTGACAACCTTTAGCATTCCCTCCCATGCCCATTTGTTGACATTCCATTCATCAGCCCTACAATGAACTTTAATAATAAATATCTAACTTCAATTCCCAGAATATCAGGTTACAGCAATAAGATTGTGAATGGATCTGATTATATCAAGAACTATGGCACATAAAATTCTGCAAAAGGCTAACACCGGAGAAGTATCTATTTTTGATATGTTGACATATCAAGTTCCGAAAGGCACTTGTTAAGTTTCTTGCTTTGACTTTGTGACAATCAATCTCGGTCTTATTCGTAAAATATGCATCGTTTCATGTTTATTTTATTATAATCTTTCTTTCAAGAAATGCCAAGTCTAGTAAGTCGGCATTCATCATTTAGTACTAATAACAAACAAAATAAAAGGAAACTTAGAATAAAAGAAAGATAAACCTATTTACCAAATTCAAGAATTGTGAATCATTTATAGAAAGATATTCCATTGTTCTAACCTATCTTGCTAAAATTCCGGTAAAGCATCTGAGTGAGAATGCAGGCAAGGTGTCCATGTGACCACCAATTGAAACCATGATATGTCCGTGTTATCAACCATGTGACCACCAATTGAAACCATGCTAATCATTGATATCTACCTGTAACAAATTTTCCAGCGGGAAAGCAAATTTTCTAGTGGGAAACTAACTTTCAAATTGCTTATTCGTCTCATTTCAACTCCTAGCATGATGTGAGTTTGATGAACGGTTTCAAATGCTAAATCCAGAAATTATGAAACAATATTTATCATCCTGCCAGACCAATCCCTGTTTCCAAGCCAGTAGAAACAAATATCAAAAGAATATTGAATGTGGCAAAGGGATTGAAGACCATAGCTCCTGTTTTATCAGCAATTTTTACAACAATTCTCATTAGGAACCTATGAGACCGATGCCTAATCATTTTCCACAAATGTTCTTCATCAGTTATACAAGAACTTTTCATGAAATACCAAAACATTAAAGTGACTTCGCCCACCTCATAATCTTGTCAATGAACTACTTTCACATTAATCTTCAACTAAACAAGCCTGTGCCAAGGCCCCAGAATCCTCTATATTGTTTATTTATTTATATAAAGTTAGATAAAAAAATATTTTGCATAGACAAGTCGATGGACTCAATGAGCAGCAGAAATAGCTTAAGTGACTAGAGACTTCGGCATTAAATCGAAAATCACATTAACAAACAACTGACATAATTACTCAAGTTCAGTGACAACCTGTATGAAGCTGCACTTTTCCTTGGGGGTATCTGCAGAAATAACAAGCAAAATTAGGAAAAATCACATCTCAAAATATTGAATACAGCAATTCATAAACGATATTACAAAGAAAGTTAAGAAGCATTAAAATTAAAAAGAAAAAAAAGCTTCTGCATGGAAATTGATCTTTCCGACAATTAAGAACCGATTCTCAAAGTCAGTACTGAACTTCTGAACTCTTTCATTAAGTTTTATCATCAGCTACTCAGCGTTACTACAATGCCTTCACTTTATCAATTTTTTTCAACAATATAACACTTCATCCTCAATAATTCCTCCAAAAACGCACAATATACAGTACCACTGCGATCAGAATATATTTTAGAAAATATAAGTATTTTAATAACATGCATACAGAAATTTGAACTTAGATCAGAGATCTCTAATCTAACTCGAAGAAGAATTAATATTTAAACTCAAAATCTTCAACAGAATTTGATGCATGAACACAAATAATTAAAGAGAAGACTTACCAAATAAACGTAACATTCCGAGACTTGAAAGAGAACAAACTCTATAGCTTCAGTTTCTTCGTTCTCGCCCACGACGTCGCTTTGATCCTCTATCTCTCTTACTTTCTTCTCTTCTTCCTTCGCCATCATGATCTAAAGACAGAAGATCAATACACTTCTTTTTTGTTTTTTTTCCAATTTTTAGACAGATTAGAGGATTTCGGTTTTCACTTTTCAGTTCAGTCGGGTAAGGACAGGACGGTAATTTAGTATAGTTACAATGGTCGAAGAAGAGAAGAGGTGGGTATGAGATTGGAATACAATTGGAATGTTCCTTGTCAGTTTCTCGCTCGAAGACCAAAATTTCACGACGTTTACTGAAAGTGGTCTTGTCGTCGTTGGATTGGTTTGTTAGAGATTGATTCGACGGCTATGATTGTCTGGGATCCTTTTTGAGTCATTGAGATGAACGGCTTTGATGGAGCAGTCGAGTTACCAGCTGGCTGTTGCTTCATTCTTGTGGAAGAGACACGCGTTACACTGTCACTACTAAACGAGCGAATTCCTAACCAACCCAACCACCAAACATGTTTTTCTAAAAATTAAAAATAATTTTTTTAATAAAAAGCAAGGACGAATATTCACTCTCAATCAAGAAACGATAAGAAAGTGGAGTGACGTAAAAATTTAATTTAATTTTACATGAGATTATTCAGTTTGATGTTAATGAGGCACTGTTCCAGCGACTGTCCTGTGTCTTGGGTCCGTGAGGACTGACGTTACATTCACAAAGCCAGCTTCTCTCGTTCTTCCTTCAAGATCAGTCAGGCAATATTCATCTAGAAATGGTTCGGTACTCTTCATCAATGTAAACAGCACTGGAGACAATTCCTGCAAAAAGATCAAATACAAGTAAAACTAAATATGGTTCTTCAGAAAAAAGTCACCATAAGGAAGTCAGATCAATGGCTGAATATCAGAGGCACTGTATATACCTGAAGGATCTTCGACTTTGGCTGAGAAAGAGAACAAGAATAACGTTAGTTTTAGCAACTGCAGTAAGTAAAACATGGATGATATCATATTAAGAAGAAACAAAGGTTCGTAATAATTTACCGCGATATCACTCAAAGCAATTGTGCCTCCAGGTCGAAGTAAGCGGAATGCTTCCTTCAATAAGGCAATTATTGCTCTTTCAGGACATTCATGGAGCTGTAAGCACTTAAGGAGTCAAATTCTTCATAGGAAGTAACGCTTGCAGAGCACATGTAGAAAGAAAAGACTGAAGAAGTATTGGGAAGCAGAATAACAGAGCATGTAAGAAGCTAGAGAAACCATAAAAAGAGTACACATAATGAGAATTCAAAATTACAAGCTTGGAAGAGTTCAAGGCAAATGATCTGAATTTTCATCTGCTGAACTTGGCAAGCACTTAAAATTAGAGTCAGATGGTAAATCCTCATAGTGCAAGCTATAATAGAGTCCTGCGAGTCACAGGACTTCAGCATTAACATAAAATGCCAAGACCACCTCCTTCTAAGTGATTTTCAAAATTCCCTATAAATCTTAGAAAGCAACAAGCTATCAAAGTTCTGGTGGAAGGATCCTTGATGAAGACGGAAAAGAGAAACCTAGTAGAATACTGTAATGAGTTATCATCAAGGTTCTGAATAAAATAATATTTTCAGACTGCAGTCACTAATTTTAGAACTCATGGGCATGACGTCATGAAAGAAGCAAAATTGGGATGCTTTGCAAATGTCTAATGCATCCAAAATTCTCCCTCTCATTTCACATACACAAACTGAGGCACAGGCATCTTTCCACAGACAGGTGTTCTGAGTTGGACAATAAACATACCACATAGCTAAGAGAGACAACATCAAATGACTTGGAAGGTAAGCCTGAGTCTTCTCCAATTGCATGCACCCAGCTAATTGGATTCTTTCTTGGGCCTCTTCTCTTTTCTTGAAGTTGAGCTACAGCAAGAAAGTAAGGCGACAGATCTAACCCCTAGAATTGCATTGGGACAACAAGTGAGATATTGCATATCAAACACTAAACAAACTTCACTCGATATCCAAATGTAATTTTCGTGGGATCATTAAATTTTCTAACTCACAGTTACTTTAGCGGAAGGGAATTTGTCAGCAAGACATTTTGTGCTCACACCAACAGAGCATCCAATATCCAAAATGTCTCTAATATCTCCAATGTATTGTTGGTGATGTTTCTCAATTGCTTGAAGCCAATTTCCCCGCATAACATCATTTGCTTCATCTACCGAAGAAGCATAAGGTATTGCTCGTCTTGTCATTGACAAGTTTGCTGCTTCTGCTTCAGCTGCAGCCTGCCATTTGACATGCAATTGAAAGTAAAATTGTTCCTTTTCAATTATAATATTCAACCAAGTATTA
Organism: Luvunga scandens; assembly: GCA_030449905.1. Classification (NCBI taxonomy): domain Eukaryota; kingdom Viridiplantae; phylum Streptophyta; class Magnoliopsida; order Sapindales; family Rutaceae; genus Luvunga; species Luvunga scandens. The sequence continues at coordinate 3,067,165 of JASUUG010001122.1, read as the reverse complement.
AGCATTACTTAAGTTGATTTGAGTAATTTTCCTTATTCAAAAGTGTCATATAAATTAAGCAATTATAAGTTTATGAGGATTAGTAAGTTGCACTTCTGCACAAAAAGCCCTACAATGAACCGGTAATATTGCAAAAATAGAAAAAACTTCTTCATAAGTACCACAACAAGTCAGTTTAAAAACTCAATAAGGTGGTTCAGGAGCGCAGGTAATGGGGTTATGAATGATGTTATAACACACATGACAGGGGCACGGGTTCGAGCATGACCCGCAAAAAGGATTGTACGCATGTGTGTGCTTGTGTCCTTCATGGCTAACTAAAACAATACAGAAGAACAAACATATCATCAAGTTTAAGGTGAAGAAAGAATACTTACAAGCCATGAAAGGTTACCATCATCATATGCATGAAAGGGATTAAGATAATCTGTTAAAAATGAGCCTGCTAATTAATTTTTATTTGATCACAATTCAAAATTTTACACGACAAGATGTGAGTTGAGCAAAAATAAAAACACCAAAAGATAAAAAGAGGGAAAAAGATAGTAATGCTTCTGAATATCACACAATAAAAAAGAATCAAATTTGTTGTTCGGCTAGTTGTTCGTTTATCCCTCAAATAGTTCTGAAAGCAACAGACCCCAATCTGTGTTACTCATCAACAAAACTGAATACTCGAAGTACGCCAATGCATTCCATTTCAAGCTGCAATTAATCATTAGAATGTCCTATCACATTAACTCGGGCAAAGTATCTGAGAAGACAACAAATATACCCTCTAGCAATATCATAATATTGTCCAAGAAACAGAAACCAGTATTATTCTTATGTGAAGTAATATAGATACTTAATAGTAGAAAAGAAAAATGGTACGCTCTGGAATCAAACATCTAGTCAGTTTATTCATTTATTTATATTTTTCTAGTGAAGATCAGGAAACAAATGACATTGATGTAAAGTTTCTTAAAAGGATTCTGAAACACTGTTATCAGCTGGCTTGGTTGAGAGAATTATGCTGTTTTTATTATTCTAGCTCTTTTAATTGTCAAACAAATATAGAAGAACATGTATATAGGAGATAACCGATAACCAAGAAACAAAGAAATTAGTAGAATTACAGTCTGGGTAAACAATGGAGCGGTTTTGAATGCTCTCCATCTCCTTATAAACATCCGACTGAAGAATTTCCTTTGTCATTGCCCGCCATGGAATGTCATTCTTTTCAGCAGTACTGCTCCACGACATCATGAATGTCAATCATCTTCCACTTTAATAAACCCAAACTATTCAACCTTAATTCATAATAGTTAAAATACACACACATGCACACACAATACATTATTAGCTTTCACTCTCAAATTCAAGCACTTTTATCCATTAAGATTGAATGTGATCAGCTTAATTAATGCACAATAGTAATTGACCATCAGATTACACAAATTAACCATCAGTTTTACACCATTGGATTAGTTTAGTTTGTACGTAACATGAGCAGCAAAATTTACTTTCAAAAGAACATTTTGCCTATGATTAAACATAACATTTTGCCTATGATTAAACATTAATGTTAATAATTATTCAACAGCAAGATTAATAGAATCAGTGCAACTACGTCATCCTTAACACTACCAGTAATGGTTCTTGTTCTAATGAAAGCATAATTACATTAATAAACACAAAAACAAATAAAATACGATCATAGATTCATATTAAGAGAGGAGACCTGATGAGAACTTGTCTTGCACCAAACTTGAGGACAGCGGAGATGGGCTTGAAGGAAATGAGCGCTCCGACAAGACGAGACAGAGGTGTCTCTCCTGCCCACTTGGGTCGTTCGAGCTGTCCCTCCTCGTACGTAGCCACGTCAGATGACGCAGCCATCCGTACAGTCGACGACTGTTTTGTTCTTGTTCTTCTTGTTTCTGCGTAGAAGGCAAGAGACAGCTTCTGGGTTGGTGCACACAGCGCCATTGAAGCTCGAGAGGAAGAAACTGAATCAATGGTTTAGAGAAAGAGAGGGAGTGATGGGAGCTGATACGGACAACATAGTTTTAGAGTTCAGACAGGGATTGTGAAGTACAGAGCCGAACAAATTGCCACGTCATTTTCGTATCTTAGGCTAGGCAATAGCTTTCAAACACGTGGAAGAGTAAGATATTGTTTACGCCACTAAATTTTAGGGTAATATTCAGTGAGAGGGATTGGAATTGAAGAATTGTAATTTTTAAATTATAACGGATTGTGAAAAAATTTATAATTATGAAATAAAATTTAATAATATATAATAAATATAATTTTTAAATAATAATTTTTATAAAATTATTAAAAATATAATATATTTTTTATTATATAAGTGAAAAATAATATAAAAAAAATTTTAAGATAAAATAATAGTGTTCATCAATTACTTTAATATTATACTTTTTAAATTACAATTGTCTAATCTTAATCTTAAATGCACTCACTATAGTTTTTAATGTTTGGTGTAAACACAAAATAAGCTAGAAGTTTCCAAAATACGTCAGCTAAGTCCATTTAGGTTCGTGACCGACCAACCAATGTATAAAGAAGCAAAATTAGGTCATTTCTTCAATGACTAGATGTCTCCTCCCCTCATTAATGCTTGAAAATTATCATTTCTAATTTTTTTACAAAAATCCATTGTACTAAAGAAAGAGGGTTAAGTAATTTTGCTTTTATGATAGCTTTGGATGCAAAGTGTTAAATAGCATGAAATGTCTATGTCAATGCTTATCAGTTATTATTAGTGCATTTGCATGCATATTTTTACTTAGGTTAATAATTTAATTAATAGAGAGTTTGTTTATTAGCAATTAAAATTAACATCTATAGTGTAGTTATTTTTTTAGACACATTGGTAAAAATTATTTGTTGCTGTTAAATTGATAAAAAAAAAAATTAACATCGCAAATGCAACATTATATGTGCAATCACATTGAAATAGATCTCTAACCTTTTTAATCTCTCAACCTTCTATCAGTAACATTTTTTCTTTTTAATAAGTTCTACTAGTATCATGTTTTTTTTTACAAAACCCAAAAATGATATAGACTTCTAGGACTTTCCCTGTACATCAAGAAATTGAGATTTATGAATCAATTAATATTAAAACAAACTAGCACTTGCTATAAAGATAAACTTACTACTTGTAACGTTATCTAACTCACACTACTTGTCTTTAATTTTTGTGTCTCTCAATGGAGGGCCAATGTAGAATTAGAATCAAGAAACTATCTTACAAACTATCCGAACAAGTTGAGGGATTCAATTGGTTTTGTCGGAACAAGAGACGTGAATCTAATAGATACATTTTGATAGATGTGAATTACGAAGCTAGACGACGATAGATCACGGCAATTGTTGGTCCAAGTGGCGCATGTTAAAACAAGAAATCCTTTGGTGAAAAGCATTATCTTTAATTCAGAAACATTTATGTTGTATTACTAAGAATCATTAATAAAATACATGAAAGCATACATGAATCTATAATGTTTAATTGCTCTCTAGAGTTATGTGGTCGACCTTCCAGATCTACATATTCTCTTAGAGAATCTTTTAATTTTCTTTGTACACTCTCTAATAATGGGATGTTAGAAATAATAGAAAGATACGTGTGACTTAGGGACCATGACTACATATATAGACAACTTTTCCTGTTATCTTTTTTGGTATTCCTATTTCAGTTCATCATAGAAATAGAAATTATTCTTTAAGTTTCTACACATTAAAGACCTACACTCTATTAGATACATCAAAACTCATATTCTCGAAAATCTTAACAGATCACTTTAATTAAGATTAACCTTATATAACAGTCTGTAACACATAATTATTCACATGTAAATCTAACATTTGATTAAGGATCCAACAATTATTAAAAATCTAACAATCTCCAACTTAGGCTATATGTGTAACGCTATAATTATGTTTTGTAAAAATAATTGTATGAACTCAACTTTGTTGTTATTATTAAAATGTATTTACAACCAATTCAATCCATCAATCATATCAACATAGGATCAAAGCGGCCTTCATTACAATTATCGTAACTCGACCCATCAATGGTCACTATGCCGATACAATTGAATGATATGGATCATGATGTGGACATGTAGTATAGAAACTTCATGCAACGTGATCTTAACATACCTATTTCCAATTGATTCACCTTAAACTTTAATGAGATCAGACTATGTTAATCTTATAATAATGATTTTGATGATAACAAAAATTATATGTTCATGATTAAAGTGTTGGGGCTATTAAAAAGAATTTTCTAAAAGCAATACACTTGTTTTAAATTCAAAAACGTGATTATTAAAACCGAAAACTAACAATGAACTCCAACTTAGGAACCGCTTATTTAAAACGTAACCGATACATTCAATATAATTATGTTTTGTAAAAATTAATTTTGTATGAACGGTGAACTTTGTTAATTAAAACGGCTTAACCGAACAATTCCAAAGGATTAAAAAAATGTTTTTAGCCTTGAACCGTTTATTTAAAACGGCTAACCGAAACTCAATCATATTCTCAAACCGCTTATCAAAAACGGAGAGAGTTTGTTTTGCGGCCTTTGGAAAGAAACGGTGATCCGATAAAGTTAACATTTGAAGTCAAAGGATAACGGCTAGTGGAAATTCAAAACGGCTAACCGATAGAGACAAACGGCGATCCGATTATTCTCGAAAGTCAATAACGGCTAGTTTTCAGCTACCCAACTATAAAAAGGCTCAATCAAATTCAAACAAAAGTGATCCAACATTTGATTTTTGAGCTTACTACCGATGAAAACAATCTTCTTTGAGCTTCAATTGTGTTTCATTTCATTCCCTCACACATTAAAATTTCAATTGTAATCATTTGGAGTGTGTGAGATTATTTGTTATTAAATCTCTATCATTGAGTGATTGTAAGTGTTGGGATACACTGGGTTAAGAGATTGGGAATAATCTCTTTATTGTAAAGGTTCATTGACACCTTGGAAGTCAAGTGTAAGTGTTTGAAGCCTTGAGGCTTGCATAACTCAAGCCATGCTTGGAGGCGTGGAGCGATTTCCAACCACGTAAAAATTCTAGTGTTTGATTTCTCTTCCCTTATCCTTTTTAATTTGAATGCATTGTTGATTTATTACTTTTGATTTTGATTAAGACATTAGTTTTAATATTGTGCATTTTTATTGGCTTAGTTTTAAAACCCAATTCACCCCCCTTGGGTATGAATAAATTTGAATACTAAAATCAACTTTATTTTTGCAGAAAATAACCTGAAATATTCATAAACTAAAAATAATTGAAAATGCTTATAACATAAGAGCATCTAAAATTACAAACTTCAACTAAGACCGAATATCTTTTAATGACACAACATCCATACGAGTAGTGTGCTAATAAAATATCTTGGGTGGCAATCCCTTAGTAAACAGATCTATAAGCATGGAGTTTGTGCCAACATGTTCTATAGACAACTGTCTATTTTGAACTCTTTCTTTAACAACTAAAAACTTGATGTTTATAATTTGACTTTATTGAGCTCCTATTGTTATTGGAATACAACACTACTGACTTATTATTACAAAATAACTTAAGTAATATATCAACATTATCTACTATATGCAACTTTGTGACAAAATTCAGTATCCATATCTTTGATTAGATGTCTCATAGTATGTTATGAATTCTGTTGTCTTCATAAAAGAGGCTATAAGAGATTTTTTAACATTCTTCCAAAAAAATAACACCTTCAGCTAGCAAATAGATGTAGCCCGATGTAGACTTTATACTATCTTGGCATTTAATAAAATCGGAGTCAATATACTTAATGATCTTAAGTTAATTTGGCCTCGGATATGTGAGTATGTAGTCTTTTATTCTCTATTAGTACCGTAAGAGCCGTTTGGTTGCTTTCTAATAGTCTGTTCCTAAATTACTTAAATATTTGTCTAACATCCTAATAATGTACTCAATATTTAGTCGTGTACAAACCTGAGTATATATTAGACTTCTTATTGCTGACGCATAAGGAATCTTCTCCATTCTTTTTCCTTAAAATCATTCTTAAGGCACTAACTAAGACTAAACATGTTTCCTTTAGCAATAGGAGTATCATTTGGTTTACAATCTTGCATGTTATATTTGTTAAAAATTGTTTCGATATAACTCTTTTATAATAATCCAAGAATACCCCAGGAGCGATCCAGATGTATTTGTATACCTAATACAAAAGAGGTGTCACTAAGATCTTTGTTGCGGATTTGATTCAATCTCTTAAAATATAGATGTCAGTGTGCAAGTATACATAACAAGTAATAGAGTAATAAGTATTCGAGTATCGTTTCCACAAGGATTGATATTATCAGAGTTGCTACAACAATTCTTATGGTGCAAATTCAATTAAATCAAATTAAACTCTTTTATCAACCAAATTAAATTAAATAATTTAAATGATAGAAAAATAAAATGTAATAAAGTAAATTAACACGTCTCATGTAACAATTTAATCACTAAAGAGCAATGTAGTTGAGTGAATTAACTCACTTAATGGCATTGATTGTTTTCTGTGATTGTTTTCTGTTATAGTACTGTTGTTACAACAATTACTACAGCATTGGGCAGAACGCTAATGCATCTTTAATTGTCGCTTGTTGGAATTCTTATATATATATATATGCAACCTAACAATAACCAATTATTTTACTACACAAGATATAGCATTATATGATCAATATTTCTAATACCTTACAAGGTAAATTCCTATGTCTAGTTCATCAATAGTTTTATATTAGATATGACCCTATTCAAATTGAGTTAACCCAACTTGGGAAACCTAACCTAGAACCAAGTATTTTTCTGATATATTCTACTAAAACAGACCTTTTTGTGGCTCTCTCTTAGCTAGTATCACTAAATGAGTGATTAGCTAAAATAGTGAATTAAATTAAGCATTATCAAACCAAAATGCTATAGCAATCATGCAGCAACACATAAATTCATTCAACAACCATCAAGCTTGTTTATCCCTCAACCACAAATAAAATTTAATTCAAGATTTGTAATAAAATAAAAATAAAAACCATTTCAGTCATCAAATACATCATCATGAATCAAAGAAAATAAACAAAAACAGAGATAAAGACGAATGATCCTTCTAAGTTCTTGATTTCTTCCTTATCACGCCAGTAATCTCCTTATTTAGCCTGGAATTTTCTTGTTCTTTACTGTTTTCTTTTTCTTTTCTTGTTATTTCTTGTAAATAACAGTTCTCTTCTCTTTCCTTAGATGTGTGCTTCTTTTATAATGGAAAACTACAGTAATTAGATGCTTAATGCACATATCTTCTAGATTTAGAAACCGCAAATCACATATTTTTTTTTAGATTCGCCCGAAATTTTCTTTTTTGTTGCTCTATGATTGCTATAATAATAGTTGCTACAACAATGGCTACAACATCTACATTGTTTCATATTAATTTCCACTTTTCTGTAGCTAAATTCTTTCTTCATTCTTGCAAACCTATTGCACAACATTCTTTCCTTGAAAATTACCCTTCTAATTGCCTACAATCAAGCACATAATTTAAACACACAATTTATTCTAAAATAACTTAATTTATGAAGGATAAACTAAAAATATAACTAAAATGCAATCAAAACATGCTATTTACTATCTAAATAATCTTGATTTAAGATCAAAAGTGTTATAGATAACTTTCATTTCATAGAGTTATCAATCTTTCATCTTAAAATTCTCAGTTAGAAATCTCTTAGTGTCATGTAATAAGCATATATCGTTGTTAGCAAGCAAAATGTCATCAATTTATAAAATTAAAAAAAATATATTTGCTCCCACAAAACTTATGGTATATGCAATCATTGATAAAATTTATCGCAAAACCAAATGAGATGACCACTTAATGAAATTTGAAGTACCACTGTCGAGATACTTGTTTAAATCCATAGATGAATTTCTTAAGTTTACAAACCATATTCTTTGGGTCTCCTGACACAAAATTTTCTGGCTGTATTATATAGATCGTCTCATTAATGTCACCATTGAAACTTGAAATACCATTATCAAAATACTTGTTTAAGCCTATAGATGAATTTCTTGAGTTTACAAACCATATTCTTTGGGTCTCCTGAAACAAAGTTTTCTATCTACACCATATAGATCGTCTCATCAATGTCACCATTGAAAAATATTGTCTTCACATCCATCTGATATAACTCAAGATCAAAATGCGTCACTAATGATATTACAATCTTGAAAGAGTTTTTTGAAGCAACCGAAGAAAAAGTCTCTTTATAATCAATGCCTTCTTTTTACGTAAAGCTTTTTGTGAAAGAATATGCCTTTTATCTCTCCACATTGCCTTTCGAATCCCTTTTGGTCTTAAATATCTATTTATAACTAATATGTTTCGCACTTTTTGGTAATGGGACAATATCACATATGTCATTATCCTTCATGGACTTCATCTCCTTATTTTTTGTATCAATTCACTTCTGAGAAATAGAAATTTTCATAGCTTGATGGAAATTGATTGGATCATTTTCCATCTCACTGATGTCTACCTTATTCATGGCTTGATGGAAGTTGATCGAATAATTTTTTATCTCACCGATGTCTACCTTATGTTCTTAGAGAAATACAATGTAGTCATTTAAACTTCTCCTTTCTCTAGTGGATCTTCTTAATAGCATAGGTTCTTGAATTGGTAGAGTTTGTTCTTTTAGAACAACTTTCTATATAGAGGATTCTTTAACATTGTCTTATTTGTTGTATTTTGAACAAAGTCAAGAATAAGACCTTAATTAATGCCAATAACAATTATAGGAATATCAACATATTCGTTTTTAAATACAAAGTCTCTAACTGTATTTTCTTCTGCAAACTCGACATTCTTGAAAATCGAATTAGTCATAGGATTATAAAACTTGTACCCTTGGATTTTTCAAAGTATCTAATAAAATAGTAACTTATCATCATTTAGTCTATTTTTTTCTCATTAGACCTATAAGGTCTTGCCTCAGCTGCACATTCCTAGATATGTAAGTATTTTAGACTAGGTTTCTTACTTATCCAAAGCTTATAAGGGATTTTGATAGTCATTTTAATTGGAATCCTATTAATGATATATACTGCAATCTTAAGTGGTTCTCCCTAAAGTAATTTTGGTAAGGTAGAATGACAAATCATACTCCTCACCATGTCCTTAAGCGTCTTGTTTCGTATTTCAGGAATACTATTCACAGTACACGAACCCCGCATAAAGTATTGTGGATAATATTGCATTCCTACAGGAATTTAGCAAACAGTCATAAATGTTGTTCACCCGTACCATCATATTGCCATAATATTCACCACTACAATTAGATTTAATACTTTTAATTCTTTTGCCGAGTTGATTCTCAACTTCAGCATTAAAATTTTTGAACACATTCAAGAATTATGACTTTTTATAAAGGAGATATATGTAGCTATATCTAGAAAAATCATTTATAAACGTTATAAAATATTATTAATCATTTCAAGCAGTCATAGGAAATGACCCACAAATATCCATATGTGTTCTAAGACATCCAAAGTTCTGTTAACTTTAAATCTCATTTTATTTGTTTGTTTTTCCTTTATACAGTTAACACAAATATCAAAATCTATGAATATAAGGGTCAAGAATTTCATCTCACATAAGTCTCTCTATTTTCCATATGAAGATATGACATAATCTCCTATATTATAATGCAACTGAATTCTCATTAGTTAATTTTCTCTTTAAACCTCATATACTTAAGTGCATAAATTTATTAAATAAAGTAATTATATCAAGCATATAATGATATAAAGATTATCATCGTCTAACAAGGAACCAAAACCAACCAATTTTGATTCATAAAATAAACTAAATTTTCTATTTCCAAATGAACAAGAATAACCAAATTTTTTCAAAGTGGAAATGGAAATCAAATACCCTCTAAAAGACATCAACAAATGTTTTACCAAAATCCAAATAAAATCTGGTCTTGAATAATAATCTAAATTTTTCAATTACTTCAACTTCAACCTTTTTGCCATCACCCACATAGATGTATCTTTCATATCATTGGGCTTTCAGTAATTCAAGTAACACTACAGAGACACATTGATGTGAGTTGTTGCACTAAAATCTATCTACCATGAGTGTATAGGTACCGAAGTTATATTAACCTCAGAACAAACCAAACTATGTCTTTCAACTCTGTAAAAGAAACTACTAGTGCTTTATACATCATTTATTTGTTGTTTCTGTATCTGCAGCTTTCTTATTCTTGTTCTTTTTCTTACTCTTATACCATATTGAAATTGGAAAATGCTACTTGCCCCGGGTCAAACCCCGGGTCAAGCCCCGAAACGGCAGACGCTTTCCGTCGTTTCATCTATTATTTTTTTTAATTTTTTTTGCCATGAAACGACGTCGTTTCGTTTATTATCTGTATGGTTTTCAATAAGTTTCAACTGTAAAAGAATGCAGCAATTCTCCTACCATTAGAACATGATTACCCGTAGGCAAGATCCTTTTTCCATGCTTATTTGCAATACTCGATTGTTCACAGGGGATCTATTCCAAAGCCAATTTCTTTTGATTCTTTTACAACAAAGGTGTCCACACGATCAAATCCAATTAATCAAGTTTCTCCTGAGTCCTTGAGAACTTTTGGTACTCTCGAACAACATCACCACATGGCTTCGCTCTACATCTCTTGCATTCGTCACTTAAATATTGCCTCCGCATTTTTCAGCAAAAAGAAAAATGAAAGCTTACCCTTTAGTTTGACTAAATATATCGGGGTTGATGAACAAGAGAGAAGGGGGATCTAAAAAGGACAAACTTTCATGTGGGCATCATTCAAAGCATTAGATCTATGGATCAATCAAATCAAGAGAGAAGATCCAAGATGGGTAAGACTTGTTTTTGAGTCCAAAGAACACGAAGAATTGGATGAAACCGCCACGGCAAGAAGGGGGAGATCGAAAAGGTCAAAAACAAGCGAACAAACCAACCAAACCCACTTTCAAAACTTAAAATCTTTCAAAGGAAGTCGAAGGGCAGCAAGAATTAATTCTTCGTGGGCAAGTTGGAGATGAGGCGGAAGCTTGGAGTTTAATTATTATACAGCAGGAGGGATAAGGGGCGAGTGAAGGAGAGGCCAAGGAGAAGGGAGGCCAAAAAATTTTACAACGGAAAGTCACGCACGTGAAGAATTAAAAAATTTTAAGATCAAAACGACGTCGTTTAAGTGGGAATTTCGGGGTTTGACTCGGGGTTTGACTCGGGAGACATAGCAGCACTCATTGAAATTAGATTTGTCAAAAACATACCATTTTCTACTTTTTCATTCTTAACAAATCTCTTCTCAATTTGTATAAAAAACTCTTTAGCCGTAGTTAACTTTTCAAACATAAAGCCCCTAAATGGTTTTAGAATGACCTTTTTGATGATCATTAAGCACATGCGATTTGATTTCTCTCATATTTCCATATTCTTCTTGTCATTAAGGGTACTCTTGTCCATAAGAGGTAAAGGAAAATCAACCCTTAACGAAAGGTCGAGATCCATGACTGTAAGAACTATTAAAAGATCATCTTGCCATAACTTGAAGTTAATGCCGTTTACCATAGGAATAGAATTGATGTTGGAAGTAATATTAGCAGCAAACATAACTAAATAGATAACAACAAACAAACAAAACAAGCTCATGTAAGTTTTAAAATAAAATTAAATTCAAATAAAGGTAAACCTTGTCTTAAGATACAAAACACTCCATTAATATTTCATCTTTAGACAAAATATTAACTTGTAAGTGATATCTTGATGCAGTAATCAAACACTAATAATAAGAACATGTCAAATAATAAATCTTCTTTTAGGCCAATTTATTGTTCACAGATAAAGTCAAACAATTATCATGTGTTTATTATCATAGGTGCACATGCAATTATATCATATATAGACCTTCCTTTAGGTCGATCAATGTCCATAGAAATTACATAAACACAACCGTTTATATTCTAAAATAAATTAATTTCCACAAGAGAAGTCACTTTTGCTATATGTTGTTTCAATTAATTCATCTTAAAATATAAGGAAATTATCCACCGACCACCTGATTTTTTTACTTTTTAAAAAATACACAATTCTTTTTTTTTTTTTTTTGCCGGAATTACACCTGAAGTTACAATTCTTTGCATTTTTCCACTTTCATCTATTGACCGTTAAGATTCCGTTGGTTTTTTTAACAAAATGATGATTTTGCCCCCAAAATGTAAAATTACAATTTCATCCTATAGCATTAATTTTGGGGGGGCAAAACTATCATTTTGTTAAAAAAATAACGGAATCTTAACGGTCAACAGACGGAAGTAGAAAAATGCAAAGAATTGTAACTTCAGGTGTAATTCAGGCCAAAAAAAAAAAGAATTGTGTATTTTTGAAAAAGCCTGAAACATTAGGTGGTCAGTGGATAATTTTCCTAAAATATATAGTTATACTAATATTTAAATTTAAAATTGCACCCAAAAATTACCAAAAAAAAAAAATTTGGGCAAAAGTTCGATCAATGATCAATATTCAAGGCTAGACCGGTTTGAGACCAAATCATGAACCAGCTCACAAGTCGAACCATAACCCTTAATTTTTTTTTTTTTTTATCTTCATGAGTTAAACCTTAACTATACATTTTAATCCATCAAGGCTAATCGATTGGGGTCAAAATTAAGTTTCATTAAGCCCAAACAAATTTAGGACTTAAATGAGAAACTTATTAACTATTCTCCAGAAAAAGAATTTTATAACACCTCAGGGATCTCCAAGATAAAAACTATGAAGCCTTGATTCCATATTTTTCTTTTCTTCTTCTATGGGGCTGCCATGTCGCCGCTTCTTCTTCTTATTTTAAGCAGCAACCATCGCTGCGGCTTTGATTAAATCGTCACCATATGATGACCACGGCTGGCTTGCTCCTTGCTCGGCCGGAAGCCATCCACCTTCTTTTTTTTGTCCTTTATTTTTTTTATTTGTTTTACTGCTTTTCCACAGGCCAAGCCGCAGTTTACATCCTCGCTAGTAACCTAAGCATTGACGGCTATCATTACCGTTGGCCACAAAACCTTGAATCTAGATTTTTTAACTACAAATATGAATTTCTAATAAAAAAATCTGAAATTTAATAAACACAACCATAGATTTATTCTCAAATTCAATAATTTTAATAATTCTGGCATTATTAAATTTGAAAACACTAATAATTTAAATCATTAATCAAAAATAAATTTGATTCTCAATGATTCAACATAAAAAAGTTCTGATACCATTTGTTACAATAAGAAATCCTTTAGTGAAAATCATCACTTATAATCTACGAACATTTTTGTTGTATCACCAATAATCAATAATAAAATATCCAAAAATGTACTTAAATTCATAGTGCTTAATTACTCTATGGATTTGTATGGTCAGCTTTCTAGATTTACATGTTTTGCTAGAGAATTCTTTAATTTTCTCTATACTCTCCCTATTTGATAATGAGATGTCAAAAAAGATATAAAGATACGTGTGACCTAGGGATCATGACCATTTATATAGACAATTTTTTCTCTTGTCTTTTGGTATTTTTATTTCAACCTATCATAGAAATAGAAATTACCCTATACACTAAAGTCCCACACCCTATCAGATATTAAAGCGATATTACCAAAAATTTTAATAGATAATTTTTAATTCAATTTAACTTTGTATGAATGTTCACAATACATAATTATTAAAATCCAATAATTTTGGATTAAAAATCTAACTGCGCACACAAGACCACGTTGTTGGAAATACTCCAAAGAATGATCCCACAAACAGAGTCTGTGGCTCCATTCTTGTAAACGAACAAACAGTAACTGCTCAACAATTTCGAAGGATATCAGGCTACGTAGCTCAAGATAATAAAGCTTTATTCCCACTTCTCACTGTCGAATAAACTCTTTCTTATACATTGCTCATCTCAGGTTGCATGGTGTATGTTTGGGGAGTGAAATTGAGTGACCAGATACCTTCTAAATAAAGGGTGAGCCGATAGTTGGAGGGCTTTTTAGAGGTATTCTCGATACCATAAGCAGACTAGCTCAGCCAAGAGGTCATTGTGGTCGTCGTACAAAGACCACTTCGACCAGAGGAGGTGGTGGCAAGTATACCAAATACCTTGGTCATAACCAGTCCCAGAATTGTGGGTAGCAACAATCACTTGCACGTGTATCTTTCGAGAAAGACGGACATGATGAAATCCTATTCTCCTGCGGTAGCAAAATCTTATTCTTCTTCGATATCTGACTCCTATTTGGCAATAAACTCCTATCCTCTTACGGTAAGGAAAAAGCCCAAAAGAGGGAGAAAATAAGAGAGGATCAGTGGTGGGAAGTAAATTATAAAAAGGAAAAAAGGGACAAAGGTAAAGGGGAAGAAAAAAAAAACTCTCGCTCACTCACTCTCTCTCATTAAATCTTAATCGTTTTCTTTTTAAGTTAAATTGTCTATACGGTCATTGAGGGTGGATCTGAGTTTTTTCTAGAGAAAGAGCCCGATTACTGACTTGAGCGTGGGAGAGTTATCGTCAGAAAAACTTCTAACACCCTTTAACCGTGAGTTGTGAGTGCAAATTTCATCGTGGTCGAGCCGTTTTGCTAGTTTGAGTAAGAACAAAGCAGTAGTTGTTCTTGCTAAGCACGAGATTGAAGGAAAAGAGAAGCGTTGTTGAAAGGTTAGGGTCTTTACTAGATTTTTGCATCAATAGTGGATTCAACATGGCCAAAACAAGAATGATAGAGCTAATAAATAAGCTTGAATTGGATCATGTTGCCAATTCTAGAATTGGAGGCGATTCAAGCCATGTCATATCAGGTGGGGAGAAGCGTAGAGTTCAATTGGGATTGATTGATGAACCAACATCAGGATTGGACTCGGCATTAGCTTTGAATGTAGCTTTGTTGCTGAAATCAATGGCTATGAAACAATGTGAGACAATTGTGCTAACTATTCATTAACCAGGTTATCGAATTCTTGAACTTTTTGATCAAGTTTTATTGCTATCAAAGGGAACTGTTCTCCATCATGGATCCCCCAATCTCTTTGAGCACCGTCTAAAATTTGCCGGTCAAGTGATTCCACAGCGTGTCAATGTGCTGGAGTTTGCCATTGAAGTGGACAAGCCCTTCTCCCAGATGCTAAAGAAAGCGAAACACAAAGTTATATTGAAGAGAAGTTTTCTAATGTGAGAGCTAATCCTGAAGCAAGTTATTGCAATACTCCAATAAAGGAGGTTATAATACTAATCCAAAGATTTTCAAAATATATTTTCAGAACAAAACAGCTTTTTGCCAAAAGGATATTCCTATCAGTACCAGCCGCTTTTGTGCTTGGGGCATTGTTTATGAACTTAATGATCCTAGTAAATTTAAGCTACATACCCAAATGGGATTTTTTGCAGTTAGCCTTGCCTTCTTGTTATCATCTGCGGCAGAAGGCCTACCATTTTTCCTGCAAGAAAGGAAAAATTTAATGAGAGAAACCACAAAACCAGCTTACAGAATTTCATCTCATGTCAAATCAAATACTCTTGTTTCCCTTCCTATCTGCCTAATTGTGGCTCTAGTTTTTGCCACTCCAGTGTACTGATCAGTAGGTTTGAGGAAGGACATGGGTGAATTTTTCTATTTTTCACTTGGTTTGTGGTTGGTGATTTGATGTCAAATTCTTTTGTTGCATGTTTTGGCGCATTTTTGCCAAATTTCATAATGGGAAATTCTCTCATCTCCGGGTTTATGGAATCTTTTTTTCTCTTTTCTGGGTATTTTATTAAGAAAGATAACATACTTTAAGTACTGGATTTTCATGCATTATTTGAGTTTGTTCAAGTACCGGTTTGAGTGTTTCATTATAAATGAATATGGAGGAGAAAAGGGCAAGAGGAAATGTCTTCAATTTATCAATATGCTGATGCTTCATGAAGCAGCAAGGTCTTAAAGATTCACAGAAATGGAGTAACAAAAGTGCGATGTCGGGTTTCATTATTGGCTATGGATTTATTTGCTTTTTCATTCTGTGGTACACATCTTACAGAAGCCAATGTTGAAATTAATAATATCATATGCATTCAGCCTGCAAATTGGAAATTAAATTATATGATTTGCACCGTCAACGACTTGTTTTGAGATTGATTTGAATATATGGATGCATGCATGCATTTGTTTTTTTTTTTAAATTGTTATAACTGAATTGTGGAAAATCTTAGTTTAAAATAATAGAACAGGTAAGACCAAAATCTAAAAAATGTGTTTAGTGGACTAAAATTTTACATAAAAATATAGACCTAAACCTTTCAATAATCAAGGCAATACGAAAGCTCTCTAGAAATTAAACATTTTGATATTTATTGGAAGATGATATTTGCAGTCGTGAGAAAGAAAAGCTTGAAGTAATTAACTAAAAACGATCGTACGCTGCTGCAAGATGCAAATTTCAAAGCACACAATTATCGTTTAAGGTGATCATAGCAAGCCGCTTTAGACTTGCAATTTGCGGCTGCAAAGGCAACTTACAAGGCTGAATTAAGTTTTAATATGAAGGTCAACTGGGCAAACTCAAAAGAAATAATGGGACTACTTATTTTATTACCCTGTCCAGTTGTTTTCAGAATCAATTTGGCAACATCAGCCCCCTCTCCCATGCTCAGCATATGTCGAGTCTCTTTAGTGTCAGAATACTTTTTTAACATTGACTTTGCCAAACTGACGACCTTATTATAACTTTATGTCAAGCCTTTTTTTTTTTTAATATAAGTTATACATCAATTTATTAAATTATATTAAATTTATAATATCTGTTATTACAATAAATGAATATAATGATATTTATAATTAAATAAATACAATTAAAATTTATAATATTACATTAAATTTTTTATTAAGCACATTTCTAGACAAATAACTCTCCTTGTAAGAGATATTACTATTCTACTCACATTTCACAAAAGAGTAAATTTTTTTTATAATTTTCTTCTACAAAGGACTTTTTTATAATTTTTCTCTACAATCATATGTTTAACTGTGAATTTGAGCCCCGGCTGAGTGGCGCCAAGCTTGTTGAATATGCAAAAAAATTATCATTTTTTCCTTGTGAGAAGGAAGTTATATTAATATAAGGATTGAAAAAATATATATATATGAAGTGAAAGTAGAACGGCCACTAGCAAAGCCCAACCTTATCCCCATGTCTTGGTGTTACCAAAGGGGCATTAAACGGCCGTTCAGAAAGATTGTAACAGCAAAATTTGCTGCTCACATGGGAGTGATGAAACAAGCACCAAACACACTCAGTCAAAGCTTCTCCATTATCAGCATTGTTTTATTGCATAACTCATTTGAAACTGTCAATTATATTGCGCCAACCGGCCTTACAGGTTGTCCCATTTGGCTATCAAAAGCTGAATATAAAAGCATAATATAAGGAAGGTTAATAAATCACTCATGCATGCAATGAAACGAATAATATGTGGCTCTGAGCTAGTAAGCGTGTAGTGCAAAGAGATAGTTTGGTGTGTGTTAGCTCATCTTCCCATTTCTACTTCTTTCCATTCTCTACATTTTTCATAAGCCTTCATTATTTTTTGTCTGTGTCTCTTTCATGGATCAGTTACCAATAAAAGCACCACATTCTAATGACCGCAAAAACCAATATAGAATAAGGACCAAGAAACTTACTTACAGGTTTTTTAGGCGGGTTGATGAATTCAATTGGTTTTGCAGCTGGAAGGAGAAGCCTGCTGCTGCATGCATACTGAAAAATGTCAATTGTGAAGCTAGACCAGGAGAGATTATGGCTATTGTTGGTCCGAGTGGGGCAGGAAAGACCACATTGTTGGAGATACTTGCTGGAATGACCCCCCTGAGTAGAGTCTCTGGTTCTGTTCTTGTTAATGAGCGACCAATGAATATTACACAATTTCGAAGAGTATCAGGTTATGTCACACAAGACGAATTGCTGTTTCCGCTGCTGACCGTTGAAGAAACACTCCTGTACAGTGCTCGACTGAGGTTGCATGGTGGACTCAACAGGGCTAAAGCTAGAGTGAGCGAGCTGCTGAAGGAGCTTGGACTGGAGCATGTTGCCAATGTGCGAATTGGTGGCGAGTCAAGCCGTGGCATTTCGGGCGGAGAGAAGCGTAGAGTTTCAATTGGGGTTGATCTTGTTCATGACCCTGCTGTTCTTCTGATTGATGAACCAACCTCTGGATTGGATTCAGCATCAGCTCTAAATGTAGCTTCCTTGCTGAAACACATGGCAGTGAAGCAAGGTAAGACAATTGTGTTGACCATCCACCAACCAGGATTTCGGATCCTTGAGCTTTTTGATCAAATTCTATTACTATCAAAGGGAACAGTCCTTCACCATGGATCCCTGCATCTCCTTGAGCATCGGCTTAGAATTGCAGGTCATTCCATTCCCCGGCAAGTTAATGTGCTTGAGTTTGCCATTGAAATGACAGTAGCAATGGTCATATATTCTGAAGAAAGTGAAACCGAAGATGGAGACAGAGCGCAGGAAAATGAGCATGGCAGAAAAAATATTTGCCTAGTTAATGGTAAAGAAACTAAAACATATTGCTCTAATCCTCCATTCGAGGAGGTTATAATACTGGTTCAGAGATTCTCCACCAATATTCAAAGAACAAAACAGCTCTTTGCTGCGAGAATATTACAATCAGTAGTAGCTGGTATTGTCCTTGGAACTATATTCATGAATGCAAATAATGATCCTAGGAGAATGAAGCTACAAACTCAAATAGGATTTTTCGCTTTCAGCCTCACCTTCTTTCTGTCATCCACAACAGAAGGACTACCAATTTACTTGGAGGAGAGGAAAATCCTGATGAGAGAAACCTCAAGAGGAGCTTATAGAATTTCTTCTTATGTCATATCAAATACTCTAGTGTTCCTACCTTTCCTCTTGATCGTCGCTCTTCTTTACACCATTCCTGTGTACTGGCTAACTGGACTAAGGAGAGAAATGGATGGCTTTCTCTACTTTTCCCTTGTCGTATGGCTAGTAGTTTTGATGTCAAATTCATTTGTTGCATGTTTCAGTGCCCTCGTTCCAAATTTCATAATGGGGAACTGTCTAATTGCTGGGATTATGGGGTCGTATTTCCTCTTTTCTGGGTATTTTATATCTAAGGATGACATACCTAAGTATTGGATTTTCATGCACTATTTGAGTTTGTTTAAATACCCATTTGAGTGTTTTATGATAAATGAGTATGGAGGAGATAAGGCAAAGCAGAGATGTCTGCAGGCTCTGGAAGGAACCTGTTTTCTATACAGTGATGGCTTTCTGGCGCAGCAAGGTCTAAAAGACTCGCAAAAATGGAGTAACATAGGTGTTATGTTGGGTTTCATTTTTGGGTATAGATTTCTTTGCTTCTTAATTTTGTGGTACAGATCTTACAGAACCCAATGCTAGAACGATTTCAGCTATCCAACTGAAGAGTAGTGGTTTGGAAACAGGTCTGCTTGTATCTCATCCTCTTTTCTGTCATTGCTGAACCCTTTTGAGATCATTTTGGGCAACTGCAACTCCGTAAACATGCATTTGTTACTCCAGAGCAACATAAATAAAAGCAGAATTGTCAAAAATTTCTATCTCAAAGTAGCGTCATGATATAAAATCAAAATAATTTGCTTCCAGACCAGTCAATTGGCATTTAAGTTGACATGCTTCACAGAAAAGAGAATGCACTTAAGGAGGCAAAAATGATACTTGAGCCAGAAAAGTAGCATTCCGTTTCAAAATCTGCATAACTTATCCTGAGCAACAAAAGACTGAAGAGTCTTTCATTGGATATCGACCAGTCTGCCAGGCAATCGGTGAGATACATATCTGATACAACATACAAGTTATATCAATGAGAAAGCTTTACTTGCTATAATGTCTATTGATTCATATTTTGAAATACATAATATTCAGAAATCTATGATGCAGGCACAAGATATTTGTGCATGTAATCCATAGAGTTTATACAGCAACAGAAATACGAGCAATCAGTCACTGTATCACCACCCTGTCTCCCTACTGCTTATGGACAATAAAATATATACATCCATGAAGAAATCATATGCTCACCAGAGATACTCTGATGAGGATGACAAAGATGAATCAAACAAACAAACCCGCCGCCTCTTATTTGAAAGTCTGGCTCCAAGAAGAAACTCCTCTGTAGCCGAAAATTTATCTAGGACAGACCTTATAGCCTGGTGAACAGAGCTCACAAGAGACTGGCATACTTCAGTATTTTCAAAGTTCTGTTCTTTACAGCTAGCCATCACGAAAATATTTTTCATCCTGCCTTCCAATGTTGCAATCTCTGCCTTGATGATTGAAAGATGGAGGGCTTTGAGTACTCTTCTTAAATCAGACAGCAGTCCCGGTTTATAATTGCAACACAGGGATGCCTTAATTGAATAAGGAGCTCCATCCAATCCATCTTCCTGCTGTTCAACTTTTACTTCATCAACGTCTGTTGGTATGAGAAATCCTTCAGCAGCTTCCATGGAATTCTTCTCCAGCTCTTTTAACTGACTAATAACTTCAGTCAGCAATGTTGCTTTGTCCATCTGAGAGTTCAAATAGTCAATTTCACCAGAACAATATTTATCGACATAAAATAGTTGGAAATCTGCAATATCCAGTGGTTTAAATGACAATAACATGCAACTCAATCTCAGTCTAAGTTACAGGCTCCAGAATTTCAAAGTCCAACACATATGGTAACATCAGCATAATGCCAGTACAGTGCTTGTAAATATCCACAGCGGTAAATACTCACCACACTAAGAAGTAGTGAATAGGAGAGCATATTGCAACCTAGCATTTTCAACTTAAACAAGTCCAGTTATGGATCATGATCTTTTATCGTACCACTCTTGGCACTCAAATTATTTGAACTCTCAAAAAGAGCTAATCACAGCAACTAACTGAGAAACCTATGCCACTTTCTGTTAACCTCAAGCTAAATAATCACAGAGGATCTTGTATGCCAGAACATCAAAAAATTGTAACTGGAGTGAATACCACTACAAGTCAATAACCCATGTTACTTCACTGACACAAAAATAGTAAACCAACCACACAAATCTTTTAAAAGACCACCAAATACTAATTGTCACAAAGTCTAAATCCCAAAATTTCAAGAAACTAACATCACCATACCAACTTAAACTCATATGAAACTAACCAAAGAACCATCATTACCTTATTAGCACCGGGTATTAAGCTCCTGAGAGTATCAAGATGCCCATTAATCCTCTTTCTTCGGTTCCTTTCAGCCTCAATATGATTCTTCAAAGCCGCAAAACTTCTGTCCTGTGAGACCCCTTTCGCTTGCAGTTTCACATTAGCCTCCACAAGCTCTCCCCTTTCACCATCCAAAACCAATGCTGAAGATGAAGATGACCCGTTTCTTGATTTCCCTTGAAACCCATTATTCACGACAAACTCATCAGTCAAAATCTCAACACCATTGTCACTTCTACGTGAACTCCAAGCATAAGGATCCATGGCTAGCATCCAAGTAATAAAAGTAAAAAATGCAATCTTTAAGCTAATGGGTATTGAGATTTGTAGCAGATGAGCACAAAGACAGCCTAAAGACTCAGTTTCGGCGTGGCTGCAGCAGGTACTTATGCTAGTTCGACAGTTTTCTTGTTAACTAACTAACACATAATGAAGCACAGAACTCAGATCTGAGACTGCGCTGAGTGTGTTGGTCATTGGTCTCTACAGAAGTAGAAAGATTAGAAGAAATGTGCCGGTATGTATGTGTTGTGGAGTACAAGTGATAAGTAGAAGACTCCAAAGTCTAAACTTCACCTAATCCGACCATAATTATTCTGTTCAAAATAAAGAATATCTTTCCATATCCATTTTTTTTTTTTATGAGACCTTTCCATATCCATTTAACCAAGGCATTCTCTCCTTTTCCTTGTCTATACGGTACAATACAAGATTAGGTTCAACGTCTGTCCACAAGATTAGGTTCAACTTTTGTCCACTCATCAAGGTCCAAATATTTATTAACGGTGGCAACCCCTGTGCCGTCAATATAAAGTTTGATTCTTTTTTTTTTTCTTTTTCCCGAACTCAATTGCATAATTGGGTATGGATGTATGTTGCGCTTGTTAACGAGGTAGAACAGATATTCCTTCAAAATTAACAAAGATAAAAATTTAGATTATAACATGATAATAAACTTTATTATTAGAACATAACAAACTTAACTTCAAGTAGTCCGTATATGTTTGATTGTAATGTACATATCAACTTTTTTAAAAAATATAAATAAATTTGCTTCAATCAATTAGTTATATAAAATATATATGGGTGGAGATACTTCCACCAACTATTGGTGTAAACCCGTCTTACTTTTAAAAAATACTTATAAGTTGACATTATTTTTAATAAATACAAATTAACTTTAAAAAGTTTAGAATTATATTTGCAAGTGCACATTAATTTTAATAAATAAAAAATTAATTTCTAATTTTTTTATAATTAATCAATTAAATTCTTCCTATAATTTTTTTCTTACTTAGATTTCATTGACCATTGTTTAGTATTTAAGTTGTTTTAACATAAGTTTAATTTAACATTTTTACCTTTATGACATAAAATGAATACATTGCTTCAATAAATACACGTTCTTGCATTTAATAGTTTAGGTATTTAATTTTATCATTTATTATCTAACATTTTTAAATGATATTTAATAATTTTAAGTATCCTATGTGTAATTTTTTTAAATTTGATAGTCTAATAATTACGTGAGTATTGTATTATGTGGACATTATGTTAGGTTAATTAAAGATTAATAATAATAATAATAAAGTAGTATTGATACATCACTTAAAAATAATAAATTTTGTATGAAAATTTAAAAAAAAATTAAAATTAAAGTAAATTTTTATTACTTTTACCTTTAGAAGGAGAATCAACAAAGCAAGGATAACTAATTACTACGTGATGTTTAGAATTCTGAATTCTCTCCATTTCCCTAACCATAACGAAATTATCAGTGTTCTCTGCATGTACATTATTTAACTCTCTTTTGAGTATTCAATGTTGCTTTCGCAATATTTTATACTGCGTTTCTCAATTGTTGATCATGAGGGAATTGAGACATCCTATTCGAACTTTATAACTTTCCTGCATATCTTCAACAAAAGCAAAATAGTAAAGTTGATTTTTCATCAATCAGAATGTTTTTATAATATTGTGATTGGTAATTTTCTGAAACAAATTAAAGTACTCAAACTGTATAAGCACAGAAGCAATTCAGTAAATACATGTTTAATTATTGGATAGGTATAGTTATCATAATCCACTTCACGTTCTTGTACTCGACAATTAAAAATTCATCTCATAATAGTCGCGACCACAATGCCATACGTACTCATAAATAGTTAATTTTGTTGCTATTGCCCAGCTCCAAGAAAAGAAGTCTCAAGTCTCCAATCAGAACTATTAGCTAAGAGATGATGTGCGGACGGCAATTTACAGCAATGACTCTTTCATATCGTCCAGTTATCAAATAATCTTTTACTTAAGACCAATTCATAACAATTAAATAAAATAAATGAAAAAAGAGGGGTTTGGATCAAAGTGCAGAATCATTATAAATTGCAGACTAAGGTGGTCGTCGAATGGCGTCAACTCTTAGTGATCTAGCATGCTACTCCTACCTGAAAAGAAAAACATGTGGAAGAATCGCCTACTTAGCATCATCCTATTGCATTTTCGAGTTATTTTTTCTTTGTCATCAGGGAAGCTCTGCCCTCCTGAGGAAAGCTTTGCCTTACTCCAATTTAAGAACACCATTTCAATGGATGCTTCTGCTTCAAGTCATTGCGATGCTGCTGTTACTTACCCTAAGACAAAGTCCTGGAATAAAAATGGTGATTGTTGTTCATGGGATGGTATCACTTGTGATGAGCTTACAGGCCATGTAATTGGCCTTGACCTCAGTTCAAGCTGGCTTCTTGGCACTCTTCATCCCAACAGCACTCTCTTCCTTCTCCATCATCTTCAGAAACTCAACCTTGCTTGTAATGATTTCAGCGGATCCGAAATCTCATCCAACTTTGGTCACTTCACAAAACTAACACATCTTAACCTCTCCTTTTCCTATTTCTCTGGCATTATTCCTTCAGAAATTTCTCATCTGTCTAAGCTGGTTGCACTTGATTTGTCTAGTGATATTCCTGGAACGAAATTTGAGCAACCCAGATTGCTGGAGCAACACACTATTAATAAGCTCGCAAAAAATCTAACAGAATTGAGATATCTTCTTCTTGACAATGTGCAAATTTTTTCAGTTTTCCCTAGTTCATTGTTGAACCTGTCTTCTGCTACTTTGATAGCTCTCGGTCTTGGTAATTGTTTTCTTGAAGGCGAGTTCCCTGTTGATATTTTTCACTTTCCTTTCCTCCGGCAACTAACTTTGTCAGAGAATAGACTTCTTATAGGTAATTTACCCAAGTCTAACTGAAGCAGTCCTCTTAGATTATTGGACCTCTCAATTACAAAGTTCTCAGGAAAAATACCAGACACAATTGGCAATCTCAGAGACTTGAAATTCCTTGATCTTTCTGAAAGCTACTTTGACGGCTTGATTCCGAATTCATTTTGGAATCTCACACAAATCACTTTTTTGGCTTTCAAATCCAACTATTTCTCCGGCCGAGTCCCAGCATCTCTATCTAACCTTAAACAGCTCACTGTGTTAGATCTTGAGTTGAATGAGTTTTCAGGGGAGTTTCCAGACGTTTTTGGTAATCTCAGCAAACTAACTAGGATCTCTCTCGCAGGTAATGAAAATTTCACCGGCCGGTTGCCATTGTCAGCATTCAATTTGACACAACTTTCTCATCTAGAATTGGCCGGTAACCAATTCGTGGGTCAACTTCCTTGTCATGTAAGCGGGCTTTCTCTTTCACATCTGAAATTAAAACGTAATTTTCTAGATGGAAGAATTCCATCTTGGTTGTTCAATCTGTCGTCTTTAATAAATTTAGACCTTAGTAACAACAAATTCACGGGTACTTTTGACCAGTTCCAGCAGTCTAGTTCAAATCCAAATTTCACATTCGAACTTCCGGATCTTACTTCATTTGATTTGTCATCAAATAGCTTGAGTGGCCCGGTGAAAGCAGACATGTTTTCAAAGCTCAAGAATCTTGAATATGTTGATCTTTCAAATAACAATCTCCTGTCACTAACAACCCCCGGAACTGTAAACTTTTCTTTGTCCAAGCTTGAGGTGTTCAAATTCTCTTCTTGTAACGTGTCTCAGTTTTCCAGATTTCTTGAGAACCTCAGAAAATTTGCGAGCGGTAGACCTTTCTAACAATAAAATTACCGGCCAGATTTTCCAACTAGATCAGTGGCCGTATTTGTATTCTCTGAATCTATCTCACAATTTTCTGACAAGTTTGGACAGAATCTCATCTGTGAAGTTATGGCATCTTGACCTTCAATCTAACTTGCTCACGAGGCTACCATTCATTCTGTCATCTAGCATGCGATTCCTTTCAGTTTCAGACAATAAATTGACAGGAGAGTTGCCTTCAGCATTTTGCAATTTGAGCTCTATTGAATATCTTAACTTGTCCAATAACAGCTTGAGTGGGATGATTCCACAATGTCTAGCAAACTTTGAGTTTCTCTCTTTGTTGGATTTGCGGAAGAACCAATTCCGCGGCAGCATTCCTCAAATATTTTCAAAGTGCCACGACTTGTTGGCCCTTAACCTGAATGACAATGAGTTAGAGGGAAACTTACCACCATCTTTCGCAAACTGTAGCGACTTGGCAGTTTTAGATGTTGGGAATAACAAGATTAACGATGCATTTCCATATTGGACAGCAACACTTCCCCGCTTACAAGTTCTTGTCCTGCGATCAAACAGTTTCCATGGTCCCATATACAACAACGTCTCTAGCAGAAAAACGCCTTTCCCTAAGTTGAGAATAATTGATATCTCTCGCAACGGATTCACAGGCCTTCTGCCGGCAAGATATTTCCAAAGTTTTAAAGCTATGATGCATGGAGAAAATGATGAGATTGATCTTGATTACATGGAGTCACCTGGTTCGGATCAATACTATTCCATGATTTTGACCTATAAAGGAATTGACATTGAGATGGAGAGAGTTCTAAATATTTTTACAACCACTGATTTGTCGAACAACCGGTTTGAAGGAATGATCCCAAAAGAAATTGGAAAACTTTCCTCGCTCAAACTGCTCAACCTTTCCCACAACAGCCTGAGAGGTCATATTCCATCCTTGCTGGGAAATTTGACACAGCTTGAATCACTAGACCTCTCATCGAACTGGCTTGCAGGGGAGATTCCTGTGGAGTTGACTAGTCTGACAGCTCTTTCAGTATTGAACCTTTCGTACAATCAGCTTGTAGGACCAATACCTCAAGGGAAACAGTTCCATTCGTTTCAGAATGATTCGTTTATTGGGAACTCGGGGTTATGTGGATTACCGCTGACCCAACAATGTAGCAATGATGAGGTGCCACCAGCACCAGTGCCTGAAGAAGATGATACTTCGAGCAGCTGGGCCTGGTTTGATTGGAAAATTGTTGTCATGGGTTACGGGTGTGGAGTCATTTGGGGATTACCTTTGGGATACCTTGCGTTCTCAACAGGATAGCCGCGGTGGTTGATGATGATGATGATATTCGAGAGATGTGATGCCAAAAACATGAGAAGAACTAAGCCAAGGCCTCCGAGGAATTAGTAATGGTAAGGCAAATCGGTGAGTGACCCAGTACTGATGATCCCGTTACGTACTTTGGAATAATTCCTTTTGTCATCTATCCCGTTGCTTGTTCTTTTTGTAACTACTGCTAATCGGATAATTAATTTCTTTTGCCATGCGTATGAAGATTGATTTGTGTTGGCTGATTAATTTAGTTCATATTGCAGTTAATTTAATCAACGAGGTAGTTGCCCAAGTGGAATGACCTTTGTGCTGATAAATAAATTTGCCCCAAAAACAAAAAATTCTTATTCTAATTAAAAGAGATATAGTGCTGAAATTAAACGGTGAATAAAAGAATTGTTAGAAAAGCTATTAGCAAGCAATAAAAATAAAAGGAACAACACAAGATGAAGAATAAAATAAGAGAGCAAAATATTATAGAGTGATTTTATTCATTCCAAAAGTATGTACAAAATAAAGAAATGAGTTCTTCTTTTATAGTTACATAATCATTTCATGAAATTAATAAAGAAATTATGGATCATAATTCCTTGTGAGATAATGGGAGTTATAGAAAAACTAAAGGTTGTTAGTGGGATATAATGGGGAGACAAATAGGTATATATTATGAACATCCACATTTATTTGAATAAATTCATAACACTCCCCCTTGGATGTTCATTACAAGAATATGCCTCATTAAAAACTCACTTAGGAAAAACCTTGTGGGATAAAAACCTAGTGAGGAAAAATAGTACAACATATAAAATTCCCTCCAAAATAAATTATTTTCCCCAACAAGTATACTCCCCCTCATCTTGACATATATTCTAATTTGAAGAAAAATCTTTGAGTTAACGCATCCCAATTTTGTGTACCAACTTTTTGAATATTGCAGTTGGTAGGGATTTTGTAAATAAATCTGCAAGATTGTCACTTGAGCGTATTTGCTGAATATCTATATCACCATTCTTTTGAATTTCATGTGTATAAAAGAATTTTGGTGAAATATCTTTTAGTCTGTCACCTTTTATATAACCACCTTTAATTTGAAAGAATGCAAATGCTGCATTATCCTCATATAATATTGTGGGGTTATTCTTAATTGATGACAATCCACATGTTTCTAATATGTTGTATCATTGATCTTAACCAAATGCACTCACGACTTGCTTCATGAATAGCAAGTATTTCCGAATGATTTGAAGATGTTGCAACCATTGTTTGTTTCATTGATCGCCATGATATAACACTATCACCGAGAGGTAAATAAATAACCCGTTTGAGATCGTGCTTTATGTGGATCGAAAAGATATCCAAAGATCTGCATATCCAATTAGTGGTGATTTTGATCCATTTGGATAATACAAACCCATGTCAATTGTTCCACGAGAGATAGCGAAATACATGCTTTACACCATTCCAATGCCTACGAGTTGGTGTAGAACTATATCTTGCTAACAAATTAACGAAAATGCAATATCGTCGAGTACAATTTGCAAGATACATTAGTGCATCAATTGCACTTAAATATGGTACTTCGGGATCAAGAACTACTTTGTCATCTTCTTTAGGACGAAATGGATCTTTTTTTACATCGTGATGGATGACTACCATCGAGTACTTAATGGATGAGCTTTATCCATATAAAAACGCTTTAAAACTTTTTTAGTGTATGTTGATTGATGTAAAAGTATTCTACTTGAAAAATACTCAATTTGTAAGCCAAGACAAAATTTTGTTTTTCCAAGATCTTTCATTTCAAACTCATTTTTCAAACAAGAAACTGTTTTTGAAAGCTCTTCAGGAGTTCCAATGAGATTTTAATCATCAACATATACTGCAATTATTGCAAATCCAATTTCAGATTTTTTAATAAAAACACAAGGAAAAATTGAATTATTTACATATCCCTCTTTCAATAAATAGTTGCTTAGGCGATTATACCACATACGCCCAGACAGTTTTAATCCATACAAGGATCGTTGTAGTTTCAAAGAATATAGACTACGAGGTTTAAATTTGTTTTCTTCTGGCATTTTAAATCCTTTAGGGATTTTCATATAAATATCTATATCAATAGAACCATATAGATAGGCAGTCACAACATCCATAAGACGCATATCTAGTCCTTGAGAGGCTACAAGACTGACTAGAAATCGAAATGTAATTGCATCCATAACAGGAGAATATGTTTCCTCATAATCAATGCCAGGTCTTTGAGGAAAATATTGTGCTACTAATCTTGCTTTATATCGCACAATCTCATTTTTCTCATTTCGTTTTCTAACGAATACCCACTTATAACCAACAGGTTTGACATCTTCATGTGTCAAGACTATTGGTCCAAATACTTTACGTTTAGTAAGTGAATTTAGCTCTGCTTGAATAGCATCTTTCCACTTTGGCCAATCATTTCTATGTCGACATTCTTCCACAGTTTTTGGATCAAGATCCTCATCTTGAGATATTAAGAGCAATGGTAAATGAAAAAATATCGTTAATAATTATTTCATTTTGATCCCATGATTTTTCTGTACCAACAAAACCAATCATAATTTCATTATTTTGTTTCTCTTCAGGAGAAATTGATACTTCTTTAGTTGTTGGCAAATTTGCTTCTTCTGGGTCAACGGGATGAATACCATTTGATTGATCAATCTCTGTTATTTGATTAATAGTCAATGACTCTTCGGGAGTGCTAATTTCATTTTGTAACTTTTTTGTGTTTTCCTCTTCCAGGGAATTTTATCTTTTAAGCCAATTGGCCTTCCTCGTTTTAGACGTACTTTATTTTCATTAGTTTTATCGTGTTGTCCTTCAGGGATCTCAACACGTGCTGGGGCATTTTCTGCTGGAATATGTGATTCTACTATTCTTCTTGAATCATTAAATGCATCAGGAATTTGATTTGCAATATTTTGTAAATGAATGATCCTTTGAACTTCAAGTTCACTTTGATTTGTACGGGGATCAAGATAAGATAATGATGATGCATGCCATGTAATTTCACGTCGTTCATTTGTTTTTACTTGTTCTCCCCCTAATGACGGGAAAACTTGTTCATTAAAATGACAATCCGCAAATCGTGCGGTAAAAACATCTCCAGTTAAAGGTTCGAGATACCTAATTATGGATGGAGAATCAAAACCAACATAAATTCCAAGTGTTCGTTGCAAACCCATTTTGTTTCTTTGTGGAGGAGCAACTGTGACATAAACAGCACATCTAAAAATTTTCAACTGAGAAATATTTGGCTGTTGGCCAAAAACAAGTTGTGAAGGTGAATATGTATGATAAGAACTTGGTCGAATGCGAATTAATGATGCAGCATGTAGTATTGCATGTCTCCAACATGAAAAAAATAAATTTGATCTAAGAATTAATGGTCTTGCAATTAATCAGAACGCTAATCAAAGATTCAGCTAAACCATTTTGAGTATGAATATGTGCGACAGAATGCTCAACGTCAATTCCAATAGACATGCAATAATCATTAAAAGATTTAGATGTAAATTCACCAACATTATCAAGTCTAATTTTTTTAATAGGAAAATCAGGAAATTGTGCTCTTAGTTTAATGATTTGAGCAAGAAATCTAGCAAATGCAACACCGCGACTAGAAAGTAAAGAGACATGTGACCATTTAATTGAAGCATCTATTAAAACCAAGAAATAACGAAACGGTCTACAACTTGGATGTATAGGGCCACACATATCCCCTTGGATTCTTTCCAAAAATTTAGGAGATTCAAAACTTACTTTCATTGGGGATGGCCGAGTTATTAATTTTCCTTGAGAACAAGCAGCACATGGACTTTCAGTTGGTAAAAGAATCTTCTGGTTCTTTAATTGATGTCCATGTGAATTTTTTATAATACGACGCATCATGATTGATCCAGGATGCCCAAGTCGATCATGCCAAAGTTTAAAAATCTTTGGATCAAAGAACTTCTGGTTCATTACAAAATTTATTTCTATTATTTTTATAATTGTATGATACAACCCAGAAGAAAGAGAAGGTAATTTTTCCAATATATGCTTCCGGCATGAAATAGTAGAAGTGATGCAAAGAAATTCAAAATTACCTTCACTAGATGTTTCAATATGGTATCCGTTCTGACGAATATCCTTGAAACTGAGCAGATTTCTGTTTGATCTGCTAGAATATAAAGCATCATTTATTTGTAATTTTGTACCATTTGGTAACATAATATTAGCTCTTCTAAAGCCTTCAATTAGATTAGCAGAACCAGATATTGTATTAACATTAGCCTTAGCTAATATTAAATTATGGAAATATTTTTTATTGCGCAGAATTGTGTGTGTTGTCGCACTATCCACCAAACATCCATCTTCATTATTCATCAAGTCATTGTTCAAACTCATTGTATATCTTCACATATGCATATAAAATAAGTCAATTGAATATAAAGAATGATCAAGTAGTATAAAGAAAACATTACAAAAAAAAATTTATTAAAGAAAATGAAAAATTACACACCAAATTTATAAAACATTCAAAATAATAAATAGTCTTGCAACATAAACTTAAACACACCATGATTGTAAAGAAACACACCAAATCTTTAAAAATAATAGTAATAATAATACACTTCAAAGTGCAGTACTTTTCAATCAATCTTCACATGTCCATCACCAATTAAATGGTCAATTTTACCATTTGGATCTTCAAAAAAATCTGAAACATCCAAATGAGTTATATCAATTAGGTCTTCATGATCAATGAAATTTGTCTCAATTTCTTTCCCTTTTTCCTTTTTGGATGCTTGATAAAGATCAACTAAATGTTTTGTTGTACGACAAACACGAGACCAATGTCCTTTTGCACCACATCTGAAGCAAACATTTTCATATCCTTTGGTGATTTCTTTTGTGGATCTTTCTCTTGCTTCTCATTACTGTTATTCCACTTTGAGTGGTTTGGCCGATATTTCTTATTATAGCCACCACGACCTTGATTATTTTTGTAGCCTCGGCCTCGGCCACGACCTCGATTAGCACTACGATTATAAGCTGAAGTACCATTCACTTCAGGGATAGGTACAGATCCAGTCGGATGAGACCGATGATTTCTCAGCAAAAGTTCATTATTTTTTTCAGCCACTAAAAGACATGAGATTAATTCAGAATACTTTCTGAATCTCCGCTCTCGATATTGCTGCTGCAGGAGCAAATTCGAAGCATGAAAAGTAGAAAATGTCTTTTCCAACAAATCTGCATCAGTAATCTCCACTCCACATAATTTTAATTGAGAAACTATTTTGAATAATGCAAAATTGTATTGACTAACAGATTTAAAATCTTGTAATCGTAAGTGCATCCACTCATAACGAGCTCTTGGAAGTATAACAGTTTTTTAGTGATTAAATCTTTCGTTAAGACACTCCCAAAGGACATATGGTTCTTTGACCGTAAGATACTCACTTTTCAATTGTTCATGAAGATGGTGGCGAAGAAAAATCATTGCCTTGACGATGTCTTGGTTGATGCATTATTATTTTCTTTAATAGTATCTCCAAGATTCATTGCATCAAGATGAATTTCAGCATCCAAGACCCATGATAGATAATTATCGCCGGAGATATCAAGTGCCACAAATTCAAGTTTTGCAAGATTCGACATTTTCAAATAGCTATAACACAATATAAAAAAAAATAATTAATTCATTATTAACAAATAAATATTATATATATCATATAATTACTCATGGTAATATAACTATAAAATTTTATAATCATCACATTTCATGCTATTGATGTCATGGAATAAATTTTAAATCTTATACCATCAATTATGCAAATTTTAAGAAATATAACAAAGACAAGTAATATACATACAACTTTGAGAAGTCAATGATATTGCAAATATAAACATGATAACAATAGCTTATATGACATGTTATTTGTGATGAACGATTATAGTTATATAATAATAAAAATTGCTAGATATAAGAAATAAAAGAATTAATACCTAATCAAAGTTTCGTGCTGATAACGTGTTAGAAAAGCTATTAGCCAGCAATAAAAATAAAAGGAACAACACAAGATGAATAATAAAATAAGAGAGTAAAATATTATAGAGTGATTTTATTCATTTCAAAAGTATGTACAAAATAAAGAAATGAGCTCTCCTTTTATAGTTACATAATCATTTCATGAAATTAATAAAGAAATTATGGATCATAATTCCTTGTGAGATAATGGGAGTTATAGGAAAACTAAAGGTTGTTAGTGGGAGATAGTGGGGAGACAAATAGGTATATGTTATGAACATCCATATTTATTTGAATAAATTCATAACAAGAATATATATTATAAAATCCAAACATTGTACTGTGTAAATGCAGACGCGACAAAAAGTTTTAAAAAATAAGCATATGAATCCAAATTATTTTCTTTGGAAGATTGGCCGGCATTTAAAGGTTTTTCATGTATAAGACATTTATAAAATCCAAAATAAGAATTTTTTATGTTTTGGCTTTGGAAAAGGATAGCTAGACCGTATAGTTTGAAAAACTTATCACGAAAATTTTTAGTTTTCAATCAGAACACCTAAATTCATTTTCCTTACATTTTACAGCTTGTTTGGATGGAAAATGTTGAATTTGCTTTTATAACCTCACGATGCACCTATTAAATAAACAAATATCTAGTGAATGTGACTCAACATTGAAATTTTGATTTATATAATAACTTTTGGAGTAGCTATATTTTATATCAAAATAATTTTGACAAAAAATGAAATTTATCTACTTTGGCTTTTTTTATTTTCTTTTAAATTTATCTACACACACGCATGAGCGCACGCACACACACAAAGCCAATTTAGTCCTATTAGACTATTATTTTTCTTTTTAGATATACTCCGGGTCCCTTATAAAAAAGACAATAAAGATAATTTAACCGCATTCCTATTTAACAAGAAGTTGAAGTTGAAATTTATCTACTTCAACTTCTTTTTATTTTATTTTTCTATTTTATTTCCTTTAATATTATTTCGCCTCCACCACCAAATCTTAATTTATTTCTCTCTCTCTCTCTCTCTCTCTCTCTCTCTCTCTCTCTCTCTCACACACACACACACACACCGATCGATCAAAAGTATGCAAAATCAACGGATAAAATTAATCACAAATATAAAAAATAAAAAAAGACAAGACCCTCAAATATGGGCGATCCAGTTGAGGCCAGTTTATTATTTTTCTTTCTAGATAAATTCCGAGTCCCTTATAAAAAATACAATAGAGAGAATTTGACAGCATTCCTTTTCAACAAGATAACTATAATTTAATAGTATAAATTTTATTTATGATTTTGGAGACCTTACTTCAAATCTCTACGACCATTAAAAAAAAAGTTTAAGTAAACAGTAAAAAAACCAAATTCCTCCAAGTTGAATTAAATGTTTTAAACTAAACCCCCCATAAACATTTGCCAAAGCCCCCAAATAAATTTTAAAAAATAAAGAGAAAGTTCATTCTCAGTTTCTTACTTTCGTTACTAGGCAAACAATTGTGGGTTACGTTAGTACTTTTTAAACTGTGATATATATAATACATTGATCATTTGTGAAATCATCCCCAAAATGTTCTACATTGATATTAGTTGAGCAGCGGGAGAAAAATAGTGGTAAAACTGGATTAGATTTTTTTTGTTTTTATACAAAGTGTGGAGTAAAAGATGAAGAGTAATAAATAATTACACTGTGAAAGGTGACATGTTCTGCAAATAAAATATTTGATCAATTAAATTATAACATGTGGCGTTGATTGATACATTTTGTGTCAGCTCAATTCAGTATTTTTAAAATTATAAACTAACACAAAGCAAAAATACTAAAATATCCTTTTTTTTATTGAAACTAATTGTAAAAAAAATGAAAGGGGTCTTGACGTATCTTGTTAAAAATTTAAGGCTCTTTTTTCCTTGAACTTTTTCAATAAATTGTTGATGATACATAAGAAAACCGTAAGGTTTAGCGTTTAGGGTTAAATGATGATTCTACTTATATATTCATAATTTTTTTCAATTATAGCCTAATGATAATTTAATTCAATTTTCTTTTAACTCATATGGGTGGAGCACGCACCAAAAAATTTTACCGACCGAATAAAATGGCATTGGTGATTTTTTTATTATTATTATCTACTTGCTTTTATTTTTTTGTTGTTTTCGTGATGGCTTCCAGCATTCATAATGGGGATTATTTGAATAATATTGAATTAGGCAAAGAAGTTATCTCACGTTTTGGCTTATGCCTTACAAGTGGAATTGATTTATCTTTATTAATTGTCAAGTCAGATTCGTTATTTGCAATGTGCCAAAGTAGAATTTTCAAATTCATTGTATCTTAAAAATTTAACAGACAACTTGAACTTGTTCAAATTATTTTGTAAGGAAAATTTTTCATTCCATTTGTAACCTTGAAGCTTTTGATGATATGGATTATAATAGCTTCCATTCCAAAAAGAAAGGACAAAAGACTCTTGATAATTCAAACAATCATTACTCCAACTCCACACAATTAGTTTTTAAGTTGGATTGGATGGTTGATAACAATTTATCGATGATTGTATATATTTGCCACCAATGTTACTTTGGTGATTTTTTTTTTATTGGATACATTTTGCAAGAGAACATATTCTTATACCCAATTAATATATTTCAAATTCACCCAATAATTAACGAAAGGGTGGGGCTTTTTTAGCCCTTCAAATTTATCTCTAAACTCATTTTCTAAATAAACTTTAACTAAAATTTAAAAATTATTAATTTACTTTCTACTTGTGAGAATCCCAAAAATAACCTTTAATAGAATTTCCATATATTGATATTTTTATAATTGTTCTTGATTTGAATTAGAAAAAGAGACTTGACTTTGTCAATTTGAAGAATGTTTACATCATACAAAGATAAATTTCAATTAATCATCTTCAATCAAATCCTTTTTAAATTATGAAAAAAAATTTCTAAGTTGGTATTTAGACTGATTTTTCTTTTTGGAAGGAAGAGGAACTTATGTGTTCCTAAATATTCCTTCAAGAAATCATAAACCAATGACTTACTTCAAAGATTAACAAATGTTCATTATTTTACATAAACTCCATAAATTGAAAAATCAAGAGATAGTTTCATCTTGTGACACAATTTTTTTAACCCAAAACATTATTTTTTATATAAATAAAAGAAACTATTTTATTTGTAAATTTGAATTAAATTTCTCTCATCAATTATGATACTTTCAATATCAAAGTAAAAAAAAAATTCACACTAGTTAAAATAGATGGATGTTGAAATATGAAGTAATTTTGATATTGATATGTCTCTATAAGTAATTCTATGAAAGGATATTTTAGAGAACAAATGTTTGACTAAAAATAAACTCTAATTGGTTAGTAAATAAGTTCATTTTAAAAAAAATAGTAAACGAGTTAAATTTGATTTTAGAACTTTTTTTATAAAAAAAATGTGATTACTAAAAAAATAAATTTAATTTTTAAATATTCTTATATTTTACTGTAAAAATTAACTAGTTATAAAAGGCATTTTACCTGATCAATTTGACTCAATGGAGGCTCTAATAGCAGAAAAGTTAACGGGTCGGGTGTGTGGTTTTACATTAAAAAAAAAAAACGAATTGGTGCTTATTGATATTTGTCAAAACATTTGGGTCTGGATGGAAATCAACCGTTCCAAAGGTTAAACACCGGTGGCCCACAATTGATATATATTCCGGCCTCAAGCTGAACCATCCAATTTCACTCTTTAGTGGGTGTCACGTGAAAATGAGGAGAGATGAGGATGCTCTTCAATTTCAGTCTTTAGTCTCGCACGGTCACTGCAACAGAAGCCCTGGCGCATCACGCATACAGCGCACGATAGCAAGAGTTAAAAAAAAGACGACTCTGCTGCAGCCTCTGTCCCACTATAAAAGCTCACGTAAGATTTTGCCGAAGGAGTGACAAAATGGCTGCGGCTACTTCATCATTCACTCCGTCTATCGCCAAACTTACTCGATCATCATCGAAAACCCTAAAACCAGCATTCAAGCCGCTCAATCTATGCTTTCTCTCATCCACTGCGAAGTCGTTGAGAGCTCTCAAAGCTACCACCGGCAGTGGAAACAGCTTCGTTTCGGGCTCAGCTCTTGGCGCTCAGATGGTGTCCACTCCTGCGGTTAAGACACCTGTCTCGCTCGATTTTGAGACATCTGTCTTCAAGAAGGAGGCGATCTCCCTCGCTGGCCACGATGAGGTGAATTTTTTTTCCGCGTGTAACGCATGCGTTGCCTGTCGTTTTGTTATTATCGTATTTTTTTTGTTTATTAAGTTGGAAAGTGTTTGTAGTACATTGTGAGAGGAGGAAGGGATCTGTTCAAGTTGCTGCCGGACGCATTCAAGGGAGTTAAGCAGATCGGCGTTATTGGTTGGGGTTCCCAGGTATATTCACCGTTCTATTTTTGACTGAAATTATTAAAAATTCGGAGGTCTCTGCTGATATTTTCCAAGTTCACCATAATTTTTATGATACCGAAAAATTTATATGATATCGTGATTAAAATTATGGTATGCTGTATTAAACAAAAGTTTTATAAATTACACATAAGATTAGAAAATAAAAAATAAAATAAGTAAATTAATATAAAAATCGTAAATTGATGTTTTAAAATTACAAACACTTGTAAAAATAATATAAAAATTATAAATTGACATTAAACCTTAATTTACAAAAAAATAATTTACTTATTTAATTTATTTGAGCAAAGAAAAAAGTTTCTCATCAATTGATAACAAAGAATTTGTATTAAAACCAATTGAGATAAGTTTCACTAAATTGGCTTAACCATAAGTTCTATATTGATGCTAGGACATTTATAAACTTTTTTTTTTATTTTCTATCATAGTATTTGTTTAATACAAGACAATTGAGTAAATTGTTTTTCTTGATGTGAATCACGTCGAAACAAAATAAAAGTACATTATTATATTACTAGAAATATATGAAATATCTATAAAATTGGATCTAACTTAGTTTTATGCTTATTTCGTATAGTTTCAAACTTTGCTTCTTACTTGTACTAAAAGATTAATTGGGTTGTTGTCGACGAAGTTTAGAATGATGCAAAATCAGTTATCTTACCAACAATTTTGAAAAATTAAAAAAAAAAAAGTTTTCCAAAAGTTGATTTTGAGAATAAATTTTATCCTTAGTAAAATTTCACGTATATTATCATATGTATTATATAAACCTAAAATTATCATTATTCAATTTTGAAATACAAATGCTACATATATAAGGTAATCATTATTATAATGAGTTTTTATTTTATATTTGTAAATTTTTATTTTTCAATTACTCTTATAATATTTATTTATTTTGCATTTCATTTACAAGTCTTCCATTTCATTTATATAATTTGTATTTTATTTTACATTTAATACTAATTTATAAGTTTTATGTTACTTCTGTAAATTTATGTTATGTTTACCAATAATACCATCATTTTATCACTTCTATATAAATTTACTTGTTTTGCATTCTATTTACAAATCTTATGTTTTATTTACTTAATTTACGTTTTATGTTACACTTAATGTTGATTTACAAGTTTTATGTTGTATCTGTAAATTTATGTTTTATTTACCAATAATACATCATTCTACCATTTCTATATTAATTTACTAATTTTACATTCTATTTATGAGTATTATGTTTTATTTACTTAATTTATGTCTTCTTTTACACCTAATGTTGATTTACAAGTTTTATGCTATATTAATAAGTTTTTGTTTTATTACCAATGATACATCAATTTACCACTCTTATATTAATTTACTTATTTTACCTTTCATTTACAAGTCTTATGTTCTATTTGCATCATTTATGTTTTATTTTATGCTTAATGTTGATTTACAAATTTTATGTTATATATATATATATATATATATATATAAAAGTTTTTTTGTTGTATTTACTAATAATACATTAATTTACCACTTTTATAGTAGTTTACTTGTTTTACCTTCTATTTTACAAGTCTTATGTTTTATTTACTTAATTTATGTTTTATTTTACACTTAAAGCTAATTTTACAAGCCACTAGGCTAGGCCTAATGGTTCGAACTCAAGCCCTCACAATAACACATTGTGGGGGTTTAAATTTCCTTCTTCGATTTGAGTGAAAACAGTCTGCTTCCTTTCGAAATGTGAGTGAAGTAGACGTCCCTCAAATATTAGAGAGGGTTAAAATCTAGTCTGTTCCCTTTCGAAATGTCAGTGAAGTAGACGTCCCTAGAATATTAGAGAGGGTTAAAATCTGGGTTGTACTATATAAGATTTGTAAATTCTAGTCCCAGTAATTGTCTCATTTGTAAATATGAGTTGTAATCTCACGAAATGTGAGTTGTAATTTGAGTATTAGTCTCATGTATTCAAAAAAAAAAAACTAATTTTATAAGTTTTATGTTATATCTATAAGTTTTTGTTTTATTTACTAGTATTACACTAATTTACTTATTTTACCTTCCATTTACAAGTGTTATGTTCTGTTTACATAATTTATGTTTTGTTTTGTACTTAATGTTGATTTATAAGTTTTACGTTAAATTTACATGTCTTATGTTTGATTTACATAATTTATGTTAAATTACGATATTGATGCCATGATCTTAATTACCGCATTATAGAATGACCCCTGTTAGTAGTGCTTAATCCAATGAAATGTGGTTTTCTCACTTAACTGCAGTATACACAGCTTACATTCTTCTTTTGTTTAGGGACCTGCCCAAGCTCAGAATTTGAGGGATTCCCTTGCTGAAGCTAAATCTGATATTGTTGTCAAGGTCATTTTCATTTATTTTTATGCTTCTTTCAGTTGATTTGGATTTTTTATTTTATAATTAATTTTGTGTATGTTGATCAATTTTTGGTGGCTGACTATATTTTCCCTTCTCATTGCTTCATTTATATGGTATAGGTTGGGCTTAGGAAGGGCTCCCGTTCTTTTGCTGAAGCTCGTGCTGCTGGTTTTACCGAAGAGAATGGAACGTTGGGAGATATATATGAAACTATTTCAGGCAGTGATCTTGTGTTATTATTGATTTCTGATGCTGCTCAGGTTGGTCAGCATACACTTGAATTGTGTATTACATAAAATGTTGGCTGATTTTGATAGGCTTATAAGACTAGGCATTTCATATATGTTTTTGTTCTTGTTTTTCATTTGGATCTACGTTAAATCCCACAACCGTTTCAAGGAAATTTCTATCATTCCTTTAATATCTTACAGGGATCAGATGCAGATTGTGGGGTTTTATTGGATGATTCTACAGTTGTGCTCTTGATATGGGTTGTTTTGTTTGCCTTTATCATTATCAGAGGTACTGATTTGAGTGTTATGCTGCAGGCAGATAATTATGAGAAGATATTCTCTTACATGAAACCAAACAGCATCCTTGGACTTTCCCATGGGTTTCTTCTTGGGCATTTGCAGTCAATGGGACTTGATTTCCCAAAGAATTTCAGTGTTGTTGCTGTGTGTCCCAAGGGAATGGGTCCGTCTGTGAGGAGACTCTATGTTCAAGGCAAAGAGATTAATGGTGCTGGAATTAATTCCAGTTTTGCTGTCCACCAGGTGCTCTCTGAACCTCTAATTCACTTGTGCGTTGGTCTTTTGTAGTAACCGATCCATTCAACAGACTTTCTGATTACTGAATATTGTTCATGTGCATAGGATGTTGATGGAAGAGCTACCGATGTCGCCCTAGGATGGTCAGTTGCCCTTGGTTCTCCTTTCACATTTGCCACCACATTAGAGCAGGAGTACAGTAGTGACATCTTTGGGGAGCGTGGTGAGTGCTTCCCCATGTCTATAATTTTGTAGTGAACTTAATCCTCGGTTCTTTGACTTCTCCTTCTATGATTTATAGGCATTTTACTTGGTGCTGTTCATGGAACTGTGGAATCCTTGTTTAGAAGGTTCACTGAAAATGGAATGAGTGAGGATCTGGCTTACAAGAATACTGTCGAGTGCATAACAGGAATTATATCAAAGATCATCTCAACTCAGGTACTCAGAGACGGAAATTATGAATTCATTTTCACCACATGTTTATCTGTATGTGTTTATCCGTGCAGGCACACCCTGCTATTTTATTTCTTTAATTGAGGTTTGCTTCCATGGTTTAATCTTTTCCAATTTTCTATCTTCTGCTAAAAGGGTATGTTGGCCGTTTACAATTCCTTCTCTGGAGAGGACAAAAAGGAATTTGAGAAAGCTTATAGTGCCTCATATTATCCGTGCATGGAAATCTTATATGAGTGCTATGAAGATGTGGCCACTGGCAGTGAGATCCGCAGCGTTGTCTTGGCTGGACGTCGGTTTTATGTAAGTTCATATCAGTCTTAGAATTTAGAAAATTGAATATCTTTTGTTTATTGATTTTGGTTATACCTTTTGTTTATAGGAAAAGGAAGGTCTACCAGCTTTCCCTATGGGAAAAATTGATCAGACTCGCATGTGGAAAGTTGGTGAGCGAGTCCGATCTACACGTCCAGCGGGTGACTTAGGCCCATTACACCCATTCACAGCAGGTGTCTATGTGGCTCTGATGATGGCCCAGGTATGAAGCTTCCTTCTATTTGAGTAAATGGTATGATAATATTAAGTTACTTGAACGGAAGTATGACAGCGATCTGCCATGTGCAATGAAATAATTCTTTAACTTGAGTCTTGAAAAAAAAATTAGTTTATATCATTTTTAATATTTCAAGCATTTATTCGTTCCTAGTCACTGCTTGAACACCGTGGTTTCACTAGATCTTTATGTACTGAACTTTTGGAAGTGATTCTTGTGGGATATAAAGTTTGACGACCGAAATCCTTCGCTTACATTGACTTTGTGATACCCTTCTCTTTGGATTTAAAAATTCCAGATTGAGATCCTGAGGAAGAAAGGGCACTCCTATTCCGAGATCATCAATGAAAGTGTGATTGAGTCAGTGGATTCATTGAATCCATTCATGCATGCTCGTGGAGTTTCATTTATGGTGGACAACTGCTCTACGACAGCCCGATTGGGATCAAGGAAATGGGCCCCTCGTTTTGATTACATCCTGACACAGCAAGCCTTGGTGGCAGTGGACAATGATGCTCCGATCAGTGGGGATCTCATCAGCAACTTCCTTGCTGATCCAGTCCATGGAGCCATTGAAGTCTGTGCTCAGTTGAGACCTACTGTTGACATTTCAGTGCCGCCAAATGCAGATTTCGTGCGCCCAGAGTTGCGTCAGGGTAGCAATTGAGTCCTGGTGAATCCTTTTGGTTCCTAGCTCAAAAAAAAATTACCCCTAGGGGATATTCAAGGCAGAGACTTTGCTTAATCGTGTGGGCTGTCACTTATTTAGTTCGCTAGGTGAATGTTGCACTGTGTCCGGTGTCGTTGAAGATTACATGAGAATATGCTTTCTAGTTTTTGAAGTTGTAATAATGGTATGTTTCGGAGGAATGTGCTGACAGAATACGTCTTATTTTGATTTTATGGGCGTGTCTTAGACCACTGAGCAATCTGATAAATTTAAATTGGTAATTAAGTTTGTGCATCACCAGGCTTAAATATTTAATAGGCAATCACAAAAGTCTTTTAAGTGGCGTGTGTTAATTTTATACGAGGGAATTTGTTGGTTACTGAGATAAGAACAACTGAAAGTGTTCGGGAGTTTGTGATGTGCCCCATGATTCTTCATGAGCATGCATGAATAACTGAAAGTTGATAATAACTGAAAGTGTTCCTGTAAGTACATTGCTTTATATGTATAAAGTGACTCTCACCCTGCACGGATAACAATTTTGATATTATGGGGTTACTTACAGGTCTTCATTCGCATCAACATCTCTTTGCTCTTTATCCCAGTTTGTGATGTGCCCCATGATTCTTCACCCAAATTGCCAAGTAGCACGACTAGCTGATGATCACTCACTCCATAACGAACAGCACAGCGTAGCACCGTAGACTAAGGTTTTGGTATTGACTTGCAGTAGATTTTAAAGTACAATTGTTGTGAAAAAAAAAAAAATTGTAATTTCGTGAAAAAAATTATAATTATAAAATAAAAATTAATAAAATGTAGTAAATATAATTTTTAAGTAATAATTTTAATAAAATTAATAAAGATATAATAGATAAGTATAAAATCAAATCAATTTAATTTTTAAATTATAATCATTAGTGTTTACATAATATTTTAATGTTGTACCTTTTAAGTTATAGTTATCTAACCTTGGTTCCAAACGAAACCTAAAATTTCCTTTATAAAGCTATAAAGTGTTTTGTTAAAAATCTATACATTCTTTAATATATCATCAAAATTCTTATTTTTAATGAGTTATATATACAGTTATTATCAACTTTTATTTCATAACTAAAACTTTAATTTTAATTAAAAGAGTTTTGTGTACAGCTAACGGAGACTGTGGCAAATCAACCGGCTTCATTAAAAAAAAAATTCCCTGAAGCAATGTACTTACAGGAGGTCACGTAACTGAGTTATCCATCTGGGCCGCCGCATGGCTGGCTTTTTGTTTAGCATAGGCCATCAAATATTACAATCTTCTTTTGAGGGCGAAAAACTTTAAATAAATTTAAAACGACATTGCATCCTACAGTTATAATCTGAATCATCACGTACTAGATTCAGCACATTTGCAAATACCATGATCAAAGTTCAAA
This sequence comes from Luvunga scandens, assembly GCA_030449905.1. Lineage (NCBI taxonomy): Eukaryota > Viridiplantae > Streptophyta > Magnoliopsida > Sapindales > Rutaceae > Luvunga > Luvunga scandens. Next base: position 3,023,548 of record JASUUG010001122.1, on the reverse strand, counting down.
TATTCATGCCATCTCTTCGATACTATCAGTTGCAACATTTTCAGCAGCCCTCCGCTTAGTCCGCTGCCTATGGCAAAGAATTCGGTCCCATTCGTTACATTATAACAATTTTTTTCCCTTTGACTATTTTAAATATTGTAAAATATGACCACACAGAGGGATTGTTTCATAATCTAAGTTTACTAAATATCATGGAATTATTTTTAAATTTGATTATTTCAAAATCCAATATGGAAGTGATTTCTTGGGAATGCAATGCAATCCTAAACATAACCCACTAAACAACCAAAGCATCTCCCTCTTTCTCAACATTGCCTCATAAAAAGCCCAACAGAAGACAAGGACTTTGCGAAACAAAACAAGAACAGTTCCAAGTTTTCAGTCAATAATTTCACTGAGTGGTCGAAAAGGGTGCCGCAATTAATTACTATTATGGGCACTGCAGATCATGAAACAAGGTTGTCACGGAGGCTGGACAACTCGCATGCCAGCAACAGGATATCCGGCTTACCGTCTGACGTGATTGAGGAGTTCTTGGGACGTCAACCGATGGCATTTTGTTGGTGGCCTCGACTTTTTGGGTCGGAGTCGAGGCTGCTCTGGCTTCTTTCAGGGGATTGTATTGCTGTTTCCACTTTCAATTACATGCTTACTTTTGTCACATTGATGTTTACTTGTCACTTTAGTGCTTTAGTGCTTGCTGGCGCTTCCACAGAAAGTGTGGGGATTCAGGGTCTCTCCTACGGAATCAAGGCATGCATAATACATTTGCTTTTGTAACTTTTTAACTTTGTAACATCAATCATAAGTGCTTCTTTCACAAGCACTTTGCAGTTTCAAAAGCAAATACATCATGTCTTAATTCGCTAGGTAACATTTTTACTTTTCATAATATCATCAATATATCGGTTGTTTTGACTATACAAAACTTAATATTTGTTTAACAGCTGGGTATGGCTAGTGCTGTGCAAACAGTCTGAGGGCAAGCTTATGGACCAAAGAAATATGCAGCAATGGGCATCATCAGCCAGAGTGCAATGATACTGCATTTGGGAGCAGCTGTAATTCTCACTTTCTTATGTTGGTACTCAGGTCCAGCTCTTCGAGCAATGGGTCAATCTGAAAGCATAGCAGAGAAAGGCCAAATTTTCTCCCGCGGTTCGATCCCTCAAATATACGCGTTTGCTCTGAGTTGCACAATCCAGCGGTTTCTTCAAGCAAAGAAATTGTAAATCCCTCGGCGTATATGGTTGCCCTTCTGGATCTCTTGGTGGCTTCCTCTCATCATTTGCAAAAAACCTGGCCTGGTTATCTATCAGAGCATTTACAAGGATTCGGACTTACTTCAAGCTTACTGTTGCTTCAGCTTTCATGCTTTGGTTTGTACAAATTCTCCCTCCTTTGATCTTATCTGTATATATATGTATATCTATGTGAGGGAGTTCGAATTCCAGACCCTCTTATACCATTCCAAGAGATTTTACCAGTCAAACCAATTGACCTGCATGATATCTGGCATTTTATAATGGCAGTGTCATGGGAGTTGCTGTGACTTTTTCATGATGATTGATCTTACATATCTTATATGGTTCTGATATTAATTTATATGTTTGTTGATCTAGTTTGGAGATTCGGTACAATCAGGGACTGTTGCTTATATCAGGACTCCTCCCTAATCCCACAATCTCACTAGACTCATCAGTGTTTGGTATTTTCATCCATCCCTTATTCTTGAACATGCATTTTACAGGTAACAAACTTTTGGTACTTACATGGCGGTGCTTCATTAATTTCATTATGAATTACCTGAACTGGGACATAAATGTTATGTTGGGCTTATCTGCAGCAGCCAGGTTAGTTATGAACTGCAAATTTAGATATTCTAGTAGTTTGGTGTCTCTCCGGAAGTGTAATGTTGATAATTTTCAAACTGATTGTAGCATTCGAGTGAGCAATGAACTAGAAGCAGCCCGTCCAAGAGTCGCAAAATTTTCAGTATTAGTAGTGAAAGCGAATGGCATCTTCATCAGCGTAGCCTTCAGTGCAATTGTTTTGATCTTCCGAGCTGATTTAAGTAAACTCTTCACAAGTGATTGAGAGGCTGTCCAAGCTGTTTCCGATTTCATACCTTTGCTTGCCATCTCTGTTTTCCTCAATGGCATTCAACCTATACTTTCGGGTAATGTCATGCGTAATGACGAAAAATTATGCTTGCTCTTGACGTCGGTTTAAGCTTTGATATTCCTTTTGTACTTTTCAGGCGTGGCCATTGGGAGTGGATGGCAAGCTATAGTTGCCTATGTTAACTTCGCCTGTTACGATATAATTGGCCTCCCCATTGCATGTGTGCTTTGTTTCAAAACAAGCTTAGGATTAGTAGTAAGTTGAAGACCTTCATCTCTTGTTACACTTTTTTCTTTTGTTCAATTTGAGTTGGATTGAAATTATTGGCACTGATCGTGAAACTAGATGCTTGTTGATCTTATTTTTCAAGGAATTTCGTGGGGAATGAGTGCTATCTCTCTTGAAAACAATAACTGTAATTATTCCCCACTGCCAGTGCAAATTGGAATGTTGTGGTAACATCTTGGTTTATGATTTCTGTAACTTAATCACCGGGGCTTCGTTGCTCTGCAGCAATTTATTACAATGGGTACTGCTTGACGCTCAAAAAGTTGCTATGGAAATGAAGACGAACCAGGCTTATAGACCACAACTATAATTGCTATGGAAAAAAAATTGTAACTATGAAATAAAAATGAGTAATATGTAGTAAATATAAATTTTAAGTACTAATTTTGATAAAATTATTAAAGATATAATAAATTTTTCATCGTACAAATAAAAAATCATATCAACATAGTTTTTAAATTACAGTAATTATTGTTTATCAAACATTTTATTATTGTAACTTTTAAACTATTACTGTCCAATCTCAATCTCAAGTCTCACTTGTTAGTGTTAGCAAAGACTTCAATTTCAATATCAAACAGCTTATGGATTTGATAACTGTGACAATACACTATAGTTTGATATCCCGTCTGGAACCATGAAATCTTTAGTAAACATTTGTAACTATGGTTTAAAAGTAAATATATGATTTTATTTTACAGTTTTTTGGTAAAAAAAAAAAGAAATTATATGATTGATTCTTCAAAATTATTAATTTTAAAGAGTTGTATATAAATCAGTATTATAAACTTTTATTCTATAATTAAAACATTTATTTCATAATAAATTGTAACTTTTGGGCCACAACACCAAATCGAGCTGGCATATCACATTCTCGTACGTACCGATTTATCCATCTGGGCGCATGGTGGGCATTCTGTTTAGCACTGTCTGCTGGATAGATTACAATCGTCTGTTGTGGATGAAAAGTCTTGAATGAATAAATAAATTTATTACAATCTTAAATAAAATGGATAAATTCCAATTCACTTAATATTTCTATCCGCCCGTTGGGTCCTAAATTGATGCACGAAGCTACTTCTAAAATGAGTCCCACTATTTAATCCTTTGATTATTCAGGAATGCAGGATGGACACAAAAATAAATAAATAAGTAAACCCACAATGAATGGCTCCGGCGGCTATGACCTTCCAATATGATCACAATTATTTGAATCACATGCATGACCTGTGCGAGCTTCATCCCATTGCAATGTCGAGTCTCTTTCTCAACGAAAATCCATGGCATCTTCTTTTAATTTTGTGCCTATTTTGGGCTCTTGCGAACATGCTGATGCTACCCATGCTCCAATAATTATGATCGTTTCATGCTGCAGCTTCTTTATTTCGATTTATATGTATACAAAGTAACCTACCCCATAAAATTTTTTTTTTTTAAAAAAAAAAAAACTCACTCTCTCTCTCTCTCTCTCACTGTGGAAGTTCAAGTTTATATTGGTTGTCTAGTTATTGTTTTGTACGATTGTATCTGGCACTTTCTCACTGCATCTCCAGTGGCATGTGCTTCCGAAATAATCCACAAATATGAAATTCCATCGTCGAATGAATAGGTAGGTGCTTAATATGGAAACAATTAAAGAGTGAAAAAATGTAGCCATACAAAAGAATGTGGCTTCAAATTCATATATACTTTAAAATGTGTTAACTTCTCTTTGAAAAAATGACCCATTTATAAATGACTCTTAAGATTTTAAAAAAAAAATTAATTCAGCATTTTTTATCCTCAATTTCATAATTAACCCTCGCATAGCAAACATAATTTCTAGCATAGACTTACATATCGAGAAAATATAATATATAGAAATACTCATGTGTGGGCCTCCTTATATAAACATGCTATTAAGACATATAATTTTATAATTAATTTATCACTTACTCTATTAAATTATATTTAAACAATAATCATGTTAAACTGTATGATTTAATAGTATCTCTGAACCATAAAAAAAAAATAAATAAAATAAACAAGCGTACATGAAAGAAAAAACTCAGTATAAGATAAGTTAGAAATATTAGATGAGCTGGACATAACGAAAGGCTTGTTATCTAAAATTAATCAGTGCAAGGATTCCATAATCAAACATTTTCACCTTAATACAATCCTGATTATTCCTTGTTAATATAAATATCAATTAGGAGAATCGTAAAAGATCAATTTTATCTTCGTAAAAATTCTCACATAGGACCCTCACAATCTTTCAAGATCGTAGATGGGAAAAATTATGTCCCATATAGCACAACTAATGAATCTGCTAACCGTATAATAATAATAATCATCATCATCATCATCATCATCATCATCTAAGCTCAATTTTCTTAAGAAATGCTTTGTGGATCCACGAAGTACGAAAATTTATGTATCTGCATGTCCTGATGCAGCTGGCTTTCATCGTGTAATAAATATTTAACTGAAAAATAAAAGTACACTGATAAAATTTTATTTAATAATAACATAATTATTAATAATAAGAATAAAACATTAATAAAATTGGACGAATAAGAAAGACAAACTTGTCTAGTTTCACATCTAATGTAGATCCAATGCTAAAAATAAAAATTAATTTAATTTTCCCATTGAAGGTTCACAATTGTCAAAGTTACTCATTTTGTCTTGGGCACGTTTTTGCACAAGTTGATTAGATCAATACATATTGTATTCACATAAAGGAAAAGACACCATCATTTTCCGCTAATTACTTTCCATTTTTGGAAAATGAATTGATAATATATAATTTGAGTCCTTTTAATTTAGTTACGCTGGAGTGAACTGCAGCTGGCTCGCTGCAAGTTGATGACACAACCACTTTAATCATGGTCGCACCGAGCGCCTACAATTAATTAAGATGCTCAGATTAGTCTTTCGAGAAAAACAATTGCTTAAATTAATTCTTAGGGCTTTAATGATCCCAAAACCATGCACTTAAAGAGTGGTATTTTTTTTTTTTTGGGGGTGGGTCAATTATAATTGATGTGCCATTTTAATATATGTATTAAACTCCTTATTTAGATCTAATTTGATTCGTTTAATTAAGATCTAGATGAATCGTCCCCACTTGTTTATATATTCAATTTGCTGTAATTATATTAAGTTTAAAAGTGAAGACGATACTGTTAGAGATATAACCTTGTTAGATTAAAAAAAATATATACAAATTTAAGGTCTGTTTCAATTGTATAAAACCTTTTTTATCTGTATGATACGAATTCATTCGACCTATTATCTCCCTGTACAATTTAAGTTTGATATTGTTAAGATTGATCTTTAATACTAATCTAATCAACTTAAACTTTTAGACGTATGATATAAGTGTTGCTTCTCAAAGAATACACTTATAAGTTGCTGCTCTTGAGAAAACCCTAAGTTATCACCGCTGCCGTTTTGCCTCCGGAGCCCACACTGCACCGGCAGACGCCGCATCGCCGCAAGCCACCGCGCTGGTGCAATAGTTTGTTAAAGAATCATTATCTGAATAAGGGAAAGCATTCTTGATAACCAAGCAAGCTTGTTAAAGGAAAAAGAAAATTAAAGAACTATTCCATGAGTTGCCGAACTTCACCTTTTTGACTTGTCCACCAAGAAAGTAATCGCAATCATTCTGTTGGGTAAAAAATTTCGTTAAGAGTATTCCTCATGCGTGATTTCATTTAAAGATGAGCAATTTTTAAGGATTAATAAAAAGAAGAACAAGAAAAGGGCTATAAATGGAGGGCCATAAAATGTGATTTTCACACATCCTCATAAATGAAGAACAAGAGAGTGGATCACTGTTTGTTTTTCTTTTAATGAGTTATGTTCACAATTTGCTATGCCGATCCAATCTAACGAAACAAATAAATACAAACAACTGTATAAATAAATAGATACTAAAAAAAAAAAATTATTGTCAATACAAAACTACAAGATGCTATGTCTCTTACAGTGTTATTCTATTGGATGATAATTCGTAACTAAACAGAAAACATAAACGTAAATATTTGGCATATTAATGGGAAATAATTTTGAGCCATCTTAGTATTGGGAAATGTTTTGAGTTGCTGTGATTGAAATATTAGAGCAGCATCATAACAGAATTACTTTACGGACAAATTTTTGTTATTACAAACATCATTTACTTAATGTAATATTTAAAAAAGAATTAGAATATCGGATTTTGATTAAAAAGGGAAAAAAAAAACTTGAATTATCGTTTAAATCAAAATAATTTGAACGACAAAATATTTTTCATAATTTCTTGCAGCATAGAAACATTTTAAAACTAGTGTACTTTAACGGTTATTGCCTATGAGCGGTAGTCACAATGCAGATTACAGCGTCAATTAAAAAAATTCATTTGGATAGATAGAGAAAACAAAGTGATGACGTGTGAATTAATTAGGGTTACGGGGATTAATTAAACACTCAAGGGTCAGTGTTAAAAACTTAATTAAAAATAAATTACAGCCGTCCCGAGCCGAGCCGAGCCGAAAAATGAGAGCGGGAGCCCGAGTGTGGCTAACGAACCCTGTGACGACTAGTGACGGTGCGATAATCCAAAGGCAGTACGGGAGCCCGAGGCATGGCTGTTCCTCGGAAGTCAACATCATATCCGGCTCGGCTTCAAAAGGCCAAAAACGAAATATTCGTGAAAAATGATGGAAATATTCCGTCAAAAAATAGTAAACGGCGTCAAATGTGATGATGTCATGGGCTTAGCTGGAGGCCGCTGGTGCTTAGGGTTCCCTGAACGACCCAGCTGGCACGGCACTCCGCACATGGCCAGCTGCCTCCCTGTCTCCATATCACTTCCTTCTTTCTTTCCGATTTTATCCCCCTCTCAATTTCCAATTGACATCTTTACCCTTTCTGCCCTGTTATTTTTTCTTTTAAGAGACCCACTTCAGGAAAATTTTGCAATTTTGTTATGGGTGAATTTAACTTTCCTAAGTTATGTAATTAAACAAAATATCATGTCAATTAGTCGACATCAAAATTATTTGCAGAATTGATAAACGATGTATGATGCAAGCGCATATATATCAAGCAAAGGCATGTGGTTTCATTGAATAAATCGATTGAAAATAATTGTGTCTCTATTTGTTTCTCGCGAGCCAACTTCAGTTGCTGGGTCTAATGCAATCTGATAAGATGATATGTCTCATTATGTTAAGCAAATGTTTTAGAAAGACAAAGATGGGCTTGTGGTGGTTGCGATGCATGCTTATTCTACAATTGAGGAATTCGTTAAACGCATCACGGGTTCCTTCGGTGGCCCCCCTTCAAGTCAATTATAAAAGCGATTGGTGATATTATTTATAATTGTTTTTCTTCCACAATTTTAGAAGAAATGCCAAAGAATCACTGTAATAATTACTAGTAAGCAATTGCGGAGACATTAGGAGAAAGTCTTAGTTGATAATATATATCAATATTATGACACTGATGTTTACTTGTACTTTTATTAATAAATTTAAAATTATTACAAATAAATAATAAATAACATCGACACCACCGCATCATTACATTACCATCTAAGTGTGTTTTGTCGTATATACACAATACATTTATGATAATTTTGAATTTGATGAAAGGTGTGCGTATATACACACAAAGGAATACTAATGAACGTTAATTTTATGACATGTTAACATTAGTTCCACCAATGACTTCTTATTGGATTTACATATTGCTATCTTAATTGAGGACAACAATTTTGCTCTTTATTTCAAGGAATAGATGTGGAGGAGTATGATCATAATTGAACTACATATCTGCTTGAGGACCACTTTATTAAAGTTAGTTTTCCATTGAAGGACAAAAATTGAGAAGTTTCCAAAACATTTATGATTTTTCTATTAAATGAAAGTGAGTATTTACCATTAAAAATAAATATAAAGAATCTAAACAAAAGAAGAGTAAATTGTTAACATATTCCCAATAGAGTGTAAAAAAAATAGTTATAGCTATTTTGAAGTTGCTTTTAAGGTAGAGAAAATCACAGCCACATGCGCAAAGTGGTAAATAATAAAAAACTAATTACAACTTTAATTATGTGATTATGAAGGGGTACTTTATTTTAGAGTGGTTTCAAAATAACCAGACCCAAAAAAATTAATAATAATAATAGTTCATGGGTAGTTTGGTAAATTTAGAAGAGGACTATTAAATCAAACCGAGCGAACGGGGGAAAACGGCGTTAGGCTTACTGGGCCTCCGCAAGTACGGAATATATGGAATGGAGGGAAAAGGAGGAGTTAATTGTGGTAAGTACACGTAAGCCGCATAATTAACACATTAATTTTATAAATGATAGCTTCTGACATAAGCTCCGAAAAGCCAGCTCAAATTTTGAGATAAAATTAATTTAATGGCCTTTTATTCTAGATTTTGATGACAGAATTAACCGTCTCTCCATTAATATCCATTTTCATTATTAATTTCCCATGAAAACTCATTTTCAACAGCGTTTATTACAATATCTCTCGACGGCTTCGAATGTAAATTTATCGTAAATTTTTATTATTGTAACATTATTATTTATTGTAAATTTTTGTTATTCCAATATCGTTATTAATTTTTGCAAAATTTAAGACGCATGGCGACTTGTTGTATAAGAGTAAGACTTCTTCCTTAAAATAAATGAAATCGGTGCCTCATGCAAATGCAATTTGCTGGCTAACGTTAAAAAAATAAAATAAAATGTGGATAGTGCCACGGTGGATTAGTGGACTAGCACAATATGAGTAATGCATTAAAAATAACAGGAAATTGAAAAAAAAAAAATTGCCGAGATTGTACCAAAAATGCATAAACTTTTAGAACAAATATCATTAAATCTCTCTAATAATTTACTCTAATTTCAGAATCCGTTTTATCTTGTGTTTAACATTTCATGCAAGAACAATTTCCAATAAATTCCTCCAAAGTGAGATCCTTTTTCTTTTTTTCAGTTTACATTTTGCTTATCACCATTGTGGTTATCAAAATTGATTTCAATAAATTTTAATTTATAAATATAATAATAATAAAATAAAATAAAATAAAAAATTTAAAAGTATGCATAAGAGATTAAGGTGTGACGAATTTTAGTTGATCATCTTCTAATGCGAACTCTCAGTAAATTTTTTATGTTATATGTATGTATTTATAATGGGGTAAGCCTTTATTATCACATAATAATCACCCATCAAAGGTAGCACTTACTATTTGCACGTACGTTGCACCACTGTTGTCTATTATAACTGAGTGAATTTTAGAGTTAAAAAGAAATAATAAGCTGGTCAAAATTTTAGTCACTGGGCTGTTTGTGAAAATAGGGATTCGAGTCTTTATAAATTTAATTTCTCTCTTAATTAAATATGATTGAGTGAAGTTAATTTATAATTTTTTTTTTTAAAATGTGAGAAGAGCAAACATCACTTAAATATTTAAAATGATTATTTGTTTTGACAAATGTTTACTAAAATTTAATATAAAATTTTAATTTCAATTATTTGTCTAATATAAATATTAATAATTGTTATTACTTTACCTAATTGTATAATGCAAATATAATGTAATATCAGTTTTTTTTAAAAAAAAGCTGGTCGAAATTTTATGCGTAAATAAATAAAATATATAAAGAACAGAAACAAACGTGAGATAGCCGTAGGGAAGATCAGAGGGAGACTTTTTGAGACTTGGGAGGGAACTACAAGAAGAAGAAGAAGAAGAAGAAGAGAAGAGAAGAGAACAGTTTGTCTCGCGAAGATCAATTTATTTATTTTTTCCAAAAGAAAGAAAATTAAAAGCAGTTTCTTTCTTTCCTTAAAAACACTTGGGTATCATCAGCATCACTTCATCAGTATCATATATTTCATATCACTATTCACTCACATTCATTAATTCATCCTTTGCTTTTTTTTTTTTTTTAAAATAATCACGAGATCCCCATCACAACTCCTTTTCTTCATGTTCCATTCACAAACCCTTTGTTCTTACAAATTTCCTTCTTCTTGTTCTTCTTGTTCTTCTTCTTCTTCTTGATATAAAAAAAAGAACAAGTTTTTTCAAGTGGATTTATGACAATGTCGCTTTCGAAGAAACTACACACAGGCTTTGACTCTCTCAAATTGAACGACAGTGACAACAACAAGCCGGATTTCAATGAACTCGATCTGGGTTCGCCTGTTTCACCGCTAGTGACACGTGGCGGCTCAGCCAGCAGTAGCGCAAATGGTGCAGCAGCCACGGCCACGTCAAGCAGCAGCAGCAGTTCAAGCTCCTCTGGTTCTGCTACAGGCGGCAAACCAACTGCAGCCCAATTGCCTAACAGTAACAAAAACAGCAGCCACTCCGGCGAGCTGTCGGGACTCGCTGGATCCGGGCCTACGCCGCCGCGTAGTCTGAAGCCGGGTCATCGGAGATCAGTCTCTGCTGGCCCTCCGTTGATCTACTCAGGCTCAAGTTTCAGCACTACAAGCAACGGGAGCAGCAGCTATAACGGTAATGCAACACATTCAGTTTCTTCGAATCCAATCACGAGTAATGTGCTTCCAAGCGGCAACATTTGCCCGTCCGGGAAGATCCTCAAAACTGGGATGACGTGTCGCGTTTCAAACAGGACGGACACTTTGGGTACGGGCACTGGGAACTACGGACACGGCAGCATTGTGCGTGGCTGTAGCAGTAATATCAATATAAATAGCAATAACGTGAAAACGAGTAACGTGGCAGTAGATGCAGAGGAAGTGAAGAGAGCTGGAAATGAGATGTATAGAAAAGGGAATTTTGTTGAGGCTCTGAAGTTGTATGATAAGGCTATATCCATGTCGCCAGAAAACGCTGCGTATCGAAGTAACCGGGCGGCGACTCTGACGGCTTTGGGGAGGTTAACTGAGGCTGTGTCTGAGTGTGAGGAGGCTGTGAGGTTGGACCCTGGTTATAATAGGGCTCATCAGAGATTGGCTTCTCTTTATTTTAGGTAATTAAGTTAAGTGTATACTTATTAGTCTTCGTCTTGGTGTTGTGTTTTCTGTTGGTTTTGCTATAAATTGGATCTGTTTAATTGGGTTCTATTAGCCCCTTGTGTGGTTGTTTTTTGTTTTGCAGAGGTTTTGGGCTTTGTTTAGTATTCTCTTCAATTGTTGAATTTTGTTTTATCTTTCTGGTGATGTAGGATGTTAGATCTCTTGTTTCTTTCTTACTGGTCTGCTTTTATTAGCTTAGATTGGTTGATCATTCTGTGTTGTTGCTGTCATTGATTGAAGTTTTATTTGAGAGCTGATCATATTTTAGTATTCAGTTTAAATTGTACTGATCATAACACACCTTTGCAATCTAGGTTCATGGGTTTTTTTTCAAGAACGTCTTGCTTTTCGCTATTTATTAATGAATTTTCCTTGATAGCTTATCCACTACTTCAACTGGATTTCACTTCAGATTAGGGCAGGTTGAAAATGCTCGGCGTCACCTCTGTTTTCCTGGGCATCACCCAGATCCAAATGAATTGCTGAAGTTGCAATCATTTGAGAAGCATCTAAACCGATGTGCCGAGAGCAGGAAGATTGGGGATTGGAAGACTGTACTTAGGGAAACTGATGCAGCCATTGCAATTGGTGTAGACTCCTCTCCTCAGGTGCAAACATTTCTCCTGAATTTCTTCTATTAGCTTTCCTTGACATAAAAGTAAACTTCAGACTGCCTGAACTTTTCTGGATGCTATTTTACAGCTTGTTGCTTGTAAAGCAGAAGCTCATTTGAAACTTCACCAAATTGAGGATGCAGATTCTTGCATATCAAATATGCCTAAATTTGAACACTACCCTCCTCCCTCGCAAGTTAAGTTTTTTGGTATGGTTGCTGGAGCTTATGTTCAATATATCCGGGCTCAGGTTGAGATGGCACTAGGAAGGTGAGCTCTGGGCTATGAAGTTCAAATTCAAAAATTTCTATTTATTTGGGGTAAGTAAGAATGGATAATAGATGTATTGCAGATTTGAGAATGCAGTTTCAGCAGCAGAGAAAGCTGGGCTTCTTGATTACAGTAATGTAGAGATCGTATCGGTGTTAACCAATGTGAAAATGGTGGTGAGGGCTCGTACTCGTGGTAATGATCTTTTCAGTTCTGGAAGATATTCTGAAGCATGCTCAGCTTATGGTGAAGGCCTCAAATATGATAGTTACAACTCCATTCTCTATTGCAATAGAGCAATTTGTTGGTCTAAGATGGGATTATGGGAAAATTCCATAGAGGACTGCAATGTAGCCCTCAGAATACAACCGAATTACACCAAGGCTCTTCTTCGCAGGGCTGTCTCAAATGAAAAGGTAAATAGTCGGCATAATGCTTTTGTGTACCTATACGTATTTCTGAGTTTATAGAACGTATGCTTTCTTTGTAATTTTGTATTTGACTGTTGGATGTTTTGTTGTGGGGTATTGTAGCTTGGGCGATGGTCAGAAGCTGTGAGAGATTACGAGTCCTTGAGGAGGGAACTTCCAGGGGACAACGAGGTTTCTGAATCTTTGCACAATGCACAAGTTGCATTAAAGAAATCTCGTGGAGAGTTTGTAAATAATATCAAAATGAGTGGTGAGGTAGAGGAGATTTCAAGCCTAGAGAAGTTCAAAGCTGCAATATCATTACCTGGTAGGGTTTCTCTTGACTATTGTTCTGTCTCATCTCTCTTTTGCTCTTCAACGTACATATCTTAACTTTGTCACGACTGATATCAGGTGTTTCATTAGTTCATTTTAAAGAGGCATCCAGTGAAAAGTGTGAAGAAATATCACCATTCGTAAACCTGCTCTGTGTTCGATACCCATATGTGCATTTCTTTAAGGTAGGCGATTTAATGGTCCTCTAACAACCTAGGTTGATTATGAGATCAATCCACTCCATTCTATGGAATAATCTTCATCTACAACATGCAAAGATGGATGCAATCTTTTAACAAATTGACATGTAACAATTTGTGGTTATTCGACTGACTGCAGGTGGATGTGGAGGAGAGCTTGGCAATAGCAAAATCTGAGGGTGTAAGAACTGTGCCGACTTTTAAGATATACAAGAATGGAGAAAAGTTGAAGGAGATAATCAACCCAAGCCTCCAATTCTTGGAGGACTTGGTGAGAAGTTATAGTCCGTAGAAAATACATCTTGATTCTTGTTCTGTCATGGCTAGAGCCACTACATATTTGATGGTAATTGTCCATCATCATTTAGTCCTTAGGATTACCAATTTTACCTGTGAAATAATCATCTATATAATTTCTCAGAATTTTTTATAAGGCAATGAACCAATAGAGAGGAAACAGCCTTTTTAGTTATCATTTGCAGAATTAAATATGCTTTCTGGTTTAGTCTTTCATCTTTGAAAGGCAAACTTTTGGTCATATAAACGGCCATTCTCAATTTTGTGTTCCAAGAAAAGCTGGAAAATGCTGTGCAATTCAATTATATTGTCCAGAGTTGTATTCATCACCATCTTCATTTTTTTTAAAGTTCCTCCTATTCTAAGTGAATATACAATTTTTTTTTGGACCCAATAGTTCCCAAAAAAGGAGTCCAAGATTCTCATTTTTGCATGTCAATCCCTCACAATTTATAACCCCTTGTTAGTACTAATATTTTTTCACCGTACAATAAATAATCCGCCATAAGACTTTATCAGACTGGAGTTTGGAACCTATGGAGAAGCAAATCTTGCTTCTAGCCCTGTTTGCAAACTTCTGCCGGTGACACTTAGCTTGTTCCCTGTTTGGTTGGTTTAGTACGGTACTTTTCTGAAAGAATGGGTTAGCTTTATTTTTATTTTTATATTTATTTTTATTTTTATGCCATATATGTTACTTTAAGGACGTTTCCTTTTGCTGAACTGGCAGTAGATGCAGGTCCAGTTACTGCACCAGCTGGAAAGTTAGAAAAAGTGTTAAAACATAAATCATAGGGTCCCATGCCACCCAAGAAAATACGCACGCGCACGCGCACGCACACACAAAAAAGCCTCAACAATTTTACCGTCAGCAGTTTTGGAGAATTTGCGAATTCATTTCTCCCACATCACTTGCCAGAAATTCAGAGTTAATGTGAAACGAACAAAAATGTAGTGACTGGACCGGAATTGTGTTACTGGGCAAAGCTTTCGGGCCGTGGTGAGTGAACACAGTGAGAGATCCAAGGATGATGTGGTGGTAAAAGTATGGTACGGTGTCGGTGCGTGCGTACGTACAGGGAATTGGTGTGCTGTGGCTGTGCTTTGCTGTTGGAAGGCACAGAGACAGAGAGTGCAGGGTCAGACTGGTAAGTATGACCGTTCTGTTCTGTTTGATTCTCCTCGAAATTCTAACACTCGTAAAGTTTTGTCCCACACTTTTGGGTGGTGGGTACACATCATCATGTCATGCCTGCTGATCTAAATAACCTTGTTGTGTTTATAATTTCCTCCAACAAGTCGGTTGTCCCTCAAGATTTCACGCAATTAAGAATGACAGATGTTTTTTAAGTGGCGGACCAGAAAGATTTTACTAGGGGGGCCTAATACAAGTAATTTTATAATTATAAAAATTTTTTTAAAAAAATAATGGGTCAACAAATTTCTTTTTATATTCCAATTGATGTAATTTCTGTTAAAATTAAAATGCTAAATTCATAATAATTATTAGAAGAAAAGAAACGGCACCCTAGCTTTATCTTCATTTTTATTATTATCTTTGTTTCTTTTTTATATGAAAACACTAGAGCTCTAGAATTTTAGTTGGGGAAGAGGGTAAATTCATAATAAGGATGTGATGAGGTTAAAATAAGGATGGTAAAAAATGAGGCTGGTCCTGGTAAAGTTGGGATTCGATTCGGGCATATTTTTAGAGTACCCTGGGATAGGTCTAAAAGGTATGTTAAAAATTTCAGATTTTATGTTTTATTTTCAGCGATAACATTCTCATTGCATTAAAGTGAGGATATTAATAAAAGACCCAAAAAAATAATTTTCAATGTATTAAAATTTGTATTTTTTTTAGTACTTTAGTAACATTATCACTTTACAAAGTCATGTATAAGGCAAAAAATTAAAAAAAAAAATTAAATATATCATAAGACAAAAATATATTGCATAAAATGCTTTTTATTTTTTAGCTTGTCTCTAATTTTAATATGGTTAGAGATACCTAACTAGAACATTATCTTCTCTCTCTCTCAAATATATTGCATAAAATTAAGTGAAGCTTGGGTCTAGCCCATCTCATTATCAGACTGAGTATTACTTGGACCACATCTCTTAAGTCTAGTTCGGGTGAGTATTTTTGACATCCCATGGTAAAATGGGTAGGTTAAGAAGAAGCTCAACTTTTAGGATGAGCACTTTCGAAAATTTATAATCTAAGATTTACATTTATGTCTATTAATAAAGAGTGGTAATATTTGACTCCTTAAATTACCTCACTATTCCCCCGCTTGTTAATATGATTAATCCATAATTACACTTATTGAAAAATAAAAAACAATTAAAAAATATTTTTTTCTTCTCTCTTAAGTTTTCAATAGATTAACTTCTCATCTCCCACATCTCTTTCATTTTTTTAATTGATTTATAATTTGAATTAAATATTAACTCCAATCCCAAATTAAAATTAAACAAAATCTTAAATTCTCACACAAAATAAAAAAAATTGAAAACTAATATCATCAATAACAACAAACAAGCTACTTGCTCATAAAATTCAACAAAATGTAATGTTCAAACTTGCCATATGTTGCTGGAGGTGATGAATTGATGGTGAAGAAGATAGTTGGTGGTGATGGTGATGAAATTGTACTTAATGAAGTGGTAGGGATGAAGGCTATACATTTATACTAAAGAGAGAGAGGGAGAAAGTAGAGAGGATAAAATAAAATAATGACCTTTTGATTTAATTAGGGTAATTATGAAAAGTAATAAGATAAATTGAAAAGTAGAGATTGGTAAGATAGTTTGAAAGAGTCAAATATTATCACTCATTAATATTATCACTCATTAATAAAGCATGAAACGTAGGTCTTTTAACACCTCTCTAAATTCTTGATAAAACCCCTCTTGAACAAAAATTACCCAAATAACCAAAAATAAATTAATTCATTCTTTGTTTTGAATAAAATTCAAAATTCAAATAAACACTTAACTAAATTATTCTTTCAATAATTTTTTTTACACCGACCCCATTTCATATTTATATTTATATTTCAAAATTTAATTGAAAATTTTTTGAGAAACTATTAAATTTAGAAATGGAAATAGATACTATGTATAATTTTAAGATTTTAAGATTTGTATGTATTTATAAATAAAAACTTAAAAAGAAATACTCTTTTTAGAGTGAAATTTAACGACGGATAATTGATTTTAATTTATGAGTTAGTATTTTATAAATTAAGCTTGGTGCCGTAGGGAATAAAATTCAAAAGGGTTGTTATGAAAGATTTTTCAAGGTGTTTAAAGCTCCATCAAATGAATACTGTTTAGATAAATAAAAACCTCTTAAACGTGACTATGGCTTCTAGAAAACAAAATTCCAAAAGTCGAGAAGGTGCTTATACAGATTTGGGGTGGGTAAATAATCCGTGGTCCCAAAAAAATGGAACCGAACAACTGGTTCAGTTTGTTAAGCAAGAAAAACCAATTTGGTTAAATTACTTCAATAAAAAATCAATCCGAAAATCGAAATAACCAGAAATAATAAAGATTTTAAAAGTTAAAAAAACGAAAAGCTAAACCAAATTAGAACTGAACCGTGTCGGTTTGGTGCATAATTTTAGTTATATTTATTCGGCAACTGAGTTCAGTAAGAAACTGATCAATCCAAACCGTGCCCGCTTTTATATGTGGATAACAACCCAAAACGGGCCACTACATAGGATGTATTTGGAAAATATTTCAAAGGCCCCTTTGGGTCTATGGTATTTTTAAAAAGCCATTGATCCTATTGTAGAGTTCTCCTCTTCTAATCATGTTAAGGAGTTTAAATCCACAAGACATTTAAAAATCACTCTCTTATAATTATTTATAAAATATGGGTGTAGATTATGCACCCGTTTAGCATAAATTTTCGAGCAAAATACTCAGTTATTTTAACTAACGTAACCTTGTACCACATGAACAGTGAACACACACGCGCGCGCGTTTATCCAACTAAATTAGAAGTAATTGCCATGCCACGGAATGGAAATGCAAGTTACTGGCCGGCAGCAAATGCTTCGACAGGGAAAGTTCTGGTGATTCCAGCAAGGCCTTTCATGTGGATCTTGCCAGTTGGTGGATCATCAACCGTGGCTTCACACAATGGTGGCCAGAGCATAAGCTCTTTGCCCTTCACTCCCTTGACCTTCTTGACCTTCTTCTTCTCAAGGTACATACTAATTTCAGTATCATACCTCGCAAGTTTGCCGATCATTTTGAAAAAATGCTCCACTTTAGCTTGCTGCACGATCCACAAGTACCCTGTGCTTTCCACAAAGCCGACTTCGATTACGTTGGCCAAGGGAAGCAGCCCTTCGGGGAATTCAAATTTTTTGAGAAGGGAAACGAGAAATTTGAAGCCTTCTTCATGGCCTTTCTTGACAATGCCTCCTTGTTTCTCTGCTGCCATGGCTTGTAAATTTATTTGGTGACTTTTCTTCCAGCTTTAATTTCGGATGCGAAAACGTAAGAGGGAGGTTTCTTTATATATAAGTTTGGTAGATTAAGAGCCAGTAGAGATGTGTGACAAAAAGCTTAGTGATGGGTTTGTTTGTGATGCTCCTTGTTTTACTTCTCTAACACTATAATTTTCTTTTTTTTTTTCTCTCAATGTTTCGTATACAGAAAAACTACATAAATTACTATCTTTGGGACTAGAAAAAAGAATTAATCGATAAATTAATAAATTTTTAATTCATATATATGTAGGTATGTATTTTTTTTTAAAAAAAAAATCACATTCACACCAACTAAGTAAATCAGTATGAAATATCACGTCATTTAGTCAATTCTGTGATCAGAAAAATATTTATTATATTTATTTTATTGGCAAGCAAGCATGACTATTTTTTTGTATTATTAGCATGCAAAATATTGAATATCTCAATATTATCGGCATGCAAATATGGACTAATTTTTTTATATTGTTGGCGTGTAATTGACTATCTTTATATTATCGATGTGCAAGGAGTGAATATTGACTAACTTTGCGTTATGGTGTTGACGTAAATATTTTAATTTCTTGCTTTAGGAAGAACATGCTTATTTTATACTTGCACGTAAGTTTTTGTCTAACCAAAAGCCATATGATGGCTGTATTAGTTTGTTTTTCCATTATCTAGGCCCTTGGTCCGGTTGTCAAACACTCTTTTCTCTAATTATGGGGAAGAGTTCGAAGCACATCAATCTTTTTATTCTCACTTCAGTCTGGAAACGGGAAAGGAAATTAAGCCTTGAAAAGAGGCCGGCTCAAAATTTACAGAGCCGGGCCTCATCATGATCCAACAAGAACAAACCGTGCACACGAACGCACAGTCACACACACACGCACACACAAGCACAACCGACTAAATTAGAAGTAGTTGCAATTGGGAAGCCAAATTCAAATTACTGGCCAGCAGCAAATGCTTCAACAGGGAAAGTTTTGGTGATTCCGGCAAGACTTTTAAAGCGAATCTTCCCAGTTGGTGGGTCATCAACTTTGATTTCACTCACCGGAGGCCAAAGCATCAGCTCTTTGGCCTTCACTCCCTTGAGCTTCTTGATTTTCATCTTATCTACGTACCCATTAATTTCAGTATCATAGCTCACAAGTTTGCTGATCATTTTGAACTCGTGCTCCACTTTACTTTGCTGCACAATCCACATGTACCCTGTGCTTTCCACGTAGCCGACTTCGATAACGTTGGCCAAGGGAAGCAGACCTTCGGGGAGCTCAAATTTTTTGAGAAGAGAAACGGCCAATTTCAAGCCTTCTTCATGGCCGTTCTTGACAATGCCTCCTTCTTTCTCTCCTGCCATGGCTTATTAATTAATTTAGTGATTTCGTTTCTAGCTTTAATTTCGGGATGCGAAAACGTAAAAGGCGAGGTTTGTTTATATATGAGTTAAGTTCATTAATTTGGGGACTAAGAGAGAGTAGCCAGAGATGTGTGACAAAAATTGCTTAAGTGTTGACGATCAAAACGAAGAAAATTAATCAATGTTGCGTTGTGAGTTTCGTCCAATATGTTGTCAACAAGCTTTTGGCTTCAGTTCATTTGTGGTGGTTCCTTGTTTTACTTCTCTTAACACTACTTTGTTATCATCTGAGGTTTGATCACAAACTTAAAATCAATGTATATGCGCCAAAATTGAACGGATGGCGGCACGGATAGTGTGGTGCACCCATCCTACCAAATTATTTCCCATGAATTGTACGAGCTGTGCTGCCACGTTGGCTAACAAACCGTAACAAACACATTTGGCGTGTGTTGTGTGTGTGTGTGTGTGTCTATATATATATATATCAATCGCTACTAGCTACTTGCTTCACAGAGAGACGCGGAGTGGGTAGAAAGCAGCAGCAAAGAGAGTGAAAATGAAAGAAAGGAACGAGAAATTGTGCATGGAAAAGTACTTGGAATTTTTTGCTTCTCACAAGCAATCAGATCTCAAAGTCGAGTTTCTCAATCAGGTCCGTTCACTTTTCATTGCTATAATTTTAATTCTGATTTTAACATTTTATTATCTAGCTTCAATTTTAATTATTTTTTTTCTTCATAATAATAATAATAATAATAATAATAATAATAATCATAATCATGATTTTGTAGATCATCTCCATGCATGGTTTCAAGAGACTCAAACTTCCCAAGGTAAGAGAAACTAAACAGATTTTTCTGTTTGTTTCTCCAGAAAATGTATTTTCCTATATGAAATAAGTTGTGAGTTTACTTACTTAACGTGTTTGTAAAACTTCGTCGCACAGAATGCGCTAAGCGAGGCGGTGGGCACAATCGATCTGATGAATCCATCGCGATCCACGCTGAAGGAGAACATCTCGCCCGCTATGTCCGTGACTCTGAAGCAGGTGATGGAGGACCTAAACGACCTCACTTGGCAAGAGTGCTGCGTCACTTCAATCAAAGTCCTCAACTCGCGCCAAGCCCAAGGCAAAGAGGATATTGATCACAACAACGATAACAACAACATAAAAGATTTCTCTGTTGCCTCCAAAGTTTCAAAGTCGAGCCAAGATGTTCCTGTTTCTGCTTCTACGACGTCGTTGTACGATGGATTTGAGGTTGGCGCGAAGCCGAAGAAGAAGAGGTCGAACAAATTGGTTCCTACGTCGTCGTTCTATGGCGCCGCTGGAGCTAATGAGATTGGTGATGAGAAGGCCAATGGGTTGATTCCCAAGAGGAAGAGAAGCGCTCGGGTCGGTTGTTAGTTTTCCCTTGGCTTGAATTGAGATGTACTCGGGAATGTGTTTTTCATGTTGTTGGTGTTCTGTTTTTAGAGATTTGTCTGCTTTTAGATTTTTAATTTGATTTCCCCGATTCTATTTCTGTTCCGATTTTTCAATTTGGCGGGAATTTTGATGGTGGATCTGCAAATTTGGTTCAAATGGAAGGGTATTTCTGTCTTTTAATATCCAACATATTGATCAATCCTCGTACTCAACTAAGATTTTCTGTAGGAGACGATGATGCTGAGGTTCTTTCATATGATCATTCATTTGTTAAAAAGCATGCACTTTAAATTAGTTATGATACAAGTGGAACATTCAAATAACAGACTGCTTGAGAAACATTTTTTACACATCTGTTCATACATCAATTAGTGTTTAAACATAACATGAACTTGTAGAGAAATATTCGCGAACAAGCTCCAGCCTTCACCCATCACTTGCATATAATCGGGTCCATTCCTTCGCTACAATGTTCCAACCAAACATAGATGTAACATCACTTGCTAATTTGGGTTTAAAAAGAAAAACAATATGCTAAATCGTAGTACAAAATTATTATGAATCACATGGTAAACCACTACTGCAGGTGTAAATGAACTGCACCTAATGGAATATTAGTATTTAGTAAGAATTACCAGTTTCAACAGCTTCAGTCTCATCTGCCTTCCAATGCTTTGCAATGTTCTCAGAAAGTGGATCGTCCGGGTTTGGAGCACTCAAAAGAGCTTGAATACTGAATCATGCGACCCTTGTCATCAGTCAAAATTTTACTCTTAAAAGTAACGTTACCATGTTAAGAATACTCTTCCACGTTCCCTTGTTTATTCACAGACATGCCGATATCCAATGTAATAATAATATACACAGCAACATATTACTGGGTTAGCAGCGGCATTTAGAGTTTAGATATGATCCTCTTACACTTGGTTCAATATTTTCTCAGTTTTGATTTATATTAAGAGAAATTTTGTCGTTGACATGCAAGTATATATATAGTGGGAGCACCAAAACTTTACCTCAGCAGGACTGTCCGGATTTGCAGGGCGGGACTCCACTTATCTTTCAAAATATCAAGGCATATCCTTCCAAGCTGCAATAAGGAATTCTCTATTCACAGCTAGGCACAAGGGGATTTAATCAATTTGGAAAAAGCAATGAGAGAACAACTTGCCTTGTCTATGTTAGGATGATATATTTTGGTCAGAAAGCGAACCTGTTAATAGCAGATATTCAATATACAGAAAAACATAATCTAGTTAAAGCACAAAATCAAGCATGGGAACAAGATATTTTTCTGAAGTTGCCAAGGTCAAACCAAATAATGTGCGTGAAGAATAAATAAGAATTAGAGAATCATGTATGTTGATCATGTAAAACTGATTGGCAATCCATTTCTTTGATAAGCTGTGCAAGTTATATTCTTACATTTCTTACGTAAAAGTTATATTCTTACGTTTCTTTTCTTCACATAAAACTTCCTATTATCCAAAAAGTAGAACAGCTAAAGACCAACACCTGGTTATCCTCCCATGAAGATAAAAATTATTATAAGCATTTAAGTCAAAGTTTACAGAAACTCAATAACAGGGAGTATATTCTGCCGGAAAACTAACAACCAGATCTTTACACAAAAAAAAAAAAAAACAACCAGATATGGCACATGTTGAAAATTTTTATGACTTCCAATTGACATCAAAACAATGAAACAATATCTTCTTCATAAGGCACACACACTGTAATTATAAAAATAGACTTCAAACATATGACGAGCGTGTGGAAAAAGTGAAGGGCATGGCATATAACAGGATACCTTAGGATTTGAAATTGGATAATGATGAGCAAGTGATAAAAATAAAGGGTGTGGCAAGTAACAGGATACCTTAGGAGCCGACATTGGATAATCTTCAGGCAAAAACAACTCCAACTTGAAAACCCCACCTAAGCAACATCAGAATTATTAACAGAAAAGAAAGAGTGTAGCTGTCATGATTCACAAAAGGTAATGCATCATTAACATAAGAAGGGAAAGAACAGGTAGCCACATGGGGAAATTCTGAAAGCAATTTCAAGATAAAACACAAAGAACATACTCTACAATCTCACAGCATCTCAGCAGTGACAAGCGTAAAGTGCATCATATTGGTGCTACAATACAAGATAAAAGCCCACCCCCCACCCCAGCAAAAACATGATTCAATAACAGAATTTACCCTGTGATAATGACAATGACAACGACAACAACAAAACTGCTGCCAAGAATGCTAAATGGAATTTTTTGTAAAACTTAGAGAAGAAAATGAGAAATTAGCCTAACAGAATTCTCGTCATGGAAGTGCCAAAACCAATACGGTTCATCAACAATGCAGTACATGCCCTTCACAGAAGAAAATGATATAACAACTACTCTTTTTTATTATATGTGACATTTTATCACCTAATTCTGCTTCATTCCACAAAACAAGTTTTACCTAAAGTTCAATAACTTCAAACAAAATTCCACATAAAACTTTAATTTCATTGTCGAACCATCAAGCATAACATTAGGAACACATTCACTGGCATTCTCATTCAGAAAGCATTCCCAGAAAAAAGGTCCTACCAAGAAAACTTAGAAAACGATGAGGAAAAGAATCCCTCAAACAAAAATCACAGTTTATACTTTAAAGTAAATCGACAC